>JAOXYF010000021.1:7109407-7135289 GCA_028565775.1 Sternarchorhynchus goeldii
GTATGTATATATATATATATATATATGTGTATATATCCAATATACTGCACCCCTGGAGCTGAGAGGGTTGTGGGACTTGCTTAAGGGCCCAGGAGTGACTGCATAGAGAGCTGAGATTTGAACACTCAGAAGTAATTTAATGTATGTATTCCAGGTGAATAACTGCAGTGTACTTTAGTAAGTGCATTGTAAAGATATTCAAAATTGTAGTACACAAGGTTTCCAAAGAAGACATTTTGGACAGAGGTCCTTCATCAGTTGTGCAAAACGAGTGCTTCTGAATTTGTAGAAGGAGAAACCAATTCAGAAGCACTTTGCTTGAACAGCGAAAAATAAATAATAAATAATTTTTTTTTTTGCCATTTCCATATAAACAACCAGAAAAGTTCAGCCATTTAACTTGGATATGTTTGGCATGAAAATACCAGTGACCAGTAAACCTACTGACATATTGACGAGCTTCTCTGATACACAAAACTATTGGTCAGTGCATGCACTTTAATTTCCAAATCCCTTTTATACATTATTCCAAATAATTCCAAATAATTCGGTTCCAAATAATTCATTTCCTTTATGTCCTGGGCCGGCTCCTGGTTCAAAATCACAGAAGCTAAAGATACTAAAGAGTTTACTTTTCCAGTCCTTGTGGTCTGGGTATTGGCTATTAGCGGGTGTGACTATGTGACCCCCTTCACATCCCAGGTCCGCCCCCCACCAGCTGGACCTGAGACTGGGAGAGAGAGAGAGGTAAATCGGAGAGATAATGAAGAAAACGAATCGGATTGATCAAATTTCCTTTTAACTAATGAAAGGAAAGTGTCTCTCGTTTCCTCTCTTGTCAGTGATAAAGATGATTAAGTCTGCATCTGATAAACTTCAGGTACTCAGTGAAAGAGCGACAGGCTCTGGGCCACCGCTGTGTGCCGTTCCTTTGGTGTTCTGTTTATATGCATGAGACACGCCATTTTCTTTTTTTTCTGCCTTTCATTGTACCATGAGTTGGCATAAACCCTCGTCAAAAATAAATCCATTTTAGACATTTTAATCCCTCCAACTGGAAGCATTTTTCAGGATACATGGATATGACCTCTTCATATGTTAGATATTTACTTAGTTCTTGAAACTTGTCACTACTGCTAAGTAAAGCAGAAAGAGGGTATGTAGGACCAGATAGTTCTTTCTTCCTCTATCAAAGGCACTTTGCGCAAAATAATGCATTGCTAACTGGCTAAAGAACAACCACATGTGCCAACGCTTTGTAGAAATGATCAACTGTCCTCTACATAGCTTGGATTCAATTACAAGATGTTCCTAAATTAGTACACTCACCATTTTTTTTCTTTGTTAAAGATAAAGATAGTTTCCATCTCCCTTCTTCCTGCAAATAGTAATCACACAAAGTTCTCTCTATTATGTAATGAGTGTTGTGAGGCAGCACACTCATACGTGAAGTAAAGTGACGTTTACTGTGGACAAATCCATAATCGTTAACACCAAGACATTCCGGTTTCAAAAAGCCAGTAGAACTAAAAACAGAAACAAAACCATGATAAATACCAAGAACTGAACAAGGGTAAAAAAACACACAGAGGCAAGCAAATCAGAAAAACAAGGCAGGCTAACCTTCGACAAAACACAGGGCTTAAACACACTGACTGATGAATACTAACTAGACACAGGTGGAATCACTAGTGAACACAAGACACATGACCAAAATGAATGCGGAACTAAAACCAAAACACTGAGTGCATGACAGGGCATCGCCATGGCAACCACAACAGTTTCCACAGCTTTACTTTATCCTCTGTTTTTTGTTTTTTCTTTTGCACTTAATCAAGAAATTTCATGGACTGACAACATTTTCTGGAGCTTTCAGTACGTGTGTTATATATTCAGTAGTATTTGTTTATTTCCGTGTAGAAAAATTGTAGTGCTAAATAAAAACTAAAGTGCCATAACAAAACATTAAAACAAACAAATAATATCACAGTAAAAACCAGAAACTACGTTTTTTTATTGTTAAAGCATTATTAATATATTGTGAGATAGAACAACACAAGAAGGATGGTTCCCAAACCTCTGCTTTTGGTTTGACTTGCAAAAAGATTTCAGCATTTGTAACAGCTTCAAACACCCTGGAAACTAATTAAGACCTACAGAAAGAAGATGTGAGTAAATTGGACGGAATGGAGTGCTAACCTCATGTGTGGAAAGGGGGGGGGGGCTGCCAAAATCAAATAAGAAAATTTAAAAATAACCATATAGGAAAAAAAACTGCCCTGGAAAATAATTTTAAGCATAATATTCTTGGTTTGCCTAAAACTTTTACAAAGTAAAGTGTGTCTCTTTCTTCTGGAGTTCATTAAAAGGTATTTTAAAAGAACGAAACACAACTTGAAGCTGGACTGTGAAACTGCACTTTGTTTTACCCTTTTTTTTGTCATGTTTGCTCTGGCATTGGAGGCTTGCAGAGTTTTTGTCATGGAGGCTTGCAGAGTTTGCCAGTGAAATATTCTTCCACGGGTATAACCTTGCTTTGAAAAGTGCTGGGGACAAGAACGCAGATAGGGTGCTGCATTCCAATCAGTTGCCCCTCGGATTCACGACCCCTTTAAGAAATCTCATCTTGAGGCACGAACGTTCACTGAGCTTGAAGGGAAGAGTTTCATGAAAAGGTCATAGGGCCATGTTCGTCAAGCTTATTGGTTTTGAACAATACAAGAAGTGTCAGCAATATGGTTTAAAATATATTTGTAGTTCAATTGTTTTTTATTTTTATAAAAAAAATATTTGATGATAAATTGCATTTTTAACTATGTTTATTACAATTTTTTAAACAAAATGTTAGTTGTGCCACATTTATTATCTTAGCATAATTTGACATAGTCTATAATATAAGAATGTGACTTTTTTCGTTCAGTTATTAGGAACATAATAAGTGTTATTTTATTGACTAAATTAAGCATTGTGTTACTCAAATTGTTATTTAATAAACAAATCACAGACGATTTTAGAGGAAACAATTCAAAATATTTTAAGGGTATACTTTCAAGTGGTGTGGGCAAAATCAGCCATTTCACTAAGTAATGTGACATGTCTTCAACATCCCCAGTGTAAATTACCCCTGTGGGTTCCACACTACAACTTCCCTACTAATCATCTCAATACAGACTCATTAGTGTTCTGTATGTACACCCTTGTGTTTGCCACTAACCTTTGAAAAGGCTTGTAATACCCTGCTGAACTTCTGAATGGCATTCATTGTGTGTTTTGTTTGTTTTATCTGTTTTCAACTTTCCCTGTGTTACGGTTTAATGATTTTGGGTGATTTGTTTGTTATTACAGTATCTGCCTGTATCCTTAACATTGTAGGGAGATTATGTTACTGCTGTATATATACAGCATAATACCACCAATGAACATGGTATAATTGGTTAGATATTGTAATAATGCAATATATGCTATAAATACATGTTATAAAATGTACAAATGCAACACTACCTAAATGTTACCTAATAGATGGAGATGGAGAGGGAAAGAAAGACCAAACACCAGGGTGAGATTTCTCCATACCCAAGTTCTCAGTCCACGAGCTCTGCCCCAGCTTCACTCTGATCCACTCTACCATTCTACCCAGAGGTTCAGACTTGCTTGTCTTATCTTGATCAAGAACAGTGGTTTGACCCAACTGACCAAACCAAAAGTGATACTGTCACAATCAATGCTGGTATCAGCCTCTCACCAAATGACAACAATCAGGTCTCAAAGCCACAGGACCTTACATTTGTTTACAATAACAGTTAAGCACATGTGCCAAACTGACCGCTGCGATGTGACCATCTTATCTCTGTGAGACCACAGATGTGCACAGCATGGTAGATGAGATCAAGACTTAACAGGCCAGAGTTTGGCCTACACCATGGTACAAATTTTGACAGTTCACCTGGAAAAAACCAAAATAAACTTACTGTGCCCTATCATGTTACTGAAGACTAAGGTTGCAGTAGATTGGCCCAGGTTACTTTGTAGAGAGCCAGCTCAAGCCAACTTTGACACAAGTCTCCTCAATGTGGCCATGCCATCGATGACGCGGTTTAAATATGTCAGGTCTGGGCTTTTTCTGCACCCAGGGTCATGCAGCCATCCTGTCCTCCAGCATCAGCTTCTCAGGTTACCTCTGTTCCTCAGTCCACTTGTTCTCTCCACGAGCAACTTTTTCAAAGAACTTTTTGGGAGAGGGCTTATGCGTCATGGAGGAACCCTGGCCTAGTTCCTGTGGATATGGAGCATCCCACTGCCGAGGGCCTGGAGATACAGAAGGTGACTCAAGATGATGTGGCAAGTGTAGGGAAGCAGCATAGGCCATTTTTTTTCCTTTTCCCCCAAAGGAACAGCTCCCATTGCTTGTGCTTTTACCAAACTGGTAGCCCTGTATCAGCCCAGAAGCTCCTAAACCCTGAGGCAGGTGGGCCATTTATGCTTGGTCCTGCTGCTTCTCCACAAAGTATCTATCTTTTTGTGTGCCCTAGTGCCATCTTGTATGCACTGTCACACTCCAGTGCCTACTGGCAGACTTTCCAGCCTTCCTGCTGACTTACACTGCCTCCTTTGCTCCAGTCTCTGTGTCCCCTTCCCCTGCCTTGGCTAAAATCTCCTGCATCTGTTGTTTCAGCTTCTCCAGTCACCACATCCGTGGTTCCTGTCCCAGCCACCGATGTTCCAGCCCCTGTAGCCACCACTGCTTGGGTCCAGTCTAATGCTATCGCTCCAGACCTTCCAACCTCAGAGATAAACCGAGTGGTCCTGCTTCACCAGCCTCTTGGATATTTGTCAGTGCTGCTCCCTCTGGCCTGATTCGTGTTTGCCTCCCTGCTACAGGACAGGGTGTCACATGTTGGGCTGTCAGAGCTGAGCTACTGCCTGGGTCTCACGATCTGGCTCAACCTTCCTCTTGGCTCTTCTCCATTTCTCTGCTTGTGTCCTTCTTCAGTCTACTGTCTCCCATATTATAGAGTTTTATTCCTTTTTTTCTCCTCCATTTACCACTATGGCTGCGTACTGTCACTGAATGGTTTAATGTTTAAAATTGGAACATGGTTATTATCCAAACTATGCTGTATATGTGGTTTACAGCTTTAAGGGGGGAGGGATTGTGAATGGTTTAAATGTCTTTGTTGAGAGCCATCTGGGAGAAATGGAAACAAAACTGCTGCAGAAGACTCCTCAGTGTATTCACCCCCTAAAGCCGTATTTCATGGGGGTAGTTCTGTGACAATATGGAAAGTTCAGGAGCCCGTGGGGCATTACTACAGAGGAAAGCCACACTGAGCCCTTAGTGTTAATTGAACTAATTAAACCCCTTCACTTGAGAGGTTCTAATGAGGCACTAACAGGGGTGCTCTAATTACATATTTACCCACTTACTCGCTGACTACCACTCACACTGGCACTCACCAAACTATCTGATCTCTTTTTTACACTTGAAAGTTTATCAGGGAAATGTACTTGTAGACGTGCTAGATTCTCTTATTGTTTTTTTCTCTCATTGCTCGTTTTTGCTAAAATAATGTAAAAATAACGTTTGAGTCACTGATTGAAGATAAGGTGGTCTTCGTGAAGAGGAAAAACTTCTTAAAAGCGGGCAAAATCCACAAATGGTTTTAAGAAATATTCAGTGTATAATTTCAGTTATACTAGATATTTGAATGTGTAGTAGGTAATGTCAGTTTACTAAGTACAAAAAAAGAGAAAGTGAGAAAGAACTCATCCTCTCCTAACTACACTCTCTCTGTACCAGTCAATCTAGAATCAGATTTCAGGGACATTGCCAAAATATACATGATTTAATGTAGGTGTACTTAATATAATACAATATACATGATGAATCATACATGAAGGAATCATAATCACAATGGTTATAGTGACCAGAAAAACCCCCAGTAATCTCTGGTGTAACCACTGTGTTGTCACTACTTTTGACTGTGAAAACAGTTGACATGTTTTGTATTGGTAACTTAATAAGGGTCTTGCGTTCACTATTCTAGGTTTATTGAATGGGTTCAGCATTTTGGGGATTGCTATGTCAAAGTCATTTCACGTGAACGTTCCTCAAACCTGCACAAGACGACCCTTGAAGTAGAACTTGTAAAGAGTATATTATCTTGTTCAGTGTGTCCATCTCCTTTGCAGAACACGGTGGCAAATGGACTTTGAGGTGTTAACATTGCAACACAGTTGTGGGTTGTAATGTTAACTGTTGTACTGTGGATTGGCAATTTGTCATTATGACCCAAGTGACCGCCCCTCTCTGACATTTATACTCTCCACGCCACACACAGAAAACGTTCTGATGAGTCCTGTTGTGTCCTTGTCCATGTATTGTAACTTTGAGATTACTGTTTTCGAACAGGATTGGCAATACTCAGACCCACTCTCCTGGCACAGATCAACATGCCTTTTTCACAGTCTACTGGATCACACTTTACGCCCGTTCTTAATAATCCATTACCATGCAAATCAACTTTGAGAAAGGAATTGCTGTGGCATGCACCTGTTAGTTTAGATAAAAATGAAGAAAAATAAATGTAACTGAACTTTTAAGTGAAAGACAAAGTAGCCTACTTGGACAAGCAGTGTGTTAGTTCGTCAAACAAAGTTCCGCTTTTTCAACTGAATCTATTTTTTTTTAGTTATTGTGACAATAACACCTTAGGCCCATTCAGCAGTACGTTCTGGGTGCCCTCATCCACTTCCACTAACAACTTGGAAGTGTGTAGCAACTGCATCACTCAAGTGGCCATTTAACAGTACAAGGGGGAAAGAGAGCTCTGGGTTTTTGAATTGGGACACACTCGATCTTGATTTATAACACACTTGACCTTGATTTCTTTGGCAATTTGAATCATATATATATATGTCATATGGATGGGAAGGTGAAGATGAGAAGGTGAAACTTTCAACAAATGATCATAATAGCTGAACATCGGGGGAGTCTACTATATTTTTCCATGACCTGTTGGCTTTAAATTAGCCACACTGAATAATTAGCCACCTAGCTAAATAAATGCAATATCCATTAACTGAAGCTTTTTTCTGAAATTGTGTTCGCAGTTGAAATGGAAACTGTATTAGGTTGCAGTGCTTTGTGGGTAAAGGTCTGCTGCTGGATATGTCTTCAGTCTTTCCCCTCACCCTCAGAGGGTTTATTTAACACACTTCACTTCAGTTAATACAGTAATGGAACAGCCCTTAAAATGGCACCAGGGACTCCCCCTGAGGGGAAGTGGTGAGGGGAAGTGGGCGAGTGCATGTTAAGTAGACTATTGAAACGCTGGGCTTGTCACATCAAATTTGCTTCCTCTCTTTGCAACAGACAAGCTACCTAGCAGTCTTCACTGTGTAAGTCTGATCTAGGTTGGGTGGCCACCACACGAAGCAGACTGTCCCCAGTTCCTGGTATCAGACCAAATACCAAATAAATGGAATCGAAATAGGATCAGAAATATAATAAATGAGATCAAAGAAATAAACTAACGCTTAGTTCCTTTGTCTACTTTTTTTTTCTCTCTTCAATATAAAGGTTGTTCACAAAAATGTCCAAATACATCAGGAAAGGAAACGCCAAAAAAGGACAGTCAAGTGCAAAAATAAACAAACAAACAAACAACAATAAAATAGGATTCCCAGCTTCCTGAAAATAAACAAAGCACCAACAAAAATGGCATCCAACTCTGTCTTCAGAGAGTGCTGTACAAATATATAATATATAACATAATCTTCGGAGAGTGCTGTACAAATAAACAATTATAAACGCTGAAAACAGAAAGTAAAGAAACGCTTTGTTCTGGACAGCCAAATCCCCACTGAAGGGGGACCTCGATGATTCGGAAGTACTTCTCTTTATAGGCCGTCAGGGCTAATTCCACCAATCAGCAGCCACGTCCAGTTAGTTGTGATTTTTTTTACTCAATTTATTTAAACAAATAAGGAAAGCAAGATAACAAAGGGATGAGAGAAAAGCAGAAAGCAATGCTCACACTACACCTGCAGCCCGTGGGACACTGACGCAGCCATAAGGGCTTCATACCGGCACTATGTACGTCCGATCTAGGTTGGGCCTCAGTCCCATGTATTGGATATAATGATTAGTAACAAGCAACATATTCAGTTACAAGGTTTATACCTACTTTGTGACAGAGCTTATGAACAGTTGATACAGTGCACTAAAACAGCGACATCGTTGATACAGTGCACTAAAACAGCGACATCGCTGATACAGTGCACTGAACATCGATGTGGTTTGACGCCTTGGGCAGGATCCTTCTCTGCTTATGGCTCAGTTCAGTGTGTCACCAAGTGAATAATCTATTACTGCATTTAAATCCAAGTGTCCAGGTAATGAATGGCAAGTTAGAGAGGTACCTAAAGCACACGTTCACTCTCATTTATCCAAGAAGGTGACTGTGGACTGGATGCATACTAGGACCACATTTATTACCAAAATAACATTTTATTACCAAGAGAACAGTTTTATTTTCGCTCAGTTTAATATCAGACCATTAGGCAAGTTTAGGTTGCGGCTGTGTCAAAAATGTGAAATGTCAAAAAAAAAAAAAAGGTATGGTTATAGGAAGAAATAGTGCGTACTAAATACTATAAAAATAGTGCGTACTAAATACTATAAAAATAGTGCGTAATAAATACTATAAAAATAGTGTGTACTAAATACTATAAAAATAGTGCGTACTAAATACTATAAAAATAGTGTGTACTAAATACTATAAAAATAGTGCGTACTAAATACTATAAAAATAGTGCGTACCGAATACTATAAAAATACAGTGATCTAACGTGTGTCTCTAGGGATAAGGGTTACTCAATTTTTGTAGCAGGGCAATTAGCAAACAAGTCATTTCATTGACTGAACCTGCAACAAGTCTCTCAGTCCACCTGGAAAGCGTTGGCTGACAGGCCAGTGTTACGCGGCTCTCAGTTTACCTCAGCTTTAATGTCAACCCTGTTCAATCAATTCAGCTAATAAACAAGCAGTAATATACAAAGGGCCCCGAAGCCTGCCGAGATAGAAGCATTATTCTGATAGCCAATTAGACCAGAGCGGCTTTCATTCTGTTTGTCATAAAGACTCCACGAGTCAAACAAATATCAAAGGTTATTTGACACAATTAAACCTAGGAGACAAGGAAGCAAGAGATAACAAGCTTGTGGAAGTCCAGACAGAGGTAATGTTCTTTGAACTTGGAAAAGCTTTCTTCGGTCGTATAACTTCCATGTGTAAAAATTTGTCATATTTTTGTTGTATAATTTGTTGTAATTTTTTTGTATACATTTCAATGCACAAAAATATTCTTGCACATCTTTCATTTATTTACTTAACAAGACGTATTTTAGACATAATGTGCATAATTTATGAGTTTATGCACAGTTTTACATTTTGTGTTGACACATTAAAATAAAGCACACATTCAGTACACACATAATTGTAGCAATTTATCATACCCACAAATCCCACCAGAGATTACCAGTGAAAAGAGTAACAGCATGACTTGTCTTGGAAGGCCAAAAAATGCCAGGAAGGCAAACATAAGATCTATCAAATGAAACTGCACTTAATGAGTTTTCTTATTAATGAGGTCAAGCTACACTGGCTGAAGCACACTGGGTCCAGTAGCAGGAGAGGATCTTCTCTGGGGACCAGAGCACAGACACATTGAAAACCATCAGGTCTAATACTGGTAACGAGCTCTTGGAGAAACTGCAGTCTTTAACTAAAGGAACAATATCATTTTTCATCTGACCATTAGATCCATAGCCCAGCAAACAGATGTGTATTTAGTTTCATGTTATTTGAAGACTAATTTCAGTAAAATAGTTTGGGTTAATCACAGGCTGTGTATTAAAAAAGTGGGTAATCAGCTCTAGAGAATTGGGCTGGAGCGTTATTCAAAATGGAGACCACTGAGCAACTGCTTAGATGTGACAAGGTTTTAAATCATACACTAGGTGTTGCAAACATCAGTTAGTGAAAAGATAATTGTGTATTAACTGAAGGCACACAGTGAGGGGAATGTATTCCAAAGTAATTTATATAGTTATTTTGTACTTGACACTTGATATATAATCTACAAATATTTGCAATGCCTGGAGCTTTTTGTACAAGATGTTTGATAACACATTATCAATATGCACCACAATATGCACCATAGTGGCTGATGGAGAGAAAACAATGTAAGTCTCAGTAGTCAGTAAAACAAAGTGGATTCTCAGGGGATAGTCTGTGGTAATAAGATCCTTGAAGAATACAGTAATGCTTGAAGATTTTTCACTTGTTTTATTGTGAGAAATGTACTGATGCATACTGGTACATGTGGTTTTATTTATCATTTTACAGTTAATGTAAGGCAGCATATTATCAGTTCTTCTCATGATAAAGTCTCTAAACATTATAGCATGAAATTATTCTTGGGTCCCTGATAACATTTCAATTTCTCACCCCTGTTACTCCAGTTACTAGCCAGGCTCAGATCATGTTACAGCTAAGTAGCTTTCTAGATAAATCATGATCTGAGTGTCCCAAACAGAAACTGTACTGGTCTGTGGGTGTAATAAAACACGCCTTATTTCACCGCCTCCCACTGTGTTTAACAGCGGTCAGTTTAGCCACATGGACTCTGATGCAATGTGCAGCCGTCACCCTGATTTCAATCCTTTTCTTCTCACTAGAGACCAAGAGATCGACTCTTTCATTAGGTAAATTGCATCGAGAGTTTTAATGAACGAGCACAAATCTAACTATCACTCTAGTGACCCATTATCATCTATTATTCAACACAAATCAAATTTGACTTTATTTTCAATTCTAAAAAGACACTGACAGAAAGGAGACATGCACTTTGCTCTATGCTACCACGCTTCTGGCAGTAATCGGTGGTTTCAGGTAACTTAAGAGTGCTTACAAAGGAGTATGCTGAAGAAGAGTCCCCAGTAAAAAGAAGTCAAATCAGTTTTTTAGTAGAGTATTTGTTCCATAGAGCATTTTTACATTTGAACCGACATCAAAACAACACACATTAATGTCAATCCTACTGGAAATGTTAATGTCAATCCTACTGGAAATGTTAGTCACCTACTTGTATTTGTCTCATAAAATCATCTCTACCATTGAACAAAATGTGGACAAAGCTTTAAAAAAAAACTAGGTCTTTATAATATAAATATAAGTATTCTAGCTTTTGGAGCACTCCAAAAAATCGACTGGATGGCTCCCTCCTTTTCGAACTTGAACACAAACAGAAAAAGATTTTTACTGGCCTGGGTGCATGTTTCAGACATGATGTGGAGCCTGCGGGGAGGCATTTCTCCGCAGTGTGACACCAAAGTTACATTTTCAACCTCCAGCCCAGAAGCCCTGCATCACAGGTCTCCCACTGTTTGCAATCAGGATCTTGTAGAAAAACTAGAAAGGCTTGGATCTGTGTACTGTCACCTTCGATCATGGCCTCGTTTCAGTTACAGTCCTCACTGTCTCGCCCTCCTTCATGATCATCGCTGTCTCCGAGTTCTCTTCTACAGACAATCTATAGATATTTGGAGATGGGAGAAAATAGCACAGATGCTGGCGTGGGAGGGCATGGTTACATATTCACTTGACATTTGACATTCATCACTTGATAATACTAGCATTATTATTAGTAGTAGTACTAATCAGAGTAGTCGTATATGATAGTGAAGTACTATGATAGTGAAGTACAACTGGTATTAACCAGCCTGAACAAGCACATTCCAGACAACACTATTCCAGAGATTATGAGCTATCTTAAAAAAAAAAACAAAAAAACAATCTTTTACCAACTGAGATGCGAAACTATTGGCCTTCTTCATCTGAGCAAAGTGATTGTGATGGCACAGAGTCCATACTGTAAGAGCGGGAAGCCCTAAATATTATATGCAAAAACTAGTGTTGAACTTAGTGGGAATAAAATGTAAATTATCTAAGACCAGGGTAATTTGTTTGGCCTTTTTTCTGGTAAGTGCAGGGGTGCCTGTAGTCTGAACTAGCTGAAGCTAATGATACAGACACAGCAGGGCTGCCAGCCAGAAAAAAGTTTGTAGTCTAAGCTAAAACTTATTTAAATGTGAAGCTATGTACTAGCATCATGTAAAGCCAGCATATCCCTTACTTCAGCTATGGTTCTTAAATGATGGGCTCTAATGATAAACTAGTATCAAGGCTTGCAAACTGACAGAATGCAAAACCTCTGTATTGTAAAGTAAAATAACTTTTATGAAAATAGTGTGGTCTAAAAAAACTACCAATAGAGTTTTAGTAGATCCAAAAGTAATCTAGTTGTCAGGTATACATACGGTGTAGCTAGAGAATAGCATGAAAAGTTAATTAAATCCAATGAGACTGAATTACTCAAAATCTTCTTGAAATGAGGCCCCCAGTCTATTTATCATCAAAAACCTGGGATCTGGATACATGTGATTTGTAGGAGTTCTTGCCACATACGCACCAGGTGGTCAAAATATCAGTGAAGTTTGATTTATTGTTGGGGTTTTATATAGGGATACACATCAATACATGCTGGGCTGTTATGATTGGATGCCAAATATATATATACGTAATTTACGAAGAAAGAGCTGAGGAAACATCTTCAGGGTCCTCTGTAATAGCAGTGGCCATGGTTACAATACGTCCTTGCTTGTGATGCTAATCTTATCGAACGAGACTTGATTTGTAATTAGACTAAATACGGCAAGATAAATGTGGTTAGTATCTTCAAGGGTTGTTGGACTTGTAATAACCTACAACAGACCAATAATTTCCCAGTGATTAAAAGTTCTCAGCTTCTGCGAGCTTTACTACATTAATATACTAGCTGTTGTCGTCTTTTCTTGCAATTCCCCCCCCCTCTCCCTCTCTCTCTCTCTATCCCTCACTCCATTTTAACATGCAGCAGTTCAAAGTTGAGTTATTTTAATTTGGCTTCCTGAAGGCCAAAGGACTGGTGGAATATGAGGTGTCTTTTTGGACCAGACTCTGGCAGAGTGGCTCTAATTAACAGGACGGGATGCTTTTAAAATCTAGGCAGTTAATGAAAAGAATTGTTCTCTTTCCTCTCACCTGTCTAAACCGGAACTAGACCAGAGGGGTTGCTGTGTTTTCTCATCACTCTCCAGACTGCTTTGACAGATACTGAGCTGTTCCTTTGTCACGCTTTTACACCTCAAGCAACACAGTACAGCACTTGAAAGAGGGGAAAAAGGCATCATGCATGGGTATTCTGTCTCTTGGTATTCAGGGTTCGGCTCTAGCATGCACAAAAAGGTTTACGGAATGAGAGGACTTTGCAGTGAAATGCCTGGGCCTTGGCATGGTTAACTGACAGTCCGTGTGGAGGCATTATTAGATGATTGGCGCCTCCATCTGGTCAAAGGTGCCAACTGTAACTAGAGCTGTCTTTCAATATGAGTAAGTGCAAGACTAAGTGTATATTTGTGTCATCTGAAATAATGGTCACTTCTCTTTGATATGCAAATTAAAGTGTTGCATTATAGACAGGACATTTGAAGTTTTTTTTGGGGGGGGGGTTTTTTCGATGCTGGTCATGTTTTTTAAGAATTTTTATGTAATCACGTTGCTGCAAATGTGACTTGGTTCGAGCATGTGAACGATGCTGGTGAATTCACGTCTAACTTACTCGGAACAAAACAACACCTGCACCTTAAAAAAAAAAAATTAACATTCAGCCTAGTCCACAGAGTTGTCAAATACCACTTTAAGACGAAGGCTATGTTCACTGAAAGCCAGTGAGATGCAGAGGCAGATTAATGTGCCCTAGGCGCTGTTCTCCCTTATCTGTCCTTTTCTCTTTAATCAACTCGAGAAAAAAATAACCTTCAAAGACCACTCACTCCCGTCACGAACATTTTCAAAAGTGTGTTATGTCTTCATTATTAATAAACAGTCTCCAGAAGGCCTTAAATAACACTGTTGGTGTGGGGGGCTGTGAGTTCATTCATTATTTACTTTTGCTGATATAGAATCAGTGAGTTTAATTACTCCAACCGTCATACCCTAGCATGCCCCCGCCTCCATCTACCCTTGGCTAGGGTTCTCTAATGGCAGGGTGATGTGTAATTTCAGGGGGGGGGGTGTGAGCTTGAGCACACTGAGGCAGTAGCTTGTTGAGCCCCAGCAGGGAGTCTCTCTTTCCCCATTCCATTTTTCTCCTCTGCGTGAACTCCCTATTATTTAGACTTCTTATTAATTGTAGTGGGCTGAGAGTGAGGAAAGCAGTAGAAGCAGTAATCAATCGATAGCTAGAAAAAAAAAATTCCAGACTGCTTCGTCTGTACCAGGCCCTACCTCGCTGCCAACCACAGACGGGTACACTAACCACACACCTGCAGAAGAGGCTGTCTATTAAGTGGAGTGGGGAAAACACAGGAGCGAAGAGGGATTTGCTGCTCTCTCCCGCTCTCTCATCTTCTCTTGATCCACCACAGCTCACTGTCGGGTTTAATTCAAAAGATTTCAGTGATATGAGGTTGTGTAGCAAGATTGCAGGTAAGAACTAGGGAGATTGAGAGAAGCCAGATGGGACCAGGGATGGATCTAGACTGTACGATTTTCTTTAAAGCCCCTCTTACTTTGAGCTGTATCATACATACTTGATAGCCTCCTGACTTATAATGAATGTAAGTTTAGTGCTAGAAGCCTGGTGTTATTATTAGTAGTTCTTTGTGGTATTCAGATATATTTAACTAAAAGCTGTTTGCCATGTTTGTGTTTTAAATGCTGATGATGTTTACTGTTTACTGTCAAAAGGAATAGCCTAGCTATTTATACTGGACAAGCAATGAGGCAGTTTAAAGGCCTTTAACTGAGATGGCGTGGCATGAAGCTAGAAAAAGTAAACTACACATATCCAGCTATGCATTATGGGTGCAACTGCTACAAAACATTGCAGAAAAAACACTGAGAACTTTGTAAGATATCTTGACAGTGGATGTTAGAATGGACTGGCACCGGCACCCAGCATGCAAAGTATTGCAGTATACACTAAATTTCTGTACGTGAATCCATTCATTCTCCCAGTGAAAACGATCAGTAAATGATGACCTTGCCCAGTTTTCACATCTTATTTATCTCTATCTCCTGTGCTCTACACCTCTACAGATAGTGTGACGGCGGCCCTCCAGCAGCAGCCCTCTTCTGGGGGTGCTAGCATCCACATGGCCTTTTGTTTATGTTGAGTTTTTCTGTTGCACATGTTGTGTGTTTTGATTTTCTGCCACATCCCACACAGTTGGCGCACGTTGAGCTGCACTCTCCGTGTCACCCGTGGGTCGTTATGTTGTTCCTTGATGAGCCCTTTGTGTTCGTATGGCCAGTTGTCGGTCATTAACGTAATGTTGGCTTTCTTTAGTTCCTCTTTGTGCACACTTATGTTCCATTTTGTTTCATTAAACTCTTCAGTTGGAGACTTGTGTTTGCTAACCTCTTTTTACATGTTCTCTGCCTGCTAGCATATTACTTGTCAGCACCTATATTTACTAGCTAGCAATATGGGGAACAAACAATTATGACTTTCTTTAGCAGGTGACTAAAATAACAATAAAAATGATAAAGAAATGGAATGTCCATTATCTTACTATAATGTAACAGTTAACTATAATAATAAAGCCTTGGTGATGCCACATGTTCCATCTACTTCACACGTTTCAGCTCCTTTGCTAAAAGCTTTTTTCCTTTCTAATTTTTTTTCCCTTTTGTTCCTGAAAATTGCTTCCTCTCTGAAGGAGGTCATGATACTCTCTAGATGGCATCAACTAATGTTGGGGGCTGTACTCTGCTGAAGGCCCACACCTTAAATCAATAACATTAGCTGGTTTAATGCTGAGTGATATCTGGTGTAATAACAAAAATATATCACAGTGTTTTCACATTTTCATAGAGATTATGATAAGATACTTCACCTCAAGGTAGAAACTGATATGTATGGGATTAATAATCTATTAAAACTGTCGATGGGCAGAGTTAACTTCCAAAGTTTGGATGGTTAGGATGGATGGATGGATGGATGCCCTATGCCCAAAACACTGAAGGGGTGGGGGAATATATTGATGTTATTAATGCAATCACCAATGTAATCATCAACGTAACATTCATCATAACGCAAAATTTCACCACAGTTTCAGCCTTTACTTATTCAGATGTAAATAAAGCTGTTTTGATAGAAAAATGTTCCGTTCAAGAGTAATTCTATAGTCACTGAGTCACAATTGTTTACAGCAGTAAAAACCAAGAGTAGGGAGCATTTCACTGGTTTAAAAGCTACCTCTCAGTAAAGTGTTTCATGAAACAGCAATAGAATGCATCATGACTTAGTGCCTGTTTTATGATAGTTCTGCAATAAAGATTTGGTCTTGAAGGTCTTTATTCGTTATATTTATATAAGTTATGTAAATACAATTTAGATGCATTCCATTTAGATCCTCAGAAGGCTGAGGATTTCTGTAGCTGATAGTTTCGATAACAAATAAAATGCCTGTGTTGTAAATGCTGTGAACCCCACTTCCTGTCATAGTAAAAATCAAATCAAAGTATGTGTATGACTTTATTTATCTGTCAGCGAACATATGGTAAAATTTAGAAATGTCTCAATTGAACACGATAGCAAACATTTTAACAAAATGTTTAGTTTGTGAAAGCTAAACACTACTAATTACAGTACAGTGTACTTACAAGAGGCTCTTTGATTCTCCATACCCTTCCTCTCCCATCTTGCTATCCCTGGCTGAACAATCTTTAAATCTTGCTAAGTTTTCAGTTATAGTAGGTTATCAGAACTGCTTTATTTCACCAAGTATGTTCAGCATCTTATTCATTTTGGTTTCACACCTAGAGTCAATTTATATGAGATTTCTTCAGCTGAAACCATTTTTTAATGAAAATATCACACATTTATATAAAACAGAAATTGCCACTTTGACCTACCATGTTTCTTTGTTAAGAAGTCAGCAGTCTATTAATGTTAAAGTTTTAGTTTAGCACCAGTGGTCAATGTAATTATTTTCACTGTGGATACTGCATAGAATTTCTCTCTAACTGACAGTGCGACAATGCGCCCAGAGAACACCATTTCATTTTTATGGGAAGCAGAATAAGAGCTTCAATTGACTTGCATTTAGCAATGTATAATAGCCTGGGGTTTCAGTCTGACTTCAGTCTAAGCACTGTGTGATGTACATCACTGATGTGTGCTCAGCAGGTCTATATGGGCTTTTCTATCCATTACATCAGTAATTCTTGACCTACTTGATATACAACACAGAAGAAAAACTTTGCAAACAATTACTCACCCACATCTACTCAACAATAATGGTTTTAGATCCACAGAGCAATGGCAAAACTGTTTAATGTGTAAAAGGTTACAGGTATTGAGTATGTCTCACCGTACCCTTACTTTAGACCAGTGCACAGCCAACAAGATGGAAACATTAAAGAAGACTTCAGGGCTCTGATGGACAGAGGCCATGTCACTCAAGAATGGCTGCCAATTTTCTATTTGAGGAGATTCTCGGTGCTCTCGTCTGCCTCTGGAGGCGTGAAAGCACATCTGTGATGACTTGAGTTCAGGAGCGGTGCCAGGGCTTCAGACCAGGAGATGTGTTGATAGAAATGCGAGAAAAAATGTCACTTGAAGCAGTGTGGTATATTTAGGTTGAAAGTTGAGTCTGTACAGAGAGGTACTTCCATTTGACAAGTCTTACATGAAGCTATGATCAAATTACCATTTTCCATCAATAACACTATTTAAGCATTAATGACTTTATTCAGCTTCAAGTGTGGAGTTGTGCTGGCCATTTAAAGTGCTGTAAATGTGTAACCCAAGAATACTTAAGTCTAAGCGTTATAAAAATATCACCAAAGCAGTTATTTTTCTTTCTGTTTGATGTCATGTGTACATATGACAGAGAACTGACATTAAAGGAGGCTGTTTGTGCATTAATGTTTATAAGTTGGCTTTAATTTGGGTGATATTATACTAACTGCAAAGCCTAACAGAGTTTGCTAATGAAATTACCCTTTAAGTGCTTCTTGTACCATCATGGGAGATGGCGTGGGTGAGTGTGTGTGAGTGTGTGCATGTTTTAATACTGAGTGACAAACTTAACAGATTATATGAAATCAGCATCAATATTCAACAGAGAAGATAAAGTAGGAAGGAGGTTTTTGTGTGTATGGTTATGCATGTCTCAAATTTACAATAAAATGAAACTTCAATGGTTAACATCGTTAACTTTGTTTTTCCTGTCTCTTTTGGCATTCTGGAAGCAAGGAAAGTGTTTCTGACATGTTTGTGGAGAACATTTTAACAAAGGGACGTTGGTAGAAACAAGGCTGAGTGAAATGACCTCTAATTAATATCACAATTATTTTAGACATTTATCTCCATTAAACTAAATATCAAAGCTCCATGACAACAACAACAAGCTTCCTAGCAACTAAAAGTGTACTTTCTGAAAAAAAATATGTTTATATTGAAGCTATGGTTTGTTTGCTAAATTAGGAATGCTACACATCTCTTCTAATCTCCACATCTTACAAATAATTTAAGAACTTAATTCGTGGAAGCACAAACAAAATTTTAACCAACATTTATTTTAAACCATAAAACAGGTATCAGTCTTTGTTGATCAAATCTCATGAAGCTTCCGTGTAACTTCATTTAGGGAACCTATCTTAGGATTAGACACCAATTCATACAAATGTGCCTGTACAAACCAACCCATATTGTAGAAAGTAGTCTTAACACATGTATTTTATCACAAGCAGAAGCAAAAAGTCAGCTTTCCTGGCTTGTATTTGCCTGTAAATATTCAGCAACAAATTACTTCCAATTACACTTCTGAAGCTGTTTTCTACATTTAAAGTTATTAGTGTTCATTGAAGCATTAGCCAGCTGCTCGACATGTGTACTTCAAAAGTCCTTCCCCACCATACTACAAAACTGGGACTTTAACCTTTTGAATGGGCTAGTAATTACAGGAAACTATTAGCACTGATTTTAATGTTCATGTCTCACTAAGATGCTTCAAGAAAAATAATAATGTCTGCTTATTAAGTGCCATACATAAAGTTTAACATTTTTCATTGCTAATCAGACAAAGACAACTTAGACAACAAAGACAATCCTATTTCCATTCGAAATGCCTCTACTGACGAGAGATACGATACTCCTGGTAGAAATAGGTGACAAATTTAGAATTATGATTTTGATAATCAAGATATTATCCTCTATAAATAACATGTTAGTATATATGCTTGGCAAACTATATGAACAGATTCAGTTTTGAACAGCATTTGAAGTGAAACAAAATATTACTCTTCTCACTTTATTCAGAAAAGCTACAGTCTCCTAAAAGTTAATCATTTTGTAAAGTTGAGGATGACCTCTCACAAGCCATTCAGCTATACTGAGTTCTTAAAATGCAGAAATGGCTGTAAGTTATATGTATCCAGAAACATTTCACCACAGGTGCTTGAAGGGTACAGTGTCTCCACAAGCAGGCGGTTTCTTTCAATCTCCACCATTTCAGCTTCGGGTGCATTAGAGTCTTTTACATTTGTATTAAAGTCTTTTACATTTGCTTTTTACATTTCCACCTCCTCTTGAGCCACACTTACATCCACAGTATAGTCTCTCAATTGTGTACTTACTGAGCAAATCCTCTTCTTTGATGAAGGTGCTGACAGGTCATTTTTGGTCGCTCTCTCTCTCTGTATTAAACATTTCTCATAGCATGTCAATGTCTTCATCGCATCTGAGTTTTTTTCAGTGTGAGGGCATTCTGGACCTCTCCGATGCCTCTACGACTTGTGCTCTAAACTGTAGGGAGCGTCTTGGAGACTCAAACTTTTTGAGTGTGAAATTTGACATGCCTGGAAGCACAGTTTCATAGTGGCCTTTGAAAGCCCAAGAGCCTCAGTTCTGACCGCTGTTTCAGCTACCTTCAATTTCTCTGGGCACATCACGGATGCTGTCGAGGTTTTATGATGCACATCGAGGTGTTACAACTTTTCTCCTGTGTAAAAGGCAGTAGGTTTGTTTCTCAGATATTCCTGCATTCTCAGATACCCCTGCATGCAACACTACCAGGTGAAGCTGGTGGTTTAAACAGTGCATGGTGCTTCTCTTTGTTATTCACCATGTATTATCTTATGGCAGTTGCACTATTGCACGACTGACTGAGAA
The DNA here is from genome assembly GCA_028565775.1 of Sternarchorhynchus goeldii. NCBI lineage: Eukaryota > Metazoa > Chordata > Actinopteri > Gymnotiformes > Apteronotidae > Sternarchorhynchus > Sternarchorhynchus goeldii. The sequence continues at coordinate 7,129,693 of JAOXYF010000021.1, forward strand.
ATTGATCTGGGTTTAAGTGAACACTTTTTAACTGTGACCAGACTAGTTGATCCAGAGGCATGACATCACACTGTTTATTAGTGCCCATCAATAACAGCCTCTCTTTGACAATGTTGCTTTTTTCTGTAAATAGCAAAGCACAATGGAAAAGCTCTCACATGCTGTTAGGTCTTTTGGACCATTTATTTTATTGTATATCATAAATCTCTCAGCTTCTTTTGCTGTTTCTTTGCTGACGATATCACTCATGATTTGGATTATCTCATTCTGTATGTGGTTTTGAGGTGTATGTGGCACTAGAGGGGATTGTGCTGAAAATCCTGGGAAAGTCTTTATCTTTATAAAGAGTATAATCCATCACTGATAAAAAATATGCCACAAAAATATTCCCTCGCCTCTTGCATTCCCCGCCTCTATAGATTTGTGGAAAGGCAGTTGGTTAGTTGCTATAAATTGAATAATATCAACAACGGCAGATGTATCAAGATGGGGAGCATTTACAAATGTAATGACTTATTTTCCCTTTGTGCTTCTCTGCTGTCTGTCCTTCCACCAAATCATTAACCTGATATGCTCTTTGCTAGATGAGTGTAAAGATCTGTGCCTCACACAAAAGCATGGCACTGGTTTCTGAAGTCTGCAGAAAAAAAGCTAATTCTTCATTACTGCTTGAGGCGTTCTGTTTTGAACCAAAAGCTGCTGAAGGGAAGTTTTATCCTGTTAGATGAATGGTGTACTTCTTCTAGCCAGATCTTTATAGGTGCATCAGCACGAAGGTAATCACTTGCTTGTAATTGCAACCTTGAAGAAGGGAAGAGTTCATGTTATTGGATGGGTGCAGGTGAAGAGTGTTGTTAGTTTTACAGAGCACAGTGGTTCAAGAGCTTGGTTAAGGTCAGCTTCATTTGGTTATGTAGAGATTCCTTGAGTGTTGGTTAAGGCCAGCTTTATTTGGTTATGTAGAGATTAACTGCGTGTTGGTTAAGATATATATAATGTAAGAAAACCCTCTTCTGCACTCCTTAAAGTAGTGTAGTCTACTGCAAGGACTTATGGTGCAACCTTATTTGTTAGATGCTGTTATCAGACTAAGCAAAATTAGCTAGTAAAACTAGGTTTACATTTAAAGCGTCGTCACCAGTGTGCACATGGCAAAAATGATCAAATAATAAATCATTAAAAGTAATAACCATAGCATATTAGAAGCCCAGCTAATCAATATCTACCAAATGAACTGGTGATAGAACAGTGGCAGTATTGACAGATGCTCAATAAAGGCTGCAAGAAAAGGTCATCTAAGACAATGTAAGAAAAATCTGATTTGATCAGAAAATTTAGATTCATCTTAGTGCATGAATGCAGCCTTAGAAACCCGTGGAGTACAAGGAGTATTTAGGCAAGTTTACTGTCGGTGCCCATTCCTTAGTGTGCCCGCTGTAGACATTCAAAGTCCTACACCCATACTTCTCCCCCCAAAACAAAGGACGTACTGTCTCAGGAGACTCTAACTCTTTTGTCTGTGTGTCCTTGACCTTTTCCTCTCTCTGTTGCTACATTTAAAGTAATATTTTCTCTCCTCACCCTCTTCTTTACCTAAGTGCTCTGTAGAAATGGAGGCAGATGAGGGTAGGATGTGCTGCAGGGCGAAGATGGTTGATGTTGCTGGGTGATGTTGCTATGAGGCGTAGCTTTATAATCCTTAAAAGTTCATAAACGGACAGTGTCCATATTTTAATTGAACCTGCTTCTCCTGCTTCTTCTGTCTATGATCATAGACTTTCTTTAAATGAATGCACTCAGTGAAAAGATTCAGTGAATAGTCATCCAGAGATGCAAGAACCTTTGAATTTGGGATGGTTTTAATGCGAGCATTGATTCGAGGATATCATTGCCCCGAGTATCATTCAGGATATATGCCAGGCATTTTCTGAAATTTGTATTACTCTTTGTGGTATACCCTGTTCTTTGTGGGATACTCTACACTGAATAAAAAAATAAAACTTGTACTTCAAAGAAATGTGGGTAGAGGGAGCCTTACTGGCTGATGAGCTGAAGGGCCTGTCAGACAACAAGGCTTCACTGACCACTATTCCTCCATCGCAAGAGGAAGGATGATGGCAGTGGATTGCAGTGGAATGTCTTCTCTGTAACTTATTTCTAACTGGTGAAATTATTTAGCTACAGAACATAACCTTCTTGACTTGGTCATACAAAGCCCAAGGGAAATTTTCCAGATGCTGTAGGATGAATAGGGTGGGTTTCCTGTTAGAAGAGGCTTGAATGACCGTGGTCGCCCCATCAGAGAAGTAAATGCCAGTGCTAACGTTGTTAAATGCTAACCAGTATGTTGTTAAATGCTAACCAGTATGTTGTTAAATGCTGAGGGGGCTAATTTTGTTGTTGTTGTTGTTGTTGTTGTTGTTAGCTTATGATTAACCAACATGGTGTTTTGTTTAGCTAACACCAAAACAAAGAAATATGTTTCAATCATTGGTTTAGCAAAATCTGATAACAATACAAATAACTACATATGTGAAACTAGGTTTTTCATGTAGCTTTGCACATAATTGTTTAATATTTTTAATCGCAAATGTAAGGAAATGTTTGCCCTCTACTGTGAAACCACATCCTACAGAGTACAGTAAAGGGGTGCAGTGTGGCTGATAAAGCAAACAGCTGCTACAGTGTGTATACCTACAAAATGCATCTTTAAGAATTTATTTCAGTTAAATTTACTCAATTTAGGCACAATTTCAAGGCAGCAGCATATTTATCCTTGACAATAAAGGCGCGGCCATAATGTAGTTGTGAAGGCAAGCTTTTGAAACTTTTAACAGATGTGGTGCTGTTTTGAATATATCATGCACAGCAGAACTGCACAACATCCACTACAAGGGTGAGTGATTATTTTATTAGGTGTACCAACTCTATAGCGGTACTTTACAGGCTGACATAATTTTATAGTCAGTTATATATTGTTGCTTACCACAGCTGGCTTCACTGTTGTCAGTGACTGTAAAGTAGTTCTTTACCCTCTGTATGCTGTGTCAAATACAATTTATACCAAAAAATTAAACTTCCCCATTCACCATTTCCTGAGCAGTCTTTTTCTTCAAGCTCAGGTCCTCTACCAGAGGCCTGGGAGCTTGAGGGTCCTGGGTAGTATCTTAGCTGCGTCCAGGACAGCACTCTTTTGGACAGAGATTTCATATACTATTCCTGGGATCTGCTGGAGCCAATCGACCAGTTTGGGGGCCACAGCCACTAATGCTCCAATTACCCTTGGAACCACTGTTGCCTTCACCGTCCACATCTTTTCTAGATCTTCTTACAGTCAAGCTTTTTGTGTTCCTTGTGCCTGATGTTGTGTTCCTTGTTCCTGATCACTTGGTATTGCCACATCCTTCATCTTCGCCCTCTTCTGCTGTTTGTCCACCACTACTGTGTCTGGTTGGTTAGCCATCACCATTTTGTCGGACTGTATCTGGAAGTCCCACAGGATCTTAGCTTGGTCACTTTCCACCACCTTCGAGGGTCTATCCCACTTTGACCTTGGGACCTCCAGTCTGTAAAGATGTTTCTGTATACTATGGCAATCATGCTCTGCCTGCTGGCATCCTGCATCTCTCTGTTATGTGCTGGATTATCTCAGGGGCACAGCCTGTGTCTGGTATTGTAGATTCCAACCCCTACTGCATCCAGAGCTTGTTCAATCCAGGCTTTTCAAGCCATTGGTAGGAATTTTCCATATTAACCACTATTTGTCTGTGATACATACAGTGCAAGGGTTTATCCTCACAAGATGGTTCATACAGTGCAAGGGTTTATCCTCACATAATGGTTCCTGCTCCTCCACACTCCTATACTTCTTGAGTCTCGGTTGGCTGAGATACTCATTAAGCACTTCATTATTTAGGCCATCTTCCTGGTGTACTCCAGGATCTTGGTTGTGTCACTGTAGATAATAGCTCTGATGCTCACTAGTCCTCAGTCCTCCCTCCACATAGCGTAGGTATATAGCAGGGTATATGATGACTAGTGGAGTGTAGATATTGGTAGCCTAGTATATGTTGGTAGCCCAGAATGAGCCAATGCCTTGTTCTCTTCTGGTATACATTCTGATGTTAATGAACAGGAGGTGGTTGATGGTTGCTCCATAATGAGTGGGTACGAGCCAATGAAATCATCGCCTTGGTAAATCCCACCCACCCCACAAATTATATATATATATCTTTTATATAAGTGACATAAGAGCACTAATTATGTGCCATCCATGCAGAGTCATCCCAAGTATCAGCTATAAAATGAGTAAACAATAAACAATCCCACAAAAAGTAATTAGGATGCGTACTGGGCATTTCATGTACACAGTCATCTTTGTCTGACCAAGTCTGCTCTTCATCACACTCTTTGTTTGTGGGGTTTTTTTCCCCCCTCTTTCTCATTTTTGTCACTGCCACAGCATGAGACATATCAACAGGCCAATTATTTTCGAAGAGACACAGGCACTACAATTCCTCTACATGACTTGTAATGTATGTTATTTGTGCTGAAATTTCATAGCTTTCCTTTGTGCACTTCAGTAAGGAGCAAAAACTGTCACAGCTATGCAAGATCTCCCTTAATCAGGAATCTGTACTGGGATAACTTACATTTAAAAAGAACCCCCCCCCACTCGCCACATACACACATGCACACACAGACACACACACATACACACATGCACAAACACAGACACACACACAGTAGTATAAAATGTTGTAGCGTTTTGTATGCATTTTACAGGGATGATAGTGATTTTCAGAATTTTCATCCTTGATAATGAAAGTAATTCCCTAACCAGATTGCTGCTCTATTTAAATAGTTTTAATTAATTTTAAAGAAAACTGTATTTCTCTGTTTTCTGAACAAATCAAATAGTCTGCTACTGATATCAATATAATTCCACGATTCTCTCTTCTGTCATAAATTCTGTCACAGTTCAGTAAGGCAACCTCCCCTACAGGCACATTTCACAGCAGTCTAAAACACACACACACACACACACACACACACTGGAACACTTTAGTTATCAAGGCAGACGAGCTGAACAGCCTGTTGTAAAATTCAATACACAGAATCTGGTTTCTGAGTCCACAAGTCAATCAAAGACTTTAGTTTCTTCGATACTAAACTTCTTTGGAGAAGGGGGAGGGGGGTGTTTGTAATGACCATAACATGGATTTGTTAGAATAAAAGTAATCCATCAAAACATCACTTATTACTACTCTTCTAATGACAGAATAATGTAAACATCAGTGAGAACCCTGACTCTTCAAACCTTTTTAAATGCACTTAATAGGTCTGCTGTCTGCTGTGGGTTTAAAGGATCTTATAAGTAGTGGGTTTCTATTCAGAGAGGACTGTCATGGGGGACTAAGGGTGGGGAAGAAAATAATTGAACTCTGGCAGAATATGGGTCTGTGGTCCATGAACAGTTGCTCAGAACAGCAGAATATGGGTCTGTGGTCCATGAACACCTGCTCAGAACAGCAGAATATGGGTCTGTGGTCCATGAACACCTGCTCAGAACAGCAGAATATGGGTCTGTGGTCCAT
>JAOXYF010000021.1:7163608-7181669 GCA_028565775.1 Sternarchorhynchus goeldii
TGTATACTGTGGTGTTAGTGTTTTCTGAGTGTATGTATACTGTGGTGTTAGTGTTTTCTGAGTGTATGTATACTGTGGTGTTAGCCACACTCTTTTGTCTTGGTTGTAAGTATGTGTTTGTATGGGTCTTCACACTCCTCTCTGGTTAGGGTTTCTTTCTATTTTTGGTGTTTTATTTCTAAGTTCCTTTTTGACGAGTTTTGTTCTTCTCTGCCATCCTTTTTTGTCCCACCTCTCCTGTGGATCCCAATAAAAAACTTAAAGTAAAATAGTAAGTCTAACCTGCAGCATTGTAGAATCATACTAACACTGTAGCAATGAGCTTGTGTTTTTATGTGAGTATAATCAAATAATAACTCTTCACTACTAACACAGTAGCAATGAGACTGAAGTACTTGCATTCCAGTATAGTAACATGTGGGTCATAGTCATCAAGATAATAGGCAAACAATACTTACTGTGTTCAACATATACGCAGTAGGACTGTATTATGAAAACAGTGAAAACAAGCAATAATAGGTGGGATGCTTTGAAAAACTATTGAATGGTAAATACTGAATAAATTTCCTAAATGTATTCCATTAAATATACAGCATATTCATCAAAGTATTAAGAATATATTTAAAATGTACCTAGAACCTGTTTAGAAAAGTCCACCTGTTTTCTTCTGTTTGATGAGTTGCATCCCTATTTCTATATAAACTGACCAAAGAGCAGCACAAATCAGCTTTGTCTATCCAGTGAAATGCATTTAAAGGGCATATTCTTTTTTTAAAATGTTATGTTTAAATCATTTGAAGATAACCTGAAATCAACATGTACTCTGCTTTACCTCGTTAACTCTTGCTCTTTGTCATATTAAGCATGATTCATGGTGGCAAATCAGTTAATAAACAAAGTACTTGTTTCTCAAATCTTTAATCGAAATGCAATGGCTTTCGTCCACCTCTGAACCACATCTGCTGCTACACAGTGGATGGAAAGCAGGCAAAATTAACTGACAATAATTGTGCATTCCTGCTTGATCTTCACCTCCATCCATCACAAAGCTCAAGCAGTAGACCAGTCTGTGCTATTACTAGCTAGCAGCAATATGTCTGGTTGTGCACAACCAATACCCTTGTTCCCTGCACCTAAAATACCATGGGTACAGCCCCACTGGTTCACAAAGAAGGTGGAGTATTGGAGAATACCAGATTATGTTTGAGTTAGGAATTCTTTCAAGAATGCAACTCAGCATGAAATGGAATTCACCTACGCTCTGCTGTTGACAGATGAGGCAATTCTGTCAGTGTGAGCCATGTTTCATCTAGAATGAGAGTAAGTGGGTAAACTGTTGCCAGAGAGGTTTTTAAAATTCCCGCTTCTTATGATTGATAAAATGGCAGAGGATAAAACTATGCATCACACTTCATTTTTCTTCCCCAGTATTCTGTTTCACTTGGGAAAATGGAATGTTATAGAGGTAAATACACTCTGGTTTGTAGTTCACGTTATAGAGGTAAATACATTTTGGTTTGCAGTTCAAGTTGCAATGTCACACATTGCCAGTCATTCTTTATTTTTTATCTGGATCCCCATTTGTGGTTGCCTCTACAGCAACTAGTTTAGGAGATTAACATATATATATATATATATATATATATGGTCGTTTTAGTAGCACACAAATGACTGAATGGTGGGAATACCATGGTAAAGACCCAATGTACAGGCCTCACTAATGTAGATAGAACTTTCTTTTAGGTTTTTGGAATTCTCTCAGAGGTTTGTTTGTTTTTGTACCTATGAGTCTTCTTGAGCCTCACACAATCCATTTTCCTGGTCTTTCTTAACATGAATTCACTGATGCTTATATATCTGTTCACAGTCTGATCTTGGCATCTTCTTTAAGCTTACCATTTTCCTTCTGAGAAAATTCCAGCCTGGTTTTTCTCTTTTGTTTTTCTCTTTTACTAGTTCAATCACTCGTTTTTATTCATAGTGTCATTAACAGACCCATTAAAGTTACTTTCCTGTATAAGCTGCATATAAAAGTCTTTTTATTGCTGTAGTAGATCTTCCCTTGCTGGAGTGAAACACTCCTCTCCTGACGTTATTCCTACCTTGTGCAGCACACCATTAGTGTAGTTCACCTGAGTTAAGACACCATGGTTAATAGCTCCTGGTGGGTACACTCTAGCTACCTGAGCGTTCACTAGATGCTAACTGGTGCTCATGGGGTTCTAACTTTAGCTGATAGCTTGTTCAGCTAGATGCTTTACTTCGGGTCTCTGAGACCTTACAGCTCACAGAAGAGCCTCTACAAACTCATTCTGGTTGGCAGCAGTGCAGTGGAATAAAAAGTGTTGTTGGCTAAAAGGCCCATGACAGGATTTATAAAAATCAAGGTGAAAGTGTATACAGATTTACACTAAATATTAGTATGATAAAGTACACAACATGTACTTCTAGTGACATTCACTATTAGTACACTTAAAGTGTATTTTGTACTTATGAATCATCAAAAATTAATCATTGTTAAAAGAATTTTCAGAATTAAATCTGATAATTGGCCATTATAACTTCTCTCAGCCATTTTTTCTAAGTCATTTGGGGGTGGTTCCAACCTTCTAGGTCTGTCTGTTCCATGAGACCTACCAACTTGAACAGCTTGGCCATTAAGGGTAGTTAACAAACTCTCCATTAAGGGTAGTTAACAAACTCTCTATTACAAAAAAATAAATATTAGTTTTTCGTCATAAACACGTTTTCAAAGGATTCTGCCTCACCATAGTGAACGAGGTATGAGGCATGTAGTTGGCTCCAAAGTAGCTCAAACTTCTGGAAACTTCTGTTCTCATCCTCCTGCCATCCACTGGTAATCACACTATCAGTAATGACAAGAATTGTTCAGATAATTTGGGTCACAAATTTTATGAGCTTTTTGTGCATTCTTTGGCAAACAGCAAAGTGACCTTTCCACACCTCACAGCAGTCTCATGGATGACACAGCTTCAGAAATATTTCCAGACATTAACCAGAACACACAAGCTCTGAAAGAAAAAAGCTTACGACACAAGTTAGGTTTCATGGAGAAATTGAGTGGTTCACACCCATTCAAACACAAAGAAACCAAAGAGAAAATGTACCTGTTTTACCTCTTGAAGCTCTTGAAGTTCTTTTATCAGTAATTGTGCTCGACAGGTAAGACAGAGAGACGAAGATTAGCATGTTTTTAAAATAACCTAAAGGAACATTTATCAAGTTTTGTACTATGCCATCTGTTTAATCTTTAACTGCTTAGAGCTGCTAGATGGATGGATGGATGAATGAATAAATGAATGAATGAATGAATAAATGAATGACCATATTTAAATTATGCTATTGTATGTTCTAAATGCTTTCAGTAACCACACTGAGTTCAGATATCAAAGAGATGTCCTGGACATATAACACAGAATTGAGTGTTAGTGCTGTGGGAAAAAATGAGAAATTCAAATGAAAGAAAGTTAGAAAAGAAGAAATAGGAGAGACAAAAAAAATAAAATCTTGTATATAAAACAATAAAATGGCACTGCAGTATAAATATCTTTATTATATTCTCCTTTAAAATAATCCACCCTCAAAACCAGCTAATCTAGCTATCCTAGTTATCTAGCTAAGATATGGACATTTTAGTTGTCGCTGAATAATATAATTTATTAATAAGCAAATCTCTATCTCAGTTGATCCAACATGTCTGAAAATACAGTGAAAATGCTGCTCGTAGAAAGTATACACAAGTCTCCACCTAAAGTGTTTAATAAAAGGAACAAAATGAAGATAAACATGCACTAACGAACAGAAACAGCCAACGTAATGTTCAATTACTGACAGGGTCATGGTAACAGAGCAAGGCTTAAATATTACACAACATAAGTACATAATAGCCCCCAGGTGATGTGGTTAATGTTGTACATTGCACACCACCTGAGGGGGGGGCATGGCACAAACACAAACACAAAAGCACTTGCAACACAAAAGACACAAACAAAAGGCTACGTGCACAACCGCCACCATCTAGTGGTGACTATTGATGGGAAGGCATCTTCACAATATCTTCAGCAGCCTCACCAGCCACAGATGTTATCAAATCTTAGAAATACCTCTGGTCTTGATAGTGATTGAATTCACTGTTAACAATGTATCCCTGTCTGCCTGCCGCATTTAACCTCATGCACACTTTCCCACTCACTCCACGAAGAGGTCAAAAGCACTCCTGACCGCCTAAAAGTGCAGGTGCTACTGCAGCTGAGTGCGAACGCAGAGACAAAATTATTCTCAGGATGCAGTGAAGTTACATTTAGTTCCTTTTCTCTTCACTGAGGTTTTCAAAGACTTTAATTCTGTTGTTATTTTTTGCCTGATATTTCAAGCAAGCCATCCAATATCCTCCATAAATCAGCTTGAACATTTTTGTAGCTGTGGGTTTTATCCAGTTTGCATGTGTTTTTGTGCGCAAAATTTTAGTACGCTAGCACCCATGTATCTTACTGTCCTAGTACATTGGTGTCCTAGTACATTAGTGTCCTAGTACATTAGCGTGCTAGTACATTAACGTGCTAGTACATTGGTGTTCTAGTACATTAGTGTCCTAGTACATTAGCGTGCTAGTACATTAACGTGCTAGTACATTGGTGTTCTAGTACGTTAGAGTTCTAGTACATTAGCATCCTAGTACATTAGGGCTATAGAGTGGCCAAGCAGCTTCTTGATCAATGCAAAGAACTAGAAGAGACAAAAAAGTTCAAAAATACATTTTGTTTTTGTCCAACAAAAACAGCAAATTACTAGAGAATGTTTCATAATTAATAATAAATAATGTCTTTAGCAACTTTACATTTTTTCTTTAACTTGGTTTTCATTCATCCTAAAAGATGAAATTCAGTCTTAAAGATGACATTTCTATGGCTGAAAACACTAGTCAACAGTGATTTTGCGTTCTGCAAAAAAATACCTGCTTATTATGTATTGTTTTAAATACGTTTTCTGAATGTTATTTATGTATTCATTTTGATTTTGTATAGTATGATACCATGGACATTGGATCCCCTCTGTGCTGGCAGGACTGCTGGATACTGAAGGGGGATGTTCCTGAGGCCTAACATAAGCAAAGGCCCAACACTGTACATTTTAGAACTATAGAACTATAGAACTTTAGAACTAAATGTAACAACCCTATTTATGAATAAGTAAAAATTTATAAACGTAAATATTTGCATACATAAAAACTATACGTGGTTGAAAATTTTTTAAAATAGATTTACAATTATCATAAAATGTACTATAAGGTTGACATTGTAATTTTTGTTCAAATGTTTTTGACCAGTGAAACCAGAACTTAAGTCCTTTTGCATACGTTGCTGCTATGATAATACTGCCATCAAGAGGACAAATAAGAGAACTGCAATATTCCGTCTAATCGCAGAAGTACAGTAGATCTACATGCCCCAAGGGAAGAGAAGTGTTAACAGTATTTAGTAGTTGACTGCTGTTAATTATACACAAAGGCTATTAAATATGTTGTAGGTCTTTTTGGCCTGAATAAACCTGGAACATTCTAATCATTTATAGCATAGGGTTATTTGGCTGTAATTTAAGCAGTTCCTAAGAGACATGTTGCCATTAAAGGAAAATCCATGTCTTTATACTGCCTTTCTGTTGCAAATAACCTAAAAATATATCTACAGCTTGAGAAAAAAATAAATCTTAATTTATTAAGACCCTTATCGAGACCCTTAGGTAAGCTGTTTGCTATTGCGTTAGCTAGCGATACGTACAAGCTATCTGTCTAACAGCAGTAGGCTAAGTTGACTTGGTAAACTTCCAACTCATTAGAAAAAGTGAACACACATCAATATGAGTCCACTTTCCAGTGTTTATATGGTCATATTTATGTTATATTTTCATAACCCAGCATGTGGAATAAGCTGACAGGAACAGGAGAGAGAGAGCTCGTACTGAAGTTAGCTTTTTAACACCGAGGGCGACCACCCTGAGATAAAGTGTTGCTTAATGAGAACTGGACCTAATGGAGTGTGAATAGGTGCCAAAACATTGCCGGATGAAAGGGAGTTTTTAATCCTCAGAAGACGTTTCTATGTTCTGACTACCAACTGCTTCATATGATTTCTCGTTCTCCCCAATTTTTCATCCGTTTCTTTTTCTGATGCCACAAAGACACAATTGCGAATTCTTGTCAGCTGTCTAAGTGTGATAAATTATGCACAGTGTTTATTAAACAGTTTGCTCAAATACTCTGTTGGCTCCAGTTTCCCCAGACACCACAGAACTCGCATGAGGCATAGATGACAAAGGTAAAACAGTGTCCTAGTAAAGTGTGGCGTTGCCATGAGTGACCAAAAAGAACTGCTGTGAGACTATAGATTTCCTAAGTCTCTAGAAGAGTACCAGAGGGACTCTTATCAGAGATATTCTCTCAACTGGTGTTTTGATGATGGTATTGGAGAACACTGTCTAATGCACCAAGTGTTTCATCTATGTTCAGGTCTAATTACAGCCATAGCATATGAGTTACATAATTTTCAATCTAATCAGACTCATGCCTTGTGAATTGGGGCACTGACATCCTATAAGAGACCACTCCCAAGATAGAATATAACAGTTAAAAATTTTTTGTGTCATGAAATCAAAGTAAATGCTGCACTGGACAAGTAAACTCTAAACAGCCCATGTTTATTCCCTCATGCTGGTTTATTACACCTTTAGAACCGTCTCGTGTAATCATATCTGCTTCATCTATTTAAGAACTTTAGAACTTTAGAGGATAAGGATGCAGCCATCTGAACCAGGAAAGTGGATTCTGTTTCTACCTGGTTCCCCAAGAACCCATGGAAACAGGGTCATGAAGCATATAAACTGGAAGATGTCCTTCAGTGGGCACTGAGTCTCCTAAATACCATTCAAACAGATAGAACCAAAGTGGTCAGTCAGTGATAAATGCATGTTTGGTGTAGGTACACAGTGTTATTTTGTCACAGACATTAGAAACTGAATTAGAGGGAGTAATTACCCAGCATGATTTCCTACACTGTTCTTTTTGCCATGGAAATATTTTAGGGCAGGACATAACATGCAAGGTAGGCATGACACTCAGACTCACTAGGTAGGGCACAGAATGCTTAGGGGTAGTTTCTTCATTTCTAGTGAGTCGAGGGGAAACCAAGTTGCCGTGTGATTTAAAGGTCCCTGTTCCAGCAGGTAGGGAATCCCCTGGGCCACTGCACTGCGCCAAGGTGTTCTTTCAAGGACACATGGTAGACTGTGAAGTTTTGTGCGAGGGGAGTTACTGTGGTAGAGCCCACAAGCGTTGCTGTGTGAAAGGAGTTACTGTGGTAGGACCCACAAGAGTTGCTGTGTGACGGGAGCTACTGTGGTAGGGCCCACAAGCGTTGCTGTGTGAAGAATGTCGGTGAAACTCAGGCAGCCAAAAGTAGCACCTTGGGAACTGCAGAAAGCATTTTTATTTCAAGTAGAAAATAGAATAGTTTAGAAAATAGAACTAGAATTGTTTTCCACAGATGTCTCTAGCAAGAAATGTCAGAGAATAAATAGAACTGGGCCCATCTGTAAAACATTGTGAGTTCCACAGATTGGGCTATGGTGGATGTGATGTACAGATGATAAATACAGATGATAAAATAATAAGAACTGAGTCAAACTCAAGGAGTTACAAGAAAAGCCCATGAGGAGGTGCTATTGTGCCTAGTAAAAGGATGGAATAGTTCTCTTCAAGTGGAAAAAGACAGCTACGCAAAAGGAGTTCTTCAGAACTGAAATGAAATGTTTAATGAGTACTACTGAATCTACTACTGTATTATTCATAAAGAAACCCTTGTATTTTATCAGTTTGTACTTTGGTACCTCACAGTGGATAAAATGTGTTTTTCTCACAAACTCTATGCACATTTTACCACAGTGTGTGTCTCTGTGTGTTGTCCTATGTTTTGTTGAGAGCTCTCGTTAATCAGGCAGGAGAGTTTAGTGAAGCAAATATTAATAAGTTCAGATTATGTTGTGCCCTTTGCAAACCCTAGAACAGGTATACATTGGGAGGGGGGAGATGACAGAAGAAAAAAAAACTCTAGGAAGAGCAGTAAAGAGGAAATATATTATTTAAGGAAGACAGAAGTTATGAAGAAACTGCTGCAGAGAGTTATATTGGTATAATTGATGGTATAATTGATGGTATAACTGATGGAGTAACTGAATGAGAGATGGATAGGAGCAAGACCACAAAAATCTCTGAATGTTAGAAGAAAGATTCTATACTTAACCAAGGAGGTAACAGGGACCCAGTGCAGCTGCTGAAGAACCAATGTAAGGTGTAGATGTAAGGAAGCTGCTGAGTTTTATATGTACTGATCAATTTAGCAAAAAGATCATTAAAAAAGAGAGTTACAGTAGTCGATGCAGGGGGAAAATAGTCATTTCTCAACATTGTCAAAAGGCTTTTAATAACTTGAGATGGCCTAATAGTGATGCTTTCAACATCAACAATGAGGTTTGAGGAACCTGGAAAGTAGTGATGTAAGCCCTATTAGTAAAATATCTGTTGTATCAGCATTAAGTTTCAAGTAGTAATTGTGCAACCAGAGATCTGTGATACATGAAGCTTTGGGAAAAGCAGTACTAATATAAATCTGAATGTCCTCAGCATCACAGTGTAATTTAAGGCCATGAGTATGAGTAATCTGACCTAATAAATGAAATGAAGAGATCCATAGACTAGAGGAGATTCAGGCCAGCATCCCAGAGATGTTGTGGGTGAGACACAAGACCATCTTTGAGGAAGAAAAAAGGAGAGGAGGTCAAAGACTTAAAAAAAAGAACACAGTTCGACAATACCAAAGACCATCTCAAAGCAACGGTTAATGACTTTTTAGGCATGACTGAGTATAAGGGACAATTCAGAATTATCTTTGCAAAATGCAGTAAAGGCAAGGATGAAGATATGTCATGGTCAAATGAATGCAAACAAATAGCTGAATGATTGTTTGGCTTTAGGTTTAACAAATTACAATTTGCTTTTCAATTTATCTGTGTCAGAGAACAGTGGTTTTATGTCAGCTTCATTAGGCCAAGAGCATAGAAGCAAACAAAGGTCAGTTTATTGTAAGCATCTTGATGCTTTAGCAAATGCTTGTGTTTGGAGGTGGGCTATAGCTGTGTTTGATCTGTATGGGCTCAAGAAAACATTCATTGCCAACACACTGGTCGTACTTATCAGGGCATGCATTATGGCGACTGGACAGACTTTCACCAACTATACTGAAAAATGTTATGCTCTTGGTTGTAGACAATCATGGAGTGTTGCAGAAAGAGGGAGGGTTTGTAACAGCAGGAGGGAAGCTGATGGCACGCTCAGAAGTGGCGAAACACTTGCAAGGAGCTGTCCAATATCCAACTGCAATTACAGTCTGAAAAATGTCAGGTTCATACCAAAGGAAAAGATGAAGTGTCAACGGGAAACGAAACTGTTGATCTTACTACAAAGCACACAGCTGGACGAGGGCGGTGGGTGTCATGTCCTTTCCTCTTGCTGATGCTCAAACTCAAGATTGCAAAATTGTTACTGACGTTGTTTTGACTCAACCACAGTGACTGCTTCACCAGCAGATATAAATAAATGTAAAAACTCAGCGTGACAAACACAGACGTGGTCTAGGAGAATAATAACCAGACTTCCTCTTCCCTCCAAAAACCTGGCCCTGATTGCATAGGAGAATCAGCCATGTGTGCTTGTGTGCAGCAGTATCTAAGAAATGGGTTGCTCTGGGGTTAATTAAGAATGATTCAGCACTAGAAGCTTAACTACCCAAACCTACAAATGCCTTTCCAGGATTTGATTACGGACTTCACTGGGTTCACCTCAGCTAGAAATTTCTAGTATTGCCTGGTTATAGATGATTTGTGGATGGATTGCTGCTTTCTCTTACTGAAAGGCACAAAGTCTGTAGACAGAGAAATTGCCCCAAGATGAGGAATTCCCACAAAGAACGAGACAGTGGTGCTGATTCACACTTTTACACATTTCCTATAATTCTATTCATCCATAAGCTGTTTATTGCACCTTATAGAAATTGATTGTAATTCACTCATGGTTGGCAAGCAGGAAATTCTACACAAGGTGATGATACTAAAAAATATATTACACTATATAGACAAAAGTATTGGGACAGCTACACATTACATGTACAGGAGCTTTTATGTTATCCCGTTCTAAATCCATAGGTATCATTATTGAATTGGTTCCCTTTTGCCAACAGTAACAACTTTCATTCTTCTGTGATGGCTTTGTACTAGATTTTGTAATGTGTCTGTGTGTCTTCATCCAGAGGAGGATTTGTGAAGTCAAGCAGTAATGTTGGACTAAAGTTGCACTAAAGTTGGACTGGCTTGTAAATCTCTGTTCATCCCAAAGGTGTTCAGTGAGGTTAGTGCAGGACTGTGCAGGCCAGTCAAGTTCTTACAAACTCACCCAGTTAAACTCACTCAACCATACCTTTATAGAATGTGCTTTGTGCACTGGGGCAGAGTCATTCTGGAACAGGAAAGGTCCTTCCCCAAATAGTTCCTACAAAGGTGGAAGCATATAATTGCTCAAAATGTCTTGGGATGGTTAAACATTTCCCTTACCTAGAACAAAGAAGCTTAGTCCAACTGCTGAAAAACGATTCCATATCATAATCCCTCTTCCACCACACTTCACAGCTGGCACAGTGCAGTCAGGCAGGTAAAGTTCTCCTGACACTTGTCAAACCCAGACTTGTCCATCAGACTGCCAGATAGAGAAGCGTGATTCAAACACATTTCCACTGATCTAGACTCCAGTGGCAATGTGCTTTACATCACTTCATCTGATGCTAGGAATTATGCTTGGAAGGTGTGCATGCAGCTGCTTGACCACGGAAGCCCATGCCATGACAAACCCCCAGTAAACAGTTTTTGTGTCAGCAAAGGAGTCAGCAGAGTGTTGGACGTACTGTTCACCTCAGTGCTCGGTAACTTTACACAAGTTGCTGTGGTGCATAAACAATTCCACTTTTCAGTAATGCCATTCATAGTTAATTGTGGAATATCTAGGAGGAAAGAAATTTCACTTACTCACTTGTTGCAGTGGTGATATCCTATAACAGTACCATGCTCAAATTCACTGGGCTCTTCAGAATGAGCCATTCTTTCCAAGTGTTGAAAGAGCCAAATGTTTAAAAAGTAAAAATGCAAAATACAGTACCATGCTCAAATTCACTGGGCTTTGAAAAGTCAAAATTCATGGCTATTAACTTAATTTTATACACCTGTGGCAATGGGACTGAACAAAACACTCGAATTCAACAATTAAGAGTCGTGTCCCAATATTTTTGTCCAAGTATATCACAATGATAAATGATGCTGTGCGACCTCTTCGCATGAATTCCTGCCTGAAGTTAGACCGATTTTATTTAGGTAAGTGTTTCACTTTTATTAATTCAAATTACCTGTATAACTAGTTATTAATTGATTTATTTCCCAAAATAGTTTTATTTGAAAACACATTGAAAATCTATACTTACAATATATAACATCTAAGCTGTTCAGTTTTATGGGAGTGGGTGTGGTATAAAGTTAAAGATCATGTGGCTTTTCTTTACACTCCCTGTAATCCAGTCCACTTCTACACAGTCTGTTGGACAATGTATTGTGTAATGACTTACCCAGCTATATAATGCCATTCGCAAGCCACCAGTGACTGAGTTTTTTGGTTTTGGCTAGCAAACCAAAAAGCTCATTGGTCTTTCTCCTTATTTAAGCATCTAATCCACATAGTAGTATTGATTCTGTGTCTGCATCATCAGATTTTAAGATTATAGAACGTCAAAAATGAAGGCAACAAGGTCATCCCAACTAATGATCATCTTTCTATCATGTCTCATGAAGGTTGTAGAAATCCAAGGTAAGGTTTGGTAAATCCATAATTCATAGTTTTTCTTGAACATGTATTTAGTAGTTTATTTTTCATCTTTTGTCATATTGCATTTAAAAATGTTTGAATGTCTTTTCCTTTCATGGCCAGTTCTTAAGAATGGAACTCATACTTCTGATTTTAAACAGTCAGAAGCTCATACTTCTGATTTTAAACAGTCAGAAGCTCATACTTCTGATTTTAAATAGTCTGGTACTGCTTTCTTTCTAGTGTTTCTAAAAGCCAAAAATGCTGCTCAAATCCTCAGAATTAAGCCCTGGGATTTTATCTAATTTTATCTAAACATGTTGTGATTTTCTGGATGATGTTTCTTGTTTTGTTTTTTTTTTATCTCCTCAGCACATTGTAACAGGCCTACTATTGCAAGCAACAGGGTTTTGACTGCAGAGTCAGACAAACCAATTTACACAGATGGAGACACTGCAGATTTCCAGTGCTCACCTGGTTATGAGTCTGCATGGCAGCAAGCATCCAGAACAATCACCTGCAACGGAAAACAGTGGACAAAGCTACAGCTGCAGTGCCGAAGTAAAACCTTCTAGAAAAGTCATTTAAGTGACTGAGGAAATCATAATTGTTGTTCAAAGTGAATAATTTTGTGATGTTTGTCTATTTTTAGAAAAATCCTGTGGAAGACTTGTGGAAATCCCCAATGGGAAGTATTTATATCCAGAAGGAACTCTGTTTGGTGCAAGAACCACAGTAAAATGCAATGCTGGGTCAGTGAAATATTTCTGATTTATTGTGCATTGTTCCTAGCACTGACTGTACAGTGGGTAGCCACTGTTAACCCAGAGCACTATCTGCCTACAGTCTATCCCCAAGCTTAGCTTAGTAAAATCACCAGCTAGTTGAAGAATGGTGGTAGAAAAACAGTTTTGAATTTTCATCACCATATGGAAAGAGCAAAGCAGCCATTCATTTTGTTGATTAACAGGGAAACATTCTGCTGCAATGCTAATAAATAATTGCTGTCTTTACAAAGTATTTCTATAAGAAATATAGAAATATACCATTCTGTTACAAATGGCCTATAAATGGATAAATCTAGATTTGAATTCATTCATTTCAGAACATAACTTGCTGTGGTATTATTCATTGCAATATGGAATTTGGATTTTGTCAGCTACAAAATTTTGCACACTAGTGAAAATAGCGAACAAAAGAAAACATGGCTACCACATAGTGCAAATGATAAGCCACAGTCTGTACTTATACGTAATAAATGTACTATACATATATACTATGTTATAATGTGCTATACACATGTACTAAATTCTACCCATCCTCATTAATGTGGTTGTGACTGATTACAATCGGCTTCTATTTACAGCTATCAACTTGTTGGAGAAAATGCTAGAATTTGTCAAGATGCAGGTTGGGATGGCAAAGATCCTATTTGTGAAGGTTTGTAATTCTGGGGGTTTATTAGAAGCTATTCTAATCTTCAAAGAAAGCATATTTCACCAGATAAGAAAGTAAATTTTGACAAAAAATAAAGTACCTTGTACCAGATAAGAAAGTATATTTTACCAGACAAGAAAATATATTTTACCAATATCCCCCCTCCGCCATAGCTCTCCTTTCAATGGCTTTGCTGCGTTAACAATTCTCACAGGGGGGCCAACAGCATTACCTTCTCTGTTTTATGTGAGAATGGCTTCAATTACCGATAAAACCCTTTTTATGTGGTGTGTCTAGTAAAAAGATGACAGTTTTCTACATACTTTTATACTATTTGACCTACAATATTTGATTAGAACATTAACAGCCACTGTTGTATTTTCTTAGAGAGGGAAGTGGATGTGGAAAGTGCTCAAGAGGGTGTAACAGGCACAGGCAACAACTCCACTGCTTCGCCCACCCCTAGCCACGCCTCGTGTGAAGGGCGTGTACTCACCGATGCTGTACTAAAAACACAGACCGATACTTTAGCAGCAGTTGAAAAACTGACTCACGACATGCAAGAACTAAAAGGGATTGCGTCTGAATTGTCGCTGATGTTTAAAGAGTTTGTCAAAAGTAACAAACCAAGGCAAGCCTAGTTTTACCAAACCGCCGTTTATTGTACAACTCGGCGTGATATGCTTGGAAACGTCCTCTGCTATTGTAATAGTTAATCTGCTTCACAGAGTGCCCAAATATCAGGCAATTTTGTACTTTGTCATTGTTAATCACAACCGCAGGTAACAATAAATACTGAACATGAAATTGTTTGGATCTTTTATTTATGTGCATTTCAGCATTGGAGAGGTACACATTAATGAGACCCAGTATGATGAAAGTATGATGGCTATTTTTAGAAGAACGAGAGAGAATACACAGGACATAAATACAAGCATCAGACAAAAAAATACATGCAAAATGTAGGATTGCACTAGCAAAATATTGCAGTTGTTACTGTTCACAGTTGATAGATATGATGTATAATGACAGAGAGAGCACAGTGTTCCAGTGTTAATGCAAGCTATTCTTGTAAGGTCTGACTGCAAACAGAACAAAGAACCTGTGGTATCACTCCTTCCAACACTGTTGGTGTAATACTCTACTGCTGAATGAGAAGCATCATGTCTCTACTGTTTGGTACAGGGAATTAATACAGGGAATTAATGTACAGTAATGTACAATTTAGCACAGGGAATAAAGGGTGTTGTTCAAAATGGACAACATCCTAGCTGCCATCTTCCTCTCTCATCTTTTCATCCTTTCATCCTACAGAAAATGAGTGGCTAATATTAGACAAAAATATTTCAAAATCATCCAGGATGATGTAAAGACTGCATTCCCTTTTAAGAAGCCTCCACTGGATTTCCTAGAGATGAGACAAAAACATCAAAGACATGCTCGTCAAGATTGAGTGAGATGATCAAACGGGTAATAAGTGTGATATTGTAGCCTGCAACCACTCTAGATGTGCTGCATGCAGATTTATTAATGCAGCCACTAAAATAGATAGCTCAAAAGGATCAATTATCACCTATTTCTTCCCACAGATTACAGCAGTTGTCTCTCTTGCAAGAGATTTAATCATAATGTAGTCATTTCCAGTGGCAAGCCATTGTAATGCTATTGGATATTGCAATAATGACGTATCTAGCATTTGGACAGTTGTTGCTAAGGCAGCAATGATGTTAGGATGCTTAAAGAAAAAGAACTTCCTCAGAACTTCAGAACCCCATAGAAGGAAAGGTATGATTTAAACATCTACTGTTTTGAAAATCAACTGGTTTCATATCCCGGAATTTCAGAAGTACTTTGCTTGCACAGCTGCTTGAGAACATTTGTCTGCTCTGGAGATCTTGTGTAGTACTATGAGATCTATGTATTTGCGTTTACAGAGATAATTCCAAGAAAACCAACTGTAAAAAGGGCAGCTGTCTCTGTCAAGTATAAAATGACTCTATATCCACCTAGCTTGGTAGCCTGCCAAACCTTGGAGCTTTTACGAGGCTGAGCAGTTTAAGATTCATACAAATCAGTTCAGAATTCATGTATGTTTGAAAGCAGCTAGTTGTACTAATATGTATTTATTTCGGAAGGAATAGGCTCCCAAAACGTCTTTTCCTATTCCTGTTAAGAACTGTGATGAAGCTATGGTAGAAAGCTTTATTAAATACATTTAGTGAATTAATTAATTTAATGGTAATGCATTAGGTGAGGTTACAAAACCCTGCCAAACCATGAATAAACTTGATTAATTTATACTTGATTTTAAAACAAACACTTTTACCATTTGTTCAGAAATCCATAAAACACATAAGAAGCATGTTGTCTTAAGTCTGTCTTACTGCTTTATTCTAGCATTGCAACTGGGGTGAAGCCTGGGAAGGGATGCTGGTGCAGTAAGTTAATCCGAATGTATTCACACAGAGCTTTTACAACTGGGGTTGTCACAAAGCAGATTTACAGACATCTGGGCCCCCAGTGAGCAAAAGCCCAAGGCTCTAGCACAAAGAAAGAAGGAAGAAACATCAGAAAGAAACTAAGAACCAAGACTCGAAGGGGAAGCCCACACTCCTCTGGCTGACAACGGATAGCCCAGCCTGTACAGCTTAAACCACTAGACAACCCAGAGAACTAAAGTGGCTCGTGTGTTTAGACCTCCGGTGTAATGAAAAGAGACAACAGTTTGGTTCCTAGTCACATATAACACATATAAGTCCTAAAGGTTGTGAGTTGGGGTCTCCGTGGACTGGAATTGTTCTTCCAGCACATCCCACATGTTCTTCAAACCATTTATGAACCTTTTTTTCAGTGTGGCACGGAGCATCAGCCTGCTGAGAGAGACCGCTGTAATAAAGGAACACCACTAACCTGAAGGGCTGTTCTCGGTCTGAAGCAATGTTGAAGTAGGTGGTATACAAATAACCTTAATGCCATTAAAAAATAATTGAAGAATACAGAATTGGCCTATATCGTGACAAAATCATACAAACTTGAGCTTTGACTTGTCCCTGCTTTGAAAATGGGGTAATGATTACAGGCCTTTTAGTGTTTTGCAATACTAATCAACAGTACTAACAAGTATTAACTCTAATCTGTTAACAAAATTATACACCTATATGCACATATCTGAGCTGACTCCATTCATGAGTCATGAGTCCCTAAAGTATATGTCATATAGTGTATAATAGTGTATAATGTACAGTATATGGCATGTAGTGAAGTTGTTCTGCAACAAATTATGATCTATTTCTTTGTTTATTTGTATATTATATATTGTATATATATTATTTATATATTATTCTTATATATATGTCTAATGCATATAGAAAAGTGGAGGTAAACACTATAGTTGTAAAGGTTCACAACAGTCTACTGTCAAACTGCAGAATGGGTGCCATCTAGTGGTTAAATTGCATTAGTCAGGAAAATCTTAGAGTTCTGAGCAATTTATTGCTTTCAAACCAAATTCTGCTTTAGTCCAAGCAAGAGTTGTGCTTAAAATTCAGTGTATGAAAATAAGCAAATATTTGAGAGAGAGAGAGAGAGAGAGAGAGAGAGAGATTCACTAGCAGTTGCTGCAGTAAAGCTATGGCTTTCTGAATGCACACTACAGTTACAGTTTCAATGCTCCCCTGTGTAAGGAGGAGGGGTGATGATGTCCTCTGGATTGAGAAATTTTGGTCATTGTTGTGTTAATAAAACACATTCCTTTCCATTGAAGTGTTTTGTTCTCATTCATGTATTGATCCTTTTTCTAGCTCTCAGTATGTTCTATAAATGTGAAATTCTTCTATCAAATGTTAAAATATTTAACATATTTTGAAATATATATCTGTCTTTCCTTTACAAATGTGATGCGTGATACCACATTAATCTCACAGTGTTTCCCCTCCTGATCCTTATTTCTGAGTAGACCTGAGCATTTTCAGAGCTGTTTACTTCTTTATTGATACCTAATAAACATGTTAAGGCTTATGGTTTCATTAATGTACTGGTGCCACCTAGTGGATAATTTTTATAAATTTGAATGACTCCTCGTCAACAGCCCCTCCTTTTCAAATACTTGAGGAAGATTGAGGAAGTAATTTTTTTACTGTCACATTGGTCTTTATTATGTCTGCATTTACTGGGAGAACCTGATAACTGATCTTCAACACTTGCTGTATTTTTTTCTTAAAGTATAATTACTGAAAGGTGTCTAAACTCCCTCAGATGGATTAAGGACTACAGCGACTGATTCTCATATGCGCTTCTGTGTTTATTAAAGAAGATCTAGAAGAGACTTTTACAAAGAAGGAGCCATTACAGAAATACAGAACAGCTGCTGTTAGAGGAAATGGCTGCTACAAACCCTCAGTCAGAAGAAGAGTTTTCATGTCCTGTGTGCTGTGATATCTTCATCAATCCTGTTCTGCTGTCTTGTAGCCATAGTGTGTGTAAAACCTGTCTGCAGAAGTTCTGGGAAAACAAGGGATCTCATGAATGTCCACTATGTAGGAGAAGATCCTCTAAACTTGAACCTCCCTGTAATCTAGCACTAAAGAACCTGTGTGAGGCTTTTCTAGAGAGCAGGAGTCAGAGAACTTCAGCAGGGTCTGAGGTGCTGTGCAG
>JAOXYF010000021.1:7181769-7234269 GCA_028565775.1 Sternarchorhynchus goeldii
TACTATGTATTTCATACATAATATATTTTATATATATTATATTATATACATACTATTATATATATATATATATATATATATATATATTATATACATACTATTTGTGTGTGTGTAATCTCTTACCAATTAACGGAGTTCTCATTCTGGTTTAGTACCAACAGTTATAAGTGGTATATATATATGCATACTTATGCTGTTTGTGTATTCTCAGATCAATTAATTAATTCATATCGATTAACGTTTTTAAGGTGAAGTTGAGTTTTGCAGATATCCAGTGCTAACTTATAACACCAAAGCACAGTATTTAACCTGCACATTATCGGTGTTATTTTCACAGTGTACACTTGTCTTGGTCAATGTAAGCTTACACAAAAATCTATCCAACTTGCTTCAAGCAAGGCTAAATAGTGGAGCATAGGGCGGTGCTTGACGTTTACAAATGCATTAACTATTTCTCTACAGGTGGGCACAATCACTTATAACCTCGAGAAGAGGCCACAGAGTATTAAAGGCTACGTTTTAGCAGCTCGTACTGTTCCTCGCTTCCTTCAGTCTTTTCAGGTATGCCCTTAAATATACGTCGTTCGGCAAAAACAGTTATGTGTGGGATGCCTAAACTGATTTTATTTCCTGAACGAGGCCTATTCCCCTTGCTTTTCCAAAAGTTTAACCTAGAAATAAGGTAGATACGTAGAAGTAAGGTATATACAATATTTTGAGGTTACTGAATTTCACATAGTAACTAACAATGTAAAATACTCGTTCTTATCGTTATTTTCCTTACCTTTTAAATTAAAAAAGATTAATTTTAGGTTAAAACAACAAGCTGCTTTTACGATTGTACTGTTTTTTGTGCCATTTCTTTGTTCAGTGAGCTGCCTTTGTGCAAAATAACGTTAATATAAAATAGTGGTAAGTCATTTAGCTCTTTTTAAAACAAAGTCCAACATTCGATACAGAGCGCAGCTGCGGCACGAGTCTTAACTGATATTACTGTTTGAGTATCTGTCTGCTGGTACATGCTTGACCCGCTAGTGGCTTACAAAGGAAATGGTGACTTTGCCAGATCAAGATCTTGCTTGACATTTATGAATATTGTAGTATATATGTCATCATTTCTAGGAAAAATTCAATGGATGGAATAAGCCTTGTTGATGACGTTACGGTCTACACCAGGCAAGCTAACAAACCAGGCGTTAATTTCTGAGTATGTTAGCACGTGACCTTAACCTTTGGGCAAAACCACATACGATCGCGTGTATAATCTATTTATCCTGTCTTAATATGCAGCAACGCCAACTGTACAACTACAGCTTTTCCGAAGTGCTTTTTATTTTTATTTATTTATTTATTTATTTTAATCGATGTTCTGTTTCCAGTTTACTGGAGATGTAATAGTCAGTCATCAACAATACTGGTGCAAAATAACTATTTTCATAATTGATATGTTTATTTAAGAAAGTCATAATGCCCTTTTTGTATTTTCCCAGTCAGTATCCTTTGGCTACATCCCCACTTTTGGGGACTTTATTTTTAAATTATCATTCAGTTTATAATTCATACTTCAGCAAATGAATGTGGCATGTCCTTCAGTCTCACTTGCTCTCAGACTCCAACACCAGCTTGTGCAGGTCCATTTCCCCCCCTGTAAATGATCGCATTGGTTTCCAGTTCAGTCACCTCTCCATGTATATTTAAGCTCTGGTTTCCTGTTGGCATCTTCTGAAGTCTGACTATCTAGCTTTGTCTTTAAGTCTTGGTGCTGGTATTCACCAATGTTGTGTTGCCAGCTCTGGTTGTCACTGTTTTGTTTACACTTTATTGCTTAGCTGCGTTTGGATCTGGTTGGGATCTGGTTTGCCTCCCAGTGGTTTTCGAACCACTGCCTGAATTACTTGTGTGTTTTTGGACGTCGGAAAATTTGCCTGCATTACTAACGCTGAGTTGTTGCTTACAAAACCTGCGTTCAGCTCTGCTTCTGAATACATCTATGACGATGATTAACTGCCAGAGGTGATGCTGTATTCTCCAACACCCTCCACACCACCATGTTGTAGTCATGTGAACACTGTAACCATAGTGTGGGAACATTTAGCAAATTTTCTACATGTATTTTTTTCACGTTTTCAAAGGCAGCGTGGGGCACAGGAATGGAATTGTCTCTCTGCGTTCTGTAGAAAGTGAGACCAGCTTTGCTTGGAAGTATTGGTGTTTTTGGATTAGTGATCTGTAAGAAGGGTGAGGGAGTGCTTTAGTGAGATCTGAGTTAGTGCTGTAATCTGTTTGGATGTACTGAGTGATATTAATATATACGGCTGAAGGTGACGGGGTATCATTAAGTAGCTACTCAGGGACAGAAGGGGGCGCCAAAGCCTACAGTCCCTGATGGCTTTTCTATGAGGTCAGAGCGTGGAAGCATAATGGGAATTGTCTGTTAAGACTGGTCTGTGGGGTCAGATATTACCTTTAAGGCTGGACAGTGGAGACAGATATTACCTTTAAGGCTGGGTAATGGATGCCATTATTATTATTATTGTGGCTAAATCCCAAACAGTGAAAGCTTGAGGCTGTAATGTAGGTGATGCAAAGGGCTTTATTTATTTAATTTATTTACTGACGGTATGTTATCAGATTTGTATTCATAAATATTTGTGGGGGTTTTTTTTTGTCATTTCTATGAAGGGAATGCGGTTAATGTTAGTCCTTGAATTAAACTGTCCTCAGTGTCTGACTACAATTGGTTTATTTAGCTTGTCCAATGTTAAGTAGCTTAAAAAATAATAATAATAATAATAATTGGGGCTCCCAGATGTCTAGGTGGATAATTGACACAGTGCCTTGTTAACCAAGTTCCTGACACCACCTGTCTTAAATGTTTAACCGATGCCAGTGCAGGCTACTTCAGCATGAATCGCCTGCTCCTTCTCTCCTGCAATAAAGAAATGATTAGCATGCTGTATGCTACTGGGGACAGTGACGGCAGCAGTGCCACTGTTTGCAGGCAATCTGCAAAATCTCAAAACGCAATTTATGTATTTATATATAGATGGATATATAGATAGATGGATACACACACACATTCAAGCCTGGTATGCGTTAACAACATAGCCTGGTCTCTCCTAGACGATCACTCCATCACCACAGAAATACCAGCAGGACTGGAGTGTCTCGAGGGTGTCGGCACCTGCCAGAACGCCCTTCAGCTCCTCCGCTCAGAGGTTTAGTGCAAAGTCTGCTACAGGCAGCTCCATCCCTGGGTACGCTCCTGTGCACAGCTGCATTTAGCATGTTAAATGCTTTCTTATAAATACATTGCATTCTTAAAAACAGTCTTTTTTGGGGGGCTGTGCAGACTGCAGATACAGATACTATGCTGATTGCAGATACTATGTAATCTAGAAAGCACAGATACTGTACCCTGACTTTTTAAATTAATAACAGGCAAACATTAACAGCAGTGTACCGCCTGAATGGTACCACACTTGCTTGCTGGAGTTTGTTTTAGACTTTGGGTATTTGGTTGTGTTTGAAGAAACGTTACTTCTCTCAGCCCAGGAACTTATGCTCATGATGTTGCATACAACCGGAAGGTCTCCTGGCCCATGAAGTTCAGCTCTCCAGACTGGTCGAGGGTGCCCGCGCTGGAGAGACGGTCCCTTCGTACAGAGGTACAAGAAAGACACCAGGCCTCCCAGTTCAGTGATGGGTGACGTAGCCTCTCTTGAAAAGGTGTGACTGATGCGCTATGACTGCGTTCTTTCCACACAGCTCCTCTGTGACAAGCAGTTCCGCACACAGAGAAACAGGGTGGCATATCTGCGCTTGTACTACCCCTGACATCACAGGACCAACGCATCATGTGACCTCATGGAGGACTCATGGAGCACACAGTTAAATGTGTTTCCATTCTTGTGCAGTGATTTGGAGTGTTGTTTTTTCTTCAATATGTTTACTGTTACTAAACAAACATAGATTCTGTTTGTTTAGGACTTCCCCATAAACTTGAAATTATTGTGCCTAAATAATCTCATATGATAGAGATTCAGATGATATTAGAAGAGATTAAGAGTTAAAAACTAATCCTACAGGAGCCATCAGTGTACAGTGCATATAATGCCTCATACTTGTTACTGTATCAGTGCACTGGTACCCTGTGCACTGTGTGATAAACTGAGCAGCATAAATGATGATTTGAGTCTTCTGCCACATTCTGAACTGCGATGAGAATAGCTGTCCGTCGTCACCTCAGCTAAAGACTGATTACAAAGGCCAAGGAAAATGAAGACTCCAAGTCTGCTTTCCAAAGCATCGCTTCTTCTGTTTCCAGAAGCGGAGCGCTTGTAGAAGTACCAATTACGGCATGGATACGCTTATCTGAGTAGTCTGAATCTTTGACACGTTAATAATAGCACAGCAGAAGACGCATCATCAAACCAGTGTGGCATGTTTTTATGTGCTGCCTAAAATACATGAGAATTTGAAACATCCTGAAGAAAGGCCCAACAGCTCTGGAAATGGATCTCTCTCTCCTGTTAGGTTGCGGACTTTTATAAAACCATTTGCTATGGAATTCCCCTGTAATATCGAGGACACTTTGTAAACCTTTGGACACTGGTTACATTAGGAACTGCTATCTTGTTACAGTGTATGTGGCGTTTGTATATACCAGTATAGATGCTGAAAGCTCTGGAATGCTAACAGAGTAAATGTTTCTCCTTGTAATGTGTTTTTATTCACCCTTAAGCAATGGTCGTTAATGTTTGATATTTCAGTACCTGTTATAGACGAGTCCCGCATATCAGTGGTTGTCCGTTTTGCATCTAACCATGCCAGTGTGTTTTATTTTTGTTAGGTTTTTTTTTTTTTTTTACCGGGGGAAAATAATTTTTACAATGGGTCCAGAAACTCTTAATGCGATGAGATCTTGGATCAGAGCTGATATGAGCTTTTGATGATTTGGTCAGGTACAGAGTTCGAGCTGTTTAGGTTCATAAACGTTTTAATGGCACAAGATAAAATGATCATGCCTAAAATGATCAATAGAATACAAATTAAATTAATTTTCTGGATTTGACCATTTCAAGGTGGTCTAACCACTTTAATTTACAGCAAGAAATATGATGCGTAATACAGAGTATAAGATGTTTCTATGATTTGTATGAAGACTTTTTATGAAAGATTTTAGAAATGTGGCTGTTCACTTGCTGCTGTTAGTAACCACAGCAACAAATCATCACCTGGGTAACTATCATTTTAGAACTTTGTGACACACTTTAGTATTCATGCATAGAAAATGCAGTTTATTAAAATTGACATTTGTACAGAGTGACCCAGTTTTGAAGGAGATTTTTCAAGAACTACCAAACGTTGGTTTTAAGAGATAAAACCTTCCATAAACGACGATAGTAAAAATTATTTCCCAGGGTCCGAACATGAAACATGGTTGAACACAGCTTGTGGTACATATTGTGATTCAGGTAGCCACTGTGAGGTCATTCGAAGCTAAATATTTTATGATTTGAAAACACAAACAGAATTTAAGGATGAATGTTTTAAATGATCTGTAATTCAGAATGTGTAGGGCATCAATTGGTAGGTCTAGCTGTTTTTTTTTGTTTTTGTTTTTAACAACCAGGATAAGACTAGAACGATATAAAGATCATCAACGTAGTTTTTACAAACAATTTAGACTATCCTACAATGAAACTTGGAGACGCCCTTGATCTTTGAGTATAATGGCTAGAGATTGTAAATGTGTCCATGGAGTTTCCTTGGTGTTTAACTTCTAGTATTTAGCCTTGTTACCAAGGAGCACTTACTGATTTTCCATATCTAACCAAGGATGTCATTTGAGCACACCGAAGTTTCTCTTCATTAAATGTAACAATTCAGAATAGTTTTTTCTCTGTGTCCAAGGAAACGGCTTGTTCAGTGTTCCTTTAAAAAGAGGGAAAATGAGACTAAATGGTTCAGTTTATCAAGGGGGGGACAGGCATTTATTTCCTCATTTATTAAAAAAATGAGCAACCAACCAGAGAAGAGTATTAAAGGCAGGACAATGTCACGTATACAATCATCTCAAATGTTTGGATCCACAAACACCAATAAATCAAATATAAATGCTGAGAATGGTGTATAAAAAGGATTAGGGCCGAACACTCTTAAAAACCTACTTTCAAAGCATATTTCAGTCGAGTCTATTAAGCTCGATGTGATTCACAACCAGCCACTGATGCATTACAATTAAACCAGGGAACTGTTTGCAAATCCACCAGCACAGCTGCTTTTAATCGGACTGGAATCTCTCTCTGTAGCTTCCAGACATGAAGAGTGACCCATTAGCACCAGATGTCATCTGCCTTCCATTCCACAGGTCTCCAGTTTATTTTACGCTTGTTCATTTTTTCCGTCTCACTTTGGGTTTCTTGACTGGTCGTAGGTAGGGGTTATCGATCATGTTCTCGTCGTTGGTTTTCACCGCAGGCACAACGCCACCAGGTGGCAGCACAGTGTTCTCCTTATCCGCTCCTGCGTCATCCTGGAGTGATGGAAACGGACAAATCACTACATGGCTTCACCGGAAGTCCTTACGTTTTCATACAGTAGAAGTTCACTCAGCTATGCCTACAAAAATAAGACTTTTAAAATAGCAATGAAATGAGGTGGAATTCACAAACATTTAGCAAGTTAACTCCATGTCCAATGTACCAAACAATTCACAGCATTTACACACAATGCAAGAGACAAACAAAGCAGAAAACAAGTCATGCTATGCTGAAGAGAGGCGTTCTGGGTGATGCACTTACATGAATCACATTGTTGGGGTTGTTTTCTGTGTCCGTCTGGTCGTCCTGCTCAGAAGAGTCCGTCTCCTCCAGCATCTGCAGCTCAAGTTCGGAGGGGAGGAGGGCACTCAGGTAGGGGATGGCGCTGGGCCGGGCCGCTATCACTGTGAGGAGAGTCGTTGAGACACACATACACAATCAATCTTTCAAGTAATTAGACAGACATTCAGCCTGAAAGTGTGTGCCCATGGGACACTTCTTCGAGGGCGGAGTGGATTTGCATGCAGGGTGGTGCTCTTACAGGGATAAGTGGTGAGGTCATCCCTGAAGAGACTCTGCGTCTCCCCGGTCTTGGCCATGAAACGCGTCAGGGCTCTTTCGACGTCCCTCCTCTGGGACGCGGCCTTCTCCCGCACCACCTGGTAGTCCGACACAGGCTCTCGGAACGTCTGCACAGCAGGAAGATGAACTTTACACTTTCTCCATTCTGGAGGAGCTTACATTCTGGGTTTGTGAGGAATGGAGCTTGTCTGGATTCCTTGTGTGTGTATGTACTGCTTAAAGACTTTAGAGGAATAACTCCCCGAGTACACGTACAACAGCAAAGGGGGAAAAACACAGTGGAATCTGAAATCTCTTACCGGGGTCTTGATGTATGTATGAGGGTCCGGGAACTCTGGGAAATGGCTGGGGATGTATGGAGGATGAGTGCGCTTTTGACCCGCCACCAGAGCCTTGGGGGTCACAGGGGCATTTGTCACCGGCGCTGTTACAGAGCGAGGACCAAGGCTTGCACGTCAGAACTCAGACTGGGTTTATGAGATGGCAATTGCCATCTGTAGTAATTGTAGTAATTTCAACTTCATTAAATACTTTAGAAATTGCTTTCAGAACCACTGAAGGGCCTGAAGAACATGGTGGGATACTTACGTGCAGTTATGACCATACGCTGTGATCTTTTGGCATACACTGGGAGTGTGTCTACATTGAAACCTGCATGAATATGAAAGATATTAGTCTACTTTTAACTATGACAATATCAAACATGGAATTGGGGGAAAAACATTCACCACTAACAAACTAAAAACGATTTAGAATTTATTATAAGGACACTTAAATTCCTCTCTGCCTCTGTACGCTGTTTAAGAAAACAGAGCACAGCATTGAACAGCACTGGCTTCTGTTCTCCAGTGCTTCAGCCATGCAGGCAGCGTGGTGGCCTAATTTCAGACTACCCTCTCACAGATGCAAAATACCAAGCCTAGCAAGAGGTCAGACGTTTGGTTTCTGTAAAGAAATGAGCACACCTGGCATCCACATCCAGCAAAGCTCTCTGTACACACTGGAAGTCAACAGCAGAACAGCAGGAGTAGTTATCAAGCTCAACAACACTTGCCCAATCCATTTACAGTAATAATGCAAGGCACATTTTTGTTCTACCATTCCAGCGTGGATACCAGCCTCTACCCTTATCATAGACAGATCAAATCACTGAACATTAATCAAACAACACAAATAAGAACCACCAGTTTCCAGTAAAAAAAAAAAAAGTACAACAAGGTTGAGGCAACACGTGAAAAAAGAAAACGGTAATAGTACATCAAATTAACCTTGGAGTATATTTTAATGTAAACAATTATGCATACCCATTTCAACCAGTGTGATGACCACGTCCGAGAGAGTAGGAGTGCTTCTAGCCGTATGTTCACAAGATGCTTTTGCACAACGCCCGACCTCAGTTATATCTGAAAACCACAGGGGGTAGTGTATTTGCTAATTATCGCAATTGGCATGTGGGCTTTGTGATGCTCAACTGAAGATCATGTGCACACAGCAGCGACCCAAATCAGCTATGGCGGCTGTCGGTGTACTTACAACTCTGCATCATTTCCGTTAAAGTTTCCACTGCAGCTTTCTCGGAACTCTCGAAGCCACATTCTGTCAACAAGGAGCTGACCACAACCTGGAGAGTGCGCCGCCGTGCCAGGTAATAATTCTCCGCTGGGCTTGTAGTTGCTTTATTACCACCTGACCGCTAATAAATAAAGCAAGAAAGAGAAATAAACCAAGTCAGATGTGTAATCGTTTTTATAAACCAGATACTAGCTACACATCTAACTAATAATGTTAAAATACACAAGGAAAACGTCGGAATATTCACTAATGCTTCTACCTAGCTAGCTAGCGTTGGTAAAAAAAAAAAAAAGAATAGCTGCTATCGCTGGACAGCGTGTTGGAAGTTTATTTAAAAATTGTTCGTATGAGTTAGCAAGTAGCTAAGCCACTCGCCAATTAACAAAACAACCCTCTCATTTTTGAAGTTCTCAAATGAGAAAGCAGAATTAGCAAGCTACCACGTAACATTTATGGTTAGTTATCGTTATCCTAACAAGCTATTTAGCTAGCCAAGGATGATAACAATGAAAAGCACGAGTTTGTGATTATATTATAGTTAGCTAGCTAGCTAACGTTACCGTTCCGGCATTCAGAGGTCCGCTGCTCATCACCGCAGGATCTGCCATCTCTCTGCAGTGATTTCCCTACTATTAGCTAATACATACGCAGAAAATTAGGTACTTATCTTAGATAGTTGCTACCTAGCATGTTAACCATTCTAAGTCCTACAGAGAGCTGAACACTAAATGCTTATTTTTCGTTTTCCTCCTCTGTGGTCGGTTTCCGCACTAATAAGAGTCCTATGAGATCAAAGAAAGTACATAATAAAAGCCTTTAAAGTCTGCATTTACCACAGACGAGCCCTGGTTGGGGGAAAAAACCCGAGAGAGACAGAAGCCCGTGCTGCACGAAATGTTTGCTTTAACCATTAACTATGAACCATTAACCATTAACAGGCTACATTAACTAGATGATTTGTCTGCGGAGCAGCAGCTGGCTACCTCTCAGAAGTTTGAGCTAAATGAAAAAAAAAGCAACTTCCTCATTTCACTTCTGACAAAGACATAATGGAACTACCATAAATATATTCTATTTAACGTTTTTTTATGTTACAAAACGTGTTAACGGTATATGCCGTAAATAATGGAACGACTAATTTTGAATCCTACCTCTGCATTTTTGCAGTGTCTGGTAAACGTTACTATAATGCACTTGTCAATTTAATTTTTAAAAACTTCGATTGCATTACTATTTTTCCTTAATTAATTAGATTAATTCTTGGCTGTCACTGTATTCCACTATACGCTTAAGCTTTTCATTCTTAAATTTCCACTTCCAGAATTAACAGAACAAATCCTTTTGCTGTGGCGCATTGTTAAAGTTGTTCATCATTGTCCCTGGTTTTGGGTTTCTTGGATCAAATCCCAGACATTGCTGTCTGTCAAAAATGTCTGACTTTTGAAACACGTGCACAATGACAAAAGTAATCGTTCATCATGTTGTTACATATGTTTATATCAGCACCAGTACATAAAGTCACGATTCAGTTTAATTACTGTTTGAAATGTAGTGCTCTGATGTGTATGTAACACATTCTAAATCCTTGTGTTTAAGGTGCTGTGGTTCAGTGGTAAGGCAGCTGTCTGTGATGTTGGGGTT
This sequence comes from Sternarchorhynchus goeldii, assembly GCA_028565775.1. Lineage (NCBI taxonomy): Eukaryota > Metazoa > Chordata > Actinopteri > Gymnotiformes > Apteronotidae > Sternarchorhynchus > Sternarchorhynchus goeldii. The sequence continues at coordinate 7,192,110 of JAOXYF010000021.1, forward strand.
CTTGGATCAAATCCCAGGAGCAGCTCTTGCTGTCAAAAATGTCTGGCTTTTGAATCACATGTATGATGACAAAGTTATTCATCATGTTGTATTTCAAAAGTAATTTCTAAACAGTCCACCTAAGATGTTTTTCTCCAGAAGCATTATATCAACGTCACTGTATAAAGACATGTCACCGTTTGTTTTATAATGTTCTGATGTGAATTCTAGACATTTGTTACTAGACAACCTGAACTCAAGGACAGCCAAAGTTCAGCCACTCCAGTTGACAGTAGATGCCTCCACAACCTCAGTCTCAAAAAGAACTCAGCAATCTCAAAGTCAACACCTTACCAGTGAGCCACAGTGGCTGGAAAAAGAAGTACATTTTTTTATTTGGTTTTCGAATTCACATCAGCATGGTACAAGCAGCAGGGGTAAGCTGAGTTTCTTTGCATTGTGAGAAAATTATTGCAAATTCTCTCACAATTATTGTTCAGAATAATACTCCACCATCTGTAAGTACAGTGATAGTGTACTTATAGCGATCTGTAACTCAGGTCTGTTTTAATTATGGGTCTGAGGTCATTACAGTAACTTTGCCATCACATACTGTTGTGCTTTGTGTATAATTTGTGCCTCTTAGTAGTAGCAGTCATTTTTTAAACATGTTTACAAGGTGTTCTTGGCTCATAAAGAATATAGCTCAGAACCGAACAGAACCGAGTCCAATACCCCAGTGATCAAGCCAAGGGTGGCAGTGGCAAGGAAAAACTCCCCGAGAGAAAGAGGAAGAAACTTTGAGAGGAACCAAAACTCAAAAGGGGGGTAGCCCATCCTCCTATGGCCGATACCAGGCGCCACAGTAATAGTACAAAGAGTGAACAAAACTAAACAATGTTTATGCATTACTTGTGTAATTATAAATAGGTTCCTGATATATAGTAACAGATATATTGTAAAGGAATCAATAAGATGAAAAACTGTACAACTCCTCCACCTGCTGGCGCCAGATCACTAACAACTAATTAAATCAAACCTCAGGCTTGTTTTTAATATTTATTAACAGTTGGGGTGGAGTGATACATTTTCAAATGAAATATTTAGTTTTTTAAACTTGTCCAGATTTCGATTTTTACTGTTTTATGTAATAATTTCTGTAAAAATGCATTATATAGAACTCCTTTAATATTCTACACAGATTAAACTTGGAACAACAAAACTTTATTTAAAAACAAAAACACTGCAGTGTAAAAAAGTGTAAAAAATTGCAGTCTTTGGAAAAACATAAGAGAACTGGGTCTGCTTGCCACCTTCAGCCTTTCACAGGTGTATTGACCAACATCTGTTACCATTATGTCAATAGTGTTCATCCGACCAAGTGTATAAGGGTGATGATCATTCTGGATATTCTCCCTGATGAACTGTTTTATCTGTAACTCTCTTCCTGATCTTCAGATGCTCCTCTGCTGAATTAAATCCTCCTGCTGGAACCCCTGCTCTTCTCCATCTGCCGTCAATCAAATTATTATTGATACTTTATACTTGATAATAATCTCCTTTATGGTGTTCATGTACATATAGTAAATGACATATACTGGAATTTACCCTCATGTTAGGAAATATTTTTGTAAAAATAGGTCTAATGTGCTATATGCAATAAAAAGACTAGTTTCTCACAAACTATGCTTGTTTTCAAACTACTTCGGAGTACATGGTAAGCTGCTAATTTAAAGGAGATAGAGACAAGAAAAGAGAGAAATACTCTTGCTCAATGCTAACAGAACTTTTGATCCCATTTCAAATAGTGCCATTTCTGCATGCTCAGATTTTCCCATTTGTGGGAAAATGTTTATTGAAGGTGATTGGGCAACCTAGTCTGGTCTACCTGGGCTGGTCTACCTGGGGTGGTCTACCTAGACAGTAAATATGCCAGTTAGACAAGTGTCTTTGAGGAAGGAGAACTCACCAAGGTGGATATGGATAAAAAAATATCTCCTATAGAGATGGAGATGGAGGCTACTCCTCAGATCACCTTGTAGGGCCAGAGCCTTGTCCTCACCTGTGAGATTAACCTAATGTCTCCTTCAACAATACAGCTTCTTCTTCTAAGGTGCAGAGAGGATCTGTGTCCTGAAGCAACACAGGGACAGAGGGAGATATATAATGGAGGCCTGAACAGACCAGGGACTCTTTTTATGTGTTACTGTATGATGACTCAAACCTGCTTAGAATGAACTTTCCAGAGGTGTCCAACATATGAAGGATTAATTCAACAAGGGTACAAATAGTCAGTGGTTTTTGAGATTTATTCCAAAATGCAGTGCTGATTAGTGAAAGTTTCCTTCTTATGGTTTAAGTGAAAAACTTCATCCAGTACTGTACACTGGTCCCCTCACAGAATTGTACACTGGTTAACTGGATCTGATCAGTGATAATAAATGCTCGTGTTAAATTACCTGTGGTTTCTCTCACAGATGCAGCTGCATACAGATACTTTTATTAAATCTACAGTCACTTTAACCCAGTAATCCTGAAAGTAACATAAAATAAATTAAAAAAAGACATAAAATAAAGAGACATAAAATAAATCAGACATAAATATTCAATTTGTTTAAATTTTTTTCAGTTCCTCAAAGCCAAAACCTGGTGGACTAGCGCCATCTGGTGGACAAACTCTTTTTATCGCTTTAACTCCTTTACAAAAAACACTCCTGCTTGTTTGAGGAAGCAAAGCTAGGAATGCCACGCTGGACGTCATTAATTCTGTTTTCAGGAAAGACATAAATATTATGAGAACTTTATGAGAATTTACTTTATCATGCTTTATTTCAGAAAGTAGCTTAAACTGTAATGATCTCACAAGTAATGGATAGATATTGATTGTTTATTTTTGTTCACTCTTGGTACAATTATTGTGGTGGCTGGTGTCAGTCAGAAAAGTATGGGCCCCCCCCTTTGAGTCTTGGTTCCTCTCAAGGTTTCTTCCTCTTTAATAATGTACTGGTGCCACCTAGTGGAGAAATTTTATACATTTGAGTGGCTCCTTGTCAAAAACCCCTCCTTCTCAAACACTTCATTGCGGAAGTAAGTCTTTTACTGTCTTGCTGGTTTTTATTAAGTCTGCATTTACTGGGAAAAACAGATAAGCTCATCTTGAACACTGGCTGTATTTTTTCTTAATGTATGATTACCAAAAGGAGTTTAAACTCCCTCACCTGGATGAATGGCTACAGTGACTGATTTTCACCTGTGATACTTAGTTTATTACAGAAGATCTTAAAGTGAAAGTGAAGTTTGGACTGAAGGAGCCATTACAGAGAAACAGTACAGCCACTGACAGATGAAATGGCTGCTACAAACCCTCTGTCAGAAGAAGAGTTTTCATGTCCTGTGTGCTGTGATATCTTCAGGAATCCTGTTCTACTGTCGTGTAGCCATAGTGTGTGTAAAAGCTGTCTGCAGCTGTTCTGGGAAAACAAGGGATGTCAAGAATGTCCACTTTGTAGGAGAAGGTCCTCTAAATCTGACCCTCCCTGTAATCGTGCACTAAAGAACCTGTGTGAGGCTTTTCTAGAGAGCAGGAGTCGGAGAACTTCAGCAGGGTCTGAGGTGCTGTGCAGTCTGCACAATGAGAAACTCAAGCTCTTCTGTCTGGAGGACCAACAGCCTGTGTGTGTGGTGTGTCAGACTTCAAAGAAACACAAAAAACATGACTGCTGTCCAGTAGATGAAGCTGTGTGTGACTTTAAGGTATGAAATGTACATAACAATTTTTGTTTAACTGTAAAATCTTTTTTTTCTCATGTTTTAGATTATCTTGACATGCATGATAAGCAAGTTAGGTTAAACCTGTCAGATGACAGGATTTCAGAGAGCTAAACCAGACCTACATTCACAGTGGAAGTTAAAATAGACACATTTATACAGAAACAGTGACCCAATACTGTAAGATTTATACTGCCCTCAGATAATCCCATATTTCACAGAATCAACTTAAGACCTCTTTGGAGCCTCTACAGCAGAATCAGAAAGTTTTACAGGAAGCCAAAGAAGCCTATTATGAAACAGCATTCCACATTAAGGTGAAACATCATTCTGAATTATGAAACATGTTGCTTTGATCACCGTAATGAAAAATGTTTATACACATTTGTATAGAATGTGTGTTCCATAATAACTTCATATTCCAGTATCAGGCCCAGTACACAGAGAGGCAGATAAAGGAGGAGTTTGAGAAGATTCACCAGTTTCTAAGAGATGAAGAAGAAGCGAGAATAGCTGCACTGAAGGAAGAAGAGGAGCAGAAGAGTCACATGATGAGGATGAAGATTGAGAAAATGAATGTAGAAATATCTTCTCTTTCAGATAAAATCAGAAACATAGAGAAGGAGATGGAAGCTGAGGACATGCTGTTCTTACAAGTGAGAATCACCCTCTGTCCATCTGACTCTCTTTCACACACAAACAAACAAGTTAAATGGGAAGTACAAGAAGGTTATCACAATAGTTCAGGACTGAAGTTTGGTGTCATGCAGACAGATCAGAAACATCGATTTCTTTTTCTGATAACGAAGAAACACATTTGACCCTCACATAAACAAAATGACTGAAATTAGATTTGGTAAAGAGGTAAACAAATATTTAATGATTCACTTAAGATGTGTTTTGACTTTTTGTGATCAAATTTCTCTTTGTTTCATTCTCAGAACTTGAAGTCCACATTGAAACAGTAAGTGATTATTATTTCTGTTTTTATCTCTATGTTAAACTGTATATATTGTTTGTAAAATGATTCTGACATGTTTAGTTCTTCAGTCTGTAGTCTGTGTTATCTCAGAATGGTAATATATGAAGATGGTGTACAGTACATCAATATGAAAGATACATTGTTGTTGGGTGAAAATATGAAGCATACATTGGAAGACAAAGTGAAAGAACTGTATCATGTTGGTTTGGATTTAAATAATTTATATAAGGTTTACAGTAATATAGTTTTATGCACTTTCAGAGTTCAACAAACCCCACAAGAACCTGAGAAGGTGTCAGGAGCTCTGATCAATGTTGCAAAACATCTTTCCAACCTGAAGTTCAGAGTCTGGGAGAACATGCAGAAGATTCTCCAGTACAGTGAGTTTTGGTTTTCATGAGGTCAATTTATTGGACTTGATCTGGTTCTGCAGGACTGTGAGAGCAGGTGAACATCTAAGAGTTTGTTGCTTCGATGACATGATCACATGAAATGAACAAATAACTCTGATTTGAACAAACAGTTGGATAGAAATTATGTCACTAAGGCAAAATGTCAGGAAGAACCACTGAAGGTGATACAGGTTGTGCTGTACAAACACACCAACAGATACAGCAGATACATTCAGAACAGACCCTGTAATAGAACATAATTCCACATATAATCACATTAGCTTTATGACTTTAAGGTATGAAATGTATATCAGTCAGACTAAAGCATGATTAACACAGACATACTGAACATGAGGAGGTTTAATCCCTGTAAAGGTCTCCAGATCCAAAGTCATTTCACTCATAGTAAAGGGCCTGCAGCCTGTAGATGTGACCACATCACATAAACACATGAAGAACATGATGATTCATTCTGTTCTCTCTCCTCAGCCCCTGTTACTCTGGACCCCAACACTGCCCATCCATACCTCCACCTGTCTGATGATCTCACTACTGTAGAAAGGAGCCCACAGAAATCACTGCTTCCTCATAATCCAGAGAGATTTGATGTGTGTCCATGTGTCCTGGGCTCTGAGGGCTTTAACTCAGGGACACACTGCTGGAATGTTGATGTTGGAGACAGTGATGACTGGATACTGGGTGTAATTACAGAGTCTGAATCAAGAATGGGAAATTCTTTCCTGGGTTCAGTGTGGTGTTTTTGCTACATTAAAAGCAGTGATAAATACTTCACACAATGCCCAGAACATGTACGTCACAACATCACACCTCCAGAGAAACTACAGAAGGTCAGAGTGCAGCTGGACTGGGACAGGGGGAAAGTGACATTCACTGATCTTCTAACCAGTACACACCTGGACACTATAACACGCACCTTTACTGAGAGAGTTTTCCCATTCTTCATTAATTTCCGTGATTCTTCTATGAGGATCTTTCCAGCAAAGATATCAGTAACAGTGAACCAGCACAGTTAATGTGGCTTTGAATTAATATTCATAGATATATTGAATCTAGTGTGTGTATTTATATTGTCATATTGTCATCACTCTTCATGGTTCTTACATACTGCATGTATATTTGTTCATGTTTATTATTCATCTCTCTGCCATTCTCTCCCTCAGCATGTTCAGCTCTCTCTTCAGTTTCTCCTCTCTCTATCTCTTCAGACCCTCCTCTCTCTCTCTCTCTCTCGCTCTTCAGTTCCTCCTCTCTCTCTCTCTCTCTCTCTCTCTCCCTTCAGTTCCTCCTCTCTCTCTCTCTCTTTCTCTCTTCAGTTCCTCCTCTCTCTATCTCTTCAGTTCCTCCTCTCTCTCTCCCTTCAGTTCCTCCTCTCTCTCTCTCTCTCTCTCTCTCTGTCTCTTTCTCTCTTCAGTTCCTCCTCTCTCTCTCTCTCTTCAGTTCCTCCTGTCTCTCTCTTTTCTCTTGCCTTTCCTGCAGCATCCATGCCTTCAGAGAAGCAACTCTGTTCTTTATTTTCTTTAACCTTGTTTCCAGAGCCTTTCTATCCTCCTCCCAGGTCATGTTCACCTTTCTCTCTGTCTTTATTCTATGAAGTAAGAGCAAGTGTTCACATTCCCTCCTTCACTGGACCTTTAGATTCTCCATCACGGCAAAGCCCTGCAATCTTTCTTTGTAAGTGATGTAGGTTTATTCTGACGCTATCCAAGGTCCTCTTGTTGTCATCAGACTCCTCCTCTCTTTGCAGTCTTTCCCATTCACCCTGGAAAATACAGACTCTAGTGATGGTGTTGTGATCTAGGCCTTTCTTTTCCTTCCTGTCTCTGTCTGAAACTCCTGCTTCAAAACCTTCTAAAACAGAACAAACGTAACGCTCCTGTCCCCCTTTTTGACAATTACTTGAAGGGTTGTGCACAAGGTAAACGGGATGGGGCCCTGGGTTCAATTAGCACATGCTACCTTTTATATGGTGCACGTAGATATAATGCAGTAGAAATAGCCTTATACACTTCTGCATTGAATTGAGTTCCATCTTTTAAAACCATAGTTTGTCATGAAAAGTATTAGAGAAATACATTAAAGATTATTTTTAACAATAAGATATAATAATTTTAGCTAAGAAACTGGTGATTATCAGAGAAGCACTTGAGGACAGCACCTAAACTCGCTGCTATAAAAGCCATCAGCGTGGCGTTGTAAGGAGATTTTTGTGGACTGCTGGGGATCGCAGCATGTGAATTTGGGTAAAGTTTCTTTGATTTCTCTAATTCCCTAATTAAACTATTTTATTGAGTATTTTCATGTCCTAGATAAAGTGATGAGAGAAGTGTTTGATCACCCAGAGCTCAGTGTAAGAGAGTGGAGGAGAACAGAGGCTCCAGCACAAAGAGGACCCAGCTTTACACTCAGTACTGTTACACTGTACACTGGACCCTTCACATAAATATTATTTTTATTTGTAGTTTTCTTTGTTAGTTTTCTTTTTTTTTTTGTCCTTAAGAAAAAAAACATTCTACATTGTAATGTTTTGTTTTTAAGTAAATGTGTTTGTTCTAAGCTAAACAAGTTTGTGTGGTTAATTAATGGAATTTTATAGATTGAATACATATTGTCACAGAAAATATCACATTAAACAGTGAAAATCTTGGCAAAAAAGTATTACTGCACTCTTGAATAATACGTTTTAAAAACCTAGACTGAGTAAGCTGAGTTTGGCCTGATTCAATTATTTGTTAGTGAATTTGGCACCAACTGGTGGAGAAATCATACAGCTCTTTTACCTTATTTACTCCTTTACAAGAGACACTCATTTATATACACCTGTCTGTTTGAGAAAGTAAATCTTTACTGGCCCTTTTTAATTCTGCGTTCAGATCTGTCAAATCTGTCTCTGTTATGAGGAGCACTTTGGTATCTGCTTCTTCAAGCTTTATTTCTGAATGCAGTTTAAACTCCCGCACCTGGATAAAGGATTACAATGACTGATTCTCACCGGTGCTACTTTATTACAGATTTTATTACAGAAGGTGTTAAAGTGCAAGTGAAGTTTGGACTGAAGGAACCATTTACAGAGAAACAGTACAGCAACTGTTAGAGGAAATGACTGCTACAAACCCTCAGTCAGTAGAAGAGTTTTCATGTCCTGTGTGCTGTGATATCTTCATCAATCCTGTTCTACTGTCGTGTGGCCATAGTGTGTGTAAAACCTGTCTGCAGCTGTTCTGGGAAAACAAGGGATCTCAAGAATGTCCACTATGTAGGAGAAGATCCTCTAAATCTGACCCTCCCTGTAATCGTGCACTAAAGAACCTGTGTGAGGCTTTTCTAGAGAGCAGGAGTCGGAGAACTTCAGCAGGGTCTGAGGTGCTGTGCAGTCTGCACAATGAGAAATTCAAACTCTTCTGTCAGGAGGACCAACAGCCTGTGTGTGTGGTGTGTCAGACTTCAAAGGCACATAAAAATCATAACTTCTGTCCAGTAGTTGAAGCTGTGTGTGACTTTAAGGTATGAAATGTATACGACTATTTTTGTTTAACTGTAAAATCCGTTTTTTTCTCATGTTTTAGATTATCTTGAAATACATGATAAGCAGGTTAGATTAAACATGTCAGAGGACAGGACTTCAGAGAACTAAACCAGACCTACATTCACAGTGGAAGTTATGATATGAGTAAAACATTTAAATACATACTGCAGATGTATATAAAACCTCTAAATTTAACAGTAATGAAAAGTGAACTTGGTCATAGAGTAAACTTGCTATTCTGTTCAGTTCAGTTGGAATCTCTGTAATCTCCAGCACATTTATACAGACACAGTGCCCTAACTGCATATTTTACAGAATCAACTCAAGCCCTTTTTGAAGCCTCTACAGCAGAATCTGACATTCTTAGAGGAAGCCAAACAAGCCTATTATGAAACAGCATCCCACATTAAGGTGAAACATCATTCTGAATTATGAAACATGTTGCTTTGATCACTGTAACGAAAAATGTTTATACACATTTGTATAGAATGTGTGTTCCATAATAACCTCCTATTCCAGTATCAGGCCCAGTACACAGAGAGGCAGATAAAGGAGGAGTTTGAGAAGATTCACCAGTTTCTAAGAGATGAAGAAGCAGCAAGAATAGCTGCACTGAAGGAGGAAGAGGAGCAGAAGAGTCACATGATAAGGAGGAAGATTGAGAAGATGAATGCACAAATATCATCTCTTTCAGATAAAATCAGAAACATAGAGAAGGAGATGGAAGCTGAGGACATACTGTTCTTACAAGTGAGAATCGCCCTCTGTCCATCAGTCTTTCACACAACTTTGTAGAGTAAATGGAAAATGACTGTCACAACAGGACTGGAGTTTGGTTTTACATGCAGATCTTTAGACACATTTTTCTGATAAATGTATTTAATCTTCACATAACGAAAATGACTGACTGAAAGTTGATTGTGTAAAAGGTAAAAACAAATATTTATTCACTTTTTGTATATTTTTTGAAATTATTGAATTTTGTGCTCAAATTTCCCTTTATTTCATTCTCAGAACTTGAAGTCCACATTGAAACAGTAAGTAATCATTATTTCTGTTTTGATCTCTATGTTAAACTGTATATGTTGTTTGTAAAATGATTTTGACATGTTTAGTTCTTCAGCATATGGTCTGTATTATCTCAGAATGGTTATATATGAAGATGGTGTACAGTACATGAATATGAAAGATGTTGAGTGAAAATATGAAACATACATTGGAAGACAAACTGAAAGAACGGTATCATGTTTGTTTGGATTTTAAATTAATTGCATATGGTTTACAATAATATAGTATTATGCACTTTTAGAGTTCAACACACCCCACAAGAACCTGAGAAGGTGTCAGGAGCTCTGATCAATGATGCAAAATATATTTCGAACCTGAAGTTCAGAGTCTGGAAGAACATGCAGAAGATTCTCCAGTACAGTGAGTTTTCATGGGGTTGATTTACTGGATTTTATTAAGAATGTATCTCACAAATTGTTTGTCATCTATAGTACACAAAAAAGGTCCATAGGCAGACATTAACTAATACATTTGTTAATAAATTAAAGAAATTAAGTGATTAACAGAATAAAATCACTAACAGCCTTGCTGTCCCATGTTCCATCTATTTACATGCGTGTTATTGATCATGGACTGTTTACATGCATGTTATTGACTGGCCACTTTATTAGAGACCATCTTTCAGACCTTGCATCTACAGTATGTTACATCACACACACAGAAATTATGTCACTAAGGCAAAATGTCAGGAAGAACCACTGAAGGTGATACAGGTTGTGCTGTACAAACACACCAACAGATACAGCAGATACATTCAGAACAGACCCTGTAATAGAACATAATTCCACATATAATCACATTAGCTTTATGACTTTAAGGTATGAAATGTATATCAGTCAGACTAAAGCATGATTAACACAGACATACTGAACATGAGGAGGTTTAATCCCTGTAAAGGTCTCCAGATCTAAAGGCATTTCACTCAGAGTAAAGGGCCTGCAGTCTGTAGATGTGACCACATCACATAAATACATAAAGAACATGATGATTCATTCTGTCTTTAGACCCTGGTACTCTGGACACCAACACTGCCCATCCATGCCTCCATCTGTCTGATGATCTCACTGCTGTAGAAAGGAGACCACAGAAATCACTACTTCCTGATAATCCAGAGAGATTTGATGTGTATCCATGTGTCCTGGGCTCTGAGGGCTTTAACTCAGGGACACACTGCTGGGATGTTGCTGTTGGAGACAGTGATGACTGGATACTGGGTGTAATTAGAGAGTCAGAATCAAGAAAGGGAAAGTCTTTCTGGGGTTCAGTGTGGAGTCTATGCTACATTAAAAGCAGTGATAAATACTGGACACGTTGCCCAGGACATGTACGTCACAACATCACACCTCCAGAGACACTACAGAAGGTCAGAGTGCAGCTGGACTGGGGCAGGGGGAAAGTGACATTCACTGATCTTCTAAAAAGTACACACCTGCACACTATAACACACACCTTTACTGAGAGAGTTTTTCCATTTTTCTGTAATTACAGTGATTCTCCTATGAGGATCTTGCCAGCAAAGACATCAGTAACAGTGGACCAGCACAGTTAATGTGGCTTTGAATTAATATTCAAGCATGTAGTGAATCTAGTGTCACGTCACACCGCAGCATCAAGAGGAAGGTACCCACCCACTAACATCACACATACACACACACCATGCCTTCCTAGTTCTCTTACTGTCAAACCTAAAGGCTGATACTTTTGAGTTTCACTTGAAGCTGTTTGCTTTCTTGCTTTTATTATGGTGAATAAAGGCTCTCCAAAAAACCACTCACTTCTCACTTGATGGATAATGTACTAGATAATGTACTAGATAATGTACTAGATAATGTATTCTATATTCAATATATTACATTATATTTTCATAGCAAACTAACGTGGCGACTACAAAATAAAATATTGTTTTAATTCACTTTAAAGCATTTTTGCATTTTCCTGCAATTTTGTTTGGATTAACAGAGAGACTGAGCAGTCCACCTTACGTGAATGATACTGTATTACATGTGAGAAATACAGAACTGGTGCACTGTTCAGTGTCCCTTACCATTATGTAAATGTAAAGTGTGATGACCTTTCTGGTTGTACCCTGATCCACGTGTGTGTTAATTTCATCCATCTGGGAGGAAGCGTGTGTTAGCGCTCACCCTTCCTGATTGGTAGATGTTCTGCAATATGTTCTCTACTATGATCAACGGCATAATTTTGCACAGCGCGACAGCAACTCGCCTTTCCTCGTGTCTTTAACTATCTTACATGAGCGTGAGTCTAACAAAATCGCGTTTACAAATACTTTGTCTTTACAAAGTGTTTGTAGGCTACGCCTGAGTTGAAAAGGTTTTTAAACAGTAACCAATTCCCAGCTTTGGCATAGCTAAGAAAGTTTAAGTTTCATAGTTTAAGAAAATAACAGCGGTTAATTAACTTCTTGTAACAGTGACTAAGTGACGCTACTCCATTGTACTAGTCAGTTCAGTTGAACAAAAATCCCGCTTTCCACCTCGATTCCATGAAGTATTTTTTAAATAATTCCTGTTTATGCCAGAGATTTGATTCAATGTTTCCATTCTCTTCTTTAGTTTCCACCTTGTTTTTCAATCTACATAGTCTACACTGGAGCCTTTGCCACTTGAGTCATAATTCAGTCTTCTAGTGGACAGACGCTCTTTTCTCAGTATATATAATTTAAAGCTACCTCTTTAAATCCTTAATTTAGCAAAGTCATAAAAATCATAAAACACCGAACGACAAACCCCCTCTGGTGCATGATATGGGTTTTGTATGCTATGGGAAAATGTATTCAAGTTAATGATGCTGTCAACACGTTTATATAGTTGACGTGATCATAATTAAGTGACACTAATGTATATCAGGAAGCCTTATCTGGTCATGGATATCTATGAATCCGTAATACGTTTGGTCGGTATCTGGTTTGTAATTTTGCCTTATATACACTTCTACACTACTAAATTGAGTTCCATCTTTTAAAACCATACTTTGTTATGAAAATTATTAGACAAATACATTAAAGATCCATTTCCTAAAGCTGATTTTGACTGGATTTACTTTTCCAAGACTGACTTCCTCAACCAGGTGTGTACAGGTGGAGGAGTGTGTACTTTCCACAGCAGCACATATGGAAGTTTAATTCATAGAGTGGACAAAGAGTCAATGGTTCATGATATTTATTCCAAAATACAGAGCTGTTTATAGAAAGTTCCTTTCAGATGGTCAATAAGCCAAAAAACTACGTCCTATAACAAACCATAACATATCGATTCATACTCTCAGATAAATATCTCAACATAATACACAGAAAATATATACAAGGTAACAGTAACCAGGCATCAAAGGTCAAAGTACATAGAATAATGAGTAAGGGACTGGTCACACTCACATATGAACTGCTCACATTAAACTACCACACAGATGCTCCTGATCACGAATCTTCTGTGGTATATTCAAAGCGTTCTGTACAGTGAAAACATTTTAAATGGAGAATATCATATAAAATACCAAAAATCAAAATCTTGACTTCAAAATTAACATACTAAATATTTAAAATTAAAAATGTATCACCGCACACCTGATTATTAAGATATAAATATAAAAATCAAGGCTGAGTTAGCGGAGTTTGGCATGGTTCCGCTGGCGCCATCTGGTGGAAAAAAACTGTACATTTTTAAAAAAATCTTATTTACTCTTTTACAAAGGCTCCTCCTCCCTATACACACCTGTTTGAGGAAGTAAATCTTGGAATGCCACGCTTGGAATGTTTATTAATTCTGCGTTCACGTCTGTCATAAATATTATGAGAACCTCTTAATGCAGGTAATTGCTTCCTCCTACTTTATTTCTAATAGGAATCTAAACGTCCTCAAATGGATTAAGACTACCGTAACCTGTTCTCACCTTTGCTATTGGGTTTGGACTGAAGGAACCATTACAGAGAAAAAGCACAGCAGCTGTTGGGGGAAATGGCTGCTACAAACCCTCTGTCAGAAGAAGAGTTTTCATGTCCTGTGTGTTGTGACATCTTCATCAATCCTGTTCTACTGTCTTGTAGCCATAGTGTGTGTAAAACCTGTCTGCAGAAGTTCTGGGAAACCAAGAGATCTCGAGAATGTCCACTATGTAGGAGAAGATCCTCTAAATCCGACCCTCCCTGTAATCGTGCACTAAAGAACCTGTGTGAGGCTTTTCTGGAGGGTAGGAGTCATAGAACTTCAGCAGGGTCTGAGGTGCTGTGCAGTCTGCACAATGAGAAACTCAAACTCTTCTGTCTGGAGGACCAACAGCCTGTGTGTGTGGTGTGTCAGACCTCAAAGAAACACAAAAATCATGACTGCTGTCCAGTACATGAAGCTGTGTGTGACTTTAAGGTATGAAATGTACATGAATATTTTTTGTTTTACTGCAGTTTCCCCCTTTTTAGATCTTGAAATGCATGTTAAACCGACTAGATTAAACCTCTAATGAAAAGGAAACTGAGTATGTACAATCCAGTTGGAATGTCAGTAATCTCCAGCGCTTTTATAAATGTACTGCACTCATCTAAACCCATATTTTGCAGAATAAACTCAGGACCTCTTTGGAGCCTCTAAAGCAGAATCTGAAATTCTTACAGGAAACCAAACAAGTCTGTGATAAAACAGCAGCCCACATTAAGGTGAAACATCATTCTGAATTATGAAACATGTTGCTTTGATCACTGTAACGAAAAATGTTTATACACATTTGTATAGAATGTGTGTTCCATAATAACCTCCTATTCCAGTATCAGGCCCAGTACACAGAGAGGCAGATAAAGGAGGAGTTTGAGAAGATTCACCAGTTTCTAAGAGATGAAGAAGCAGTGAGAATAGCTTCACTGAAGGAGGAAGAGGAGCAGAAGAGTCACATGATGAGGAAGAAGATTGAGGAGATGAATGTAGAAATATCTTCTCTTTCAGAAAAAATCAGAAATACAGAGAAGGAGATGGAAGCTGAAGACATGCTGTTCTTACAAGTGAGAATCACCCTCTGTCCATCTGACTCTCTTTCACACACAAACAAACAAGTTAAATGGGAAGTACAAGAAGACTATCACAATAGTTCAGGACTGAAGTTTGGTGCATTTGGTCCATTTCTCTCTCTCTCTAACTTAAACACTTGCAAATATGCAAACAACACAGTAAAAACATGTTAAATGTTCTAATGCAAATAAAAACCACACATAAAATACGACTACAGTTATAAGGAATTTGAGTTTGTTTCCTGACATTGGCTTTGCTGTGGAAAAGGCTTTAGTGACTCTGATTTGATCATATTTTCAAAATAATGAACAGGTGATTTTGTAAACTCCAACCATGAATGTTCAGTGATGCATGGTTCTCACTTCTGTGTACAATTTTCTCTTTATTTCCTGTTCAGAAAATAAAGTTTACAGTGAAACGGTAAGTGATTTTCTTATGTATGTTTTGATCATCGTCAGATTTGTAAAAAAACACATGCAGTAATATAATTTAACATTTTACATGACACTTGACATTTTCAGAGTTCACCATACAGCAAAAGAGCCTGAGAAGGTGTCAGGAGCTCTGATCAATGTTGCAAAACATCTTTCCAACCTGAAGTTCAGAGTCTGGGAGAACATGCAGAAGATTCTCCAGTACAGTGAGTTTTGGTTTTCATGGGGTCGATTTACTAGAGTTTATCTGGTTCTGCACTCCAGATGATTTTATCTAACATTATGAATAAATCAATTGTATTCTTACTACTGTATAGTGCAAAATATCTCAATGTTAAAGGCCTGTATAACACAAATAGGATTTTTACATCATTATATCCACTGAGGGTGATTCTCTTTTACAAGTCACTCTAAACAAACATGACAACAGATATGCCAAGAACAGACATTTAAAAAAACATGCCAACAGACTCTTATCAACTATAATTCCACGTATAATCATATTAGATTCATACCAGTTAGTTTGAAGCTTAATTAACACAGACATGCTGAACATAAGGAGGTTTAATCCCTGTAAAGTTCTCCAGATCTAAAGTAATTTCACTCACAGTAAAGGGCCTGCAGCCTGTAGTTGTGACCTTATTACATAAACACATGAAAAACATGATGATTCATTCTGTTCTCTGCCTTCAGCCCCTGTTGCTCTGGACCCCAACACTGCCCATCCACACCTCCACCTATCTGATGATCTCACTACTGTAGAATGGAGACCACAGAAATCACTGCTTCCTGATAATCCAGAGAGATTTGATGTGTATCCATGTGTCCTGGGCTCTGAGGGCTTTAACTCAGGGACACACTGCTGGGATGTTGATGTTGGAGACAGTGATCACTGGGATCTGGGTGTAATTAGAGAGTTTGAATCCATAAAAGGAAAGGGTTTCTGGAGCTCAGCGTACAGTCTACACTACAGTAAAAGTAAAGGTAAATACTGGTCATACTCCCCAGGACAGGCACGTCACTACCTCACACCTCCAGAGAAACTGAAGAAGGTTAGAGTGCAGCTGGACTGGGACAGGGGGAAAGTGACATTTACCGATCTTCTAACCAGTACACACCTACGCACTATAAAACACACTTTTATTGACAGAGTTTTCCCATTATTTGGTAATTGCAGTTTCTATCCATTGAGGACATTGCCAGCAAATATCTCATTAACAGTGGACCAGCGCAGTTAATGTTGCCATGAAATTAATATTCATACATATAATCATTGGTCACTCTGCTAGAATGTTTCCAGTATCTTGCTAGTACTGGATTGGACCCATTTTGCTTTCAAGTCTGCCTTAATTTTCAACAAGGTGCTGGAAACATTCCTCAAGGCCATTGATCCACATTGACATGCTCACAACACACAGCTGATACAGATATGTCAGCTGAACATCCATGATGCTACTCTCCTGTTCCACTACGTCCCAAAGGTGCTCTATTGGGTTTAGATCTGGTGACTGTGCAGGCCATTTGATTACAATGAACTCTTATGTTCAAGAAACCAGTTTAAGATGATCTGAGCTTTGTGACATGATGCGATTATCCTGCGGAGGTAGCCATCAGAAGATGGGTACACTGTAGTCAAAAAGGATGAACATGTGGCATTAAAACAAATCAAGAACGAGAATCAGTTGGGGCCCAATGTGCACCAAAAAAGTATCCTCACATTACACCACCAGCAGTTTGAACCATTGATATAAGGAAGGATGGATTCATGCTTTCATGTTGTTTATGCCAAATTATCACCCTACCATCAGATATAAGAACATTTGTTGTTCCTGCTTCAAATAAGTGTTTAATAAGTGTTAAAGGAAGGGTAACGTCTCTGGACCTTTATGGATACAATACATTACTTCCTTCTGTAGTTTAACCTTTATGCTGCATGATGATAAACAGTAAATAATCTAGAACAGGAAGTTCAATGTATGTTGCAGTTTTAAATTTGATGTTTTGAATACACCACTGTAGTAAGTCTCGATTCTCTTTCACATGTCTTATGATAACGTCACTGAAGATGATACACGTATGTACAGACATAGAACTGCAATAGCTGGTACTGGAAAAAAATATCGTCAGATATTTATAACTTCTGAAGTAAAACTAGAACTTACTACTGTATTCCTAAATCAAACCAATCTGTAGTAAATCTGTAGATTTCTGTACAAAGAAAATCATAAATGAAATAAAAAAAAAACCTTTACACTTAAACATTTAACTTTTTGATCACTGTACCCCTAGTTGTTAAGGAATAAATACAAAATTAAGTGTTATGACCCTGCATGGTTCTGGTTGCAAATATAGCTGTATATAGTGGTTATGTTTATTTTATTACTTGTGATATTGGTGAACCGGTGCAGGAAGCAGAGCACTTGTTTGACCCAGTTTTCAGTAAATATACTATTTTGTTTCCCTCTCGTTCCACCCATATTTTAGAGTGGGTCGTAACACAACACTGGAGCAAAGGTTTCCTCATTGTTAGTGAACTAGTGCCTCTTAGTGGAGAGATGCTCTCATCTTAAAAAAAAAAAAAACTACTCCCCTCATAAATATATGAAGCCCTTATTACTGTAGGGTTTCACCTACTAATCCTTTACAATAGTATGTACAAATCGTTTGACCCAGATTTCAGTAAATATACTATATAGCATCTCTTTCAGATAAAAATCAGAAACATAAAGGAGATGGAAGCTGAGGACATACTGTTCTTACCAGTAAGAATCACCTGTCCTCTCTCTCTCTCTAACACACACAACACAAACATACATTATAATAAAAAACAAGTCAAATGTTCTGATATTTGTTTTGTGTGTGGAAGAGCTTTTAGTCTCATTGGTTCTATTTTCCTGTAGGGAGGAAACATGTTTGTCCACCATAAGAACAACATTTCTGAAATTTGATATAACATTTACTTTGTATCCTCAGACTTTGACATCCAAGTCTGTGTGGTGGTGACATTTGCTATGGTTCTGTTTATGGGTTTTAATTTGAAGGAGAAATTGTTGATGGAGGACAAATATGCTGACTGACACCACCAGTCACAGTCGCCATGCTAATCACAACTACAGCGGCCAGCCACACTCACCACAGTAAACGAAACTAGAGCGGCCAGCCACACCCACCAGTAAACGAAGCTAGAGCGGCCAGTCTGCAGAGAACGTCTCCTATAAGACACTACACTTTACCATAGAGCAGCACACTGAGTCGGGGACATTAGTTTCTTCCTTGGAACGGCAGCTAAAGGAGAAGCCTTGGTTGCTCCAGGTGAGTGCTGATCATCTTGGTGGTGAGCTTAAACTACAGCTGGAGCTACAGCCGAGGAGCCACAACCCAGAGGTGCCACGCAAGCTGACTGATTTTAAGGGCAATGAAAGAAGAAAACAGTAGGGATGGTTTATAATGTCCAAGTAGCTTCACTTTTTTTAATTCAAAAGTTAAAAAAAAAAAAAAAAAAAGACTGAGTGCTGTGAGATTCTGTGGCTTTAGCAGTGTAGGCTTTACCTTACATGCAGATGGTGTCTGTATCAAAACCCAGGAAGGACTCCACAGTAACTCCTCACAAGATCCATTTGGAGACTCTATATGATAGTTAAACAACCCAGGTATCATGTGGAGTCTCAAAACTCAGTTCATCATGGACTCACTCCTGCCTCTTGTGGTGCGCTGATGTCAATTCGAAAGCCAAATTTACAAAGAAAAATGGACTTGGCCTGGCAGTCACTGTGGCTCACCAGTAAGGGCTGTACCTCCAATACAGGAGTCTCCTGGATCAAATCCCAGATAGCTCCTATCAGGCAGACCTTTTCAAACTCTTCACTGACTAGTTGATGGTGTTATATTTTTGAGATTAGTTTTTTTGGGGAGAAGTTGACACTATTGTCTAAAAAAAATAGTTTATTCTAGTTGGTTTTAGCTTATTTCAAGACACTTTTTGTGACTAGTATTTCTTTAGATTCAAGTCTGTGAGTTCACACTAGAATCTAGTATGAAACATATGAAACTGTCTAGACACTGTCAGAGACTCATGTGATTAGCGACTAGTCAAAACAAACTCATCTCAAAAAAGAGAACTCGTCTTAAAAGTCCGTCTCTGGAAAAGAACTCAACAGTCTCAAAGAACTCTCATCTCAAAAGTCTCAGAAACAACTCGTCTCAAAAAAAAAAAAAAAAAAACCACAAAGGACTCATCTCAAAAAACAACACAACTCTCATCTCAAACTGAACTCAACAGTCTAAAACAAAACAAAAACAAAAAACACCCTCTCAAACTGGACACCAAAACATCTTCCTGACTTCCTGTTTCTGTTGCATAACCCCAACTGTACACTTCCCAAGAAGCCCCAGGGGGGGCAGGGCATATATATATATTTCCCCCCTGGGTTCTCATTCACAGTGCCAGGCCACCTGCAACACCCTGGGGAGCTGTCTGGGATTCAACCCAGGAACCTCCTGCATTGGAGGTACAGCCCTTACCAGTGAGCCACAGTGACTGACAAGAAACAAAGAAGCACTTTTTTTGTAAATGTGGCTTTCAATTTCACATCAGCAGGGTACAAAAGGCAGAGGTGAACTGAGTTTGAAGACGACAGCATTTTTTTTGTTTGTTTTTTTAAAGCAAAGTCTCAAAACAGCAGTGCAGAAGTTTTCCTAGAGCCCTGCCTGGGATTCAAACCTAAGACTGCCTGTATTAGAGGCACAGAGCTTAACAGCAAGCCACCGTACTTAATCTCTGGTAAATCATTATAGAACTGCTACTTGGTAGAAAACACGCCCACCAGACCTGATTAAAATAACCAAATGCATCTGTCATCCCACAGAACCAGCTCCAGTTTGTGAACTATGCGAGTGGGATGTGATGTGAATCAAGTAAATATCTGCAATTACAATCAAATAAACATCTTTAATACATAATAAAAACATTTTGGAAACACATTTTCTCCCGTATATTAGCATTTATTATGTGTTTCCAGAATCAGTACAGCTTGGAGGATGTCGTCTGAATGTCAGGGGCACGTCAAAGAAACAGCTTTGGGACATTGAGTAGCAGTCTTTCAGTGTCTTTCAGTGCTAAAAACAAAGCGGATCCTCCTAATTACGTCCGAATGTGGTTAGCCAGCTAATGCGATGCTCTTGCAACCCGGATGGATGCAATCCCTTAACAGGTTCCTCTCTACAAGCATGCTACCAGCACAGCGTCTATATGAGCACGTTTCCCGCCCAGAGTGTCTCTTGAGAATATCACCAGCTCTGAGCGTGAGGTCGTTGTCCTCCTCCATCTGCTTCTCGATCTCTTCGAACTCTCGCACCTGCTGCCGCAACACGTCCCGACACTGGCCCAGCATGAGTGCCTTCTCCTGCTGCTTGGCCTCGCACAGCTGCTGCATGTCCTCCAGCTGCTGCAGCTTCTCCTCGTAGCTTTCCTGCATGCGCTGTGACTTCAGCTGCAGCTCCTGGTGTTTCTCGTACTCCAACATCAGCTTCTGGTTGTTGATGGACTCCTGGTCCTGCAGCTTTTCAGCATGTTTCTCCATGACTACAGTCAAGGCCTCCTGGTGAGCCACCTCCTGTTTCTCCTTCTCTGTCTTCAGCACCTTGCTCTGAGTTTTTAGGGGCTCTATCTGCTGTATGAACTTCTGTGAGAGCTCCTTGATCTTCTCGTTGTAGTTCATGTCCATAAGGCACAGCTGGTACTCGTTCCCCAGCTTCAGCTCTTCCACCCTGGTCTTTAGCTCCAGCATGATCTGGTTCTTTTCCTCCAGATCACACTTGTTAATGAGGATCTCCTCTGCATAGATAATTTCTTTATCTTTCTTCAACCCACACCCTTCCTTATCGATGATCTTCCAGATGAGGAGGCACCCATCCTCCGAAGCAGACAGTAGGTACAGGTCGTTAAATGTGATGGCCATTTTGGTGATGGGAGCAGAATGGGCCTGGTACTCCGTCCAGTCCTTTTGCAAGGGCAAAAGGTATTTGATGGTCCTCACGGTGCCAATGGCGGTGCATGTGAAGAGCGCCCGACCAGAGCGGGTCATAGCCACTGCTGTGTAGGGCACGTCTGAAGCCATTTCCCTCAGGATCCGACAGTGCTGGATCTCCTTTAGCATGCAGTCACTCCCCACAGCGAACACAGTCTTGGCGTCGAGGGAGAGGGCTACATCGGTGTAGATGCAGGACTCACGCCTGCCGCTGAGCGTGCTCCACTTGTACACGACGCCGTCCAGGCCACACGACATCAGGCAGCTGTCGTCTGCGTTCCACGCAATCGACCGCACCTTCCCGTTGTGGCCCTGCAGATTCAGGACGTTGTCGAAAGTCGTGGTGGAGTAGATGTGAATCACGTTGTCATTGACAGCGGCAAACCTGTGCCCTCCCTGAAGACACATTCGTGGCAACCGCACACGGTAAACGCCTTGGTGGTGTGGATGTCGTCAATGAGCAGATTCATGAGCCGGATCTCGTCTGAGAAGCCGACCAGGATGAAGAGTCCAGAAGGGTGCAGAGCCACGATGTATGACTCCTCCTGGAACTCCTTATACAGCTCGAGAGCATTGGTTTCAAAGTTCCAGATGCGCACGGAGCGGTCCAGAGAGCAGGTGGCGATGAGTGTTTTGCGGGTGCAGATGGACATACCAGTGATGACACCCGAGTGGAAAGAGTGGGAGAGGAACTCGAAGTGGGCCTGCTCACCCTTGCTCATCTCGGCCGAGGAGAGGGTGATGTGGTAGAGCTGGCGGCCAGTGTCTCCTCCGAGGGGCTGAAGCACAGCATGGCGATCTCCTGCTGCCTGACTCGGCTCACTGCTGTCCACATTTCTCGGGTCTTCCTGTAGCTGTCCTTCTCCTCCGTCTTCTCAAAGAGACACACAATGCCTCGGCCAGCTAAACAGGCAAAGCCCTTGGAGTAGACTGCGATGGCCGTCACCCGTGGCAACGGAGCAGGCGCGGAGGGTGCCTCCTCAAGCCTTCTCTTCTCAGCTTGTCTGTCAGCCTCCTGCGTGGACGCCTTGTTTGTTACGCTCGTCTCCCAGCGTAGGTCACTTGACTCAAAAACCAGCAGGTGCCCCGCCTCCGTGCTGCCGATGAACCACTCCTCTGACTCCCAAGTGTGAGACAGGACATTCTACGTGTCCAACTTAATGAGAGTGGACTGCTTCAAGGCCCCTTCAGCATAGCAAAAGAGCTTAAATACCCCATTGCCACTCAAACCGATCTGTGTTGTCCTGGGGATTGAAACTGACCTGACTTATGGGGCCGATGTTTGTGGTCTTTACTGTGACCATCACCTTATGCTTCTCCCACACCCAGTAAAACAGGGTCTATTCTGGGCCTCCAGCCTGGCCAATGAGGTATTTAGAGTCGGGTGAGAAGGCCATGCAGAGGAGCTCCTGCACTGGAATTTCTCCCCCGGTCAGCACCTTTCTTTTCTGGCTCTGCTCGTGCAGGAGGTCGTACACGGTGATGGTACCCTTCTGGCCACGTTCCGACACAGCCAGGTATCGCCGGTTGGCACCGATAGCCTACGCCTGCATGCCCTGGCTCCGTTCTGTGCCTGGAATGAACTTCTGCCATCTCTGGTCAATGTTATAGCGCACGCAGTTGTTCCCACATGGGAATATGACTGTTTGCTCATCGAAAAAGAGCAAATTATTTGTTACTCCTGCACGCACACCAAATGCGAAATGGGATTGCGCCGCGACTGCAGCCATGGCTAACCAACCTTACAGTTTGGTCGGCTAGTTTGGAGAGGCCATGATCTGCAGATTTAAGACGGACCTCCACAACTGCATGGGGTTCATCTAAGAACCCAAAAAGCTGAAGGACAGCATCCAAGCGCTATATGCATGTTACGTCCAGCAGTTTGATGTGTGGCAGATGGAGATAGTTGGGGTGGATGCAGATATCCAGCGAGAGCACAGCAGGCAGAGTGTCTCTTGAGAAGGTCACGAGCTCTGAGCGTGCATTTACTCAGTCCAATTTCGGCACTAAACCAAAAAAAAGAGTTCAACTTCCAACTTATCTTCAGTGTGCTGTAACTTAGACACAACATACACACACAAACACGAAATGCACTGAAGAACCGAATTAGCAAAAGCCAAATTCACTCTCCCCTTTAGTGATTCACCTCTTCACTCACGATACGGTCGCAGTCTCCAACTTTCTCAGTCAATGACAAAGTTCAGCCGTCCGCCATTTGACGTGCTCCTTCTACAGTTGAGCTTTCCCGATTTGGCTCTTGACAAATCCTCCCACGCAATCGATTTGAAAGAGTCACCAGGCCTCCTCAACACTCCTCAGACTGATGCTTGGCGGACACTGACTTTAAAATTGAAAACTGAGCTATCCTACCACGGATCTTGGTAGCGACGCACCTTCAATACATACCACCTTGTCGCTCTCTCTCCTTTCCTAGCTATATATTAGCTACGCCTTAACATGGCAAATTCTAGCTTCTGATTGGCTACTGCAAACGAGGCTTTAGCTTATGATTGGGTGTTTGTACACTCCACATTCGGAACGTCAACTCTCCCCTGTTTTTAGAGTGGAAAACGCTGTTTTTCTCGCCTTTTTTCGTCTAAATAAACTGCTGTAAAATCCGTCCACTTTCACCTAGAAACTCCATTTTAATTTCAAATGATAGAGAAACTTGTTCTTTCTGACATATCTCATCGAATGATCAATTAGTTTTCGAGTTACGAGCATTTGTTTGGCGCTAGGCACTGAAAACTGCCCCATTGAGTCCCATGTTAATTTCGCCAAATCCGTTTAGGCTTTTTCCGTTTTTTTCTCTGCGTTTAACCTGTCATAAATCTGACATTTGTCAATCCGCACAATATTACACCACAATCATCCTTAAAGGGTCCTCTCTCTAACTAAGGAGGTCTTGTTCACCTACACAGACACGCACACACAATCAAATACACACGCACTCTTGCAGCTCTTTTCAAGCACTCTGGTAGTTCCTTTAGGAACTGCACATCTAGTTATATATAATGTACATTTTAGACGTCATCACAACACAGTGTAATACAGTTCTTCAGCAGTATTATATGACAAATTTTATCAAGTAAACCAATAATATATTTTAACCCAGTAATCTCAGGTTTGCAGTAAACATTCATTAAGCTCTGCTTGACTCACAATCCTGAGATTTTACTTTGATCTGTCCAAGAGAAACTCCCTGAACAAGAAAATGAGTAAATTAGTGAGCAGCGTATTTCAGAATCTTTGCATTGCAGAGAATTATGGCATTGTTCAGAATAATCACCATCTCTAAGTACAGTGATAGTGTACTTATAGCGATCTGTAACTCAGGTCTGTTTTAATTATGGGTCTTAGGTCATTACAGTAAGTTTGCCGTCACATACTGTTGTGCTTTGTGTATAATTTGCGCATCTTTGTAGTAGCAATAATGTTTTTAACACGTTTATAAGGTGTTCTTGACTTGAAGAATGTAGTTCAGAACCAAACATCGCCGTTTATTTTGATCCACAGTAACACGCTTGCAGAAGCTTACATGCACCACGCAGTGTCCTGTCCAGTCAGTGAAAGCCTTCAGGTGAGGTCTACAGCTTCGTACGTTTTGTGTGTTTTTCTATTAGATTGCGGCATGCAAGCGCCACGTGCTTAGAATATGCAGGGAAAAAGAGGAAAAATAAAACTAAAGAGTTAAAATAAAACGAACAAAAAACGGTAAGGAACATAAAAATCACCTGTAAAGTCACGACAAAGCGACGTACAACAGACAGAACGTGAAAGATGTAACATGACGATATAGAGAATGAGGCGAGCAAGCACAGTCTTGAGTGCGACGTGGCGATAAATTAAAACGGACACGAAACAAGTCCCCAAAACAAGACGTTACAATTAACATTTACTCTATTTTATTTCATATGTTAAACCTCAAACATATTTATATTTCCCTATATTTAGTTTGAGTCTCAGTGGGGCTCCATATTGCAGAACGTCTTCCAGGGAGGGCGAGCACTAACACACACTCCCTCCCAAATGCACGAAATCATCACACACACGTGGATCAGGGTACAACCAGAATGAGCTTCATACTTTATATTTACATAATGGTAAGGGGACATTGTTCAGTACACTGGTTCCATATTTCTCACCTCATACAGGTGCATCAATAATCTGGTGATTGGGAAGGAGGAATACACAGTGTGTGTGTGTGTGTGTGTGTGTGTGCGCGCACATGCGCTAGTAGGCAGGTCCTCTCCTGTGGATGCTGGGGCGTGTCATAACACTATATTCACTATATGCTTGAATATTAATTCAAAGTCACATTAACTGTGCTGGTCCACTGTTACTGATGTCTTTGCTGGCAAGATCCTTATAGGAGAATCACTGTAATTATAGAATAATGGGAAAACTCTCTCAGTAAAGGTGTGTGTTATAGTGTGCAGGTGTGTACTGGTTAGAAGATCAGTGAATGTCACTTTCCCCCTGTCCCAGTCCAGCTGCACTCTGACCCTCTGTAGTTTCTCTGGAGGTGTGAGGTAGTGACGTTCCCGTGGGCAACGCATGAAGTATTTATCACTGGTTTTGACGTAGTATAGAATCCACATTGAATCCCAGAAAGATTTTCCCTTTCTTGACCCAAACTCTCTAATTACACCCAGTATCCAGTCATCACTGTCTCCAACATCAACATCCCAGTAGTGTGTCCCTGAGTTAAAGCCCAGGATACACACATACTCATCAAATCTCTCTGGATTATCAGGAAGCAGTGAATCCTCTGGTCTGTATTCTATAGTAGTGAGATCATCAGACAGGTGGAGGTGTGGATGGGCAGTGTTGGGGTCCAGAGTAACAGGGTCTGAGGAGAGAGAACAGAATTAATTATGTTCTAACATAGTATGAATCAGATTTCAATGTATTATGAGTGATATGAGCGAATAACTTAATATAATGTTATTTGACTATTTTAATTTCATAAGTAAATAATGTTTATCTTGGTTACTGAGAGTATCGATATGAATTCATACTCCATGGATTCTTTATGAAGGAACACTGTGCTGGGGCATTTTGGCTCAGCAAATTTTTGGTCTGCTTGTTCAGTTCAGGCTCAATATTTGATCAATTTAAATCTAATTGCTGAGGTAAGCTGTTCCTCACAGGCTGGTAAGTTAACTTTGACTGAAAAAAAATCTGGGTCATGGTGTCTTACACAAACAAAGATTGTCTAGATTAGAAACGTCTTTAATGAAGTAATATGTTGGGTTTAAGTATGTGTTGTTTAAAAACCCTGTTGGTGTTGTACAGGCCCTGTTAGAGTGATTAGTCCACACAGGAAGAGAGGAAGTGACTGTGATAATGTTGTGTCCTGGTCCCCAGCAGTGCTGGTGCACATACAGTCCAACAACACACACATATGAACACATTTGTTAAATGTTTGTTTGTTTTCTTGAAATAATGTCTGCATATAGACCTTGTATTGGATATTGGGATTTTGCACATGACAAATAACTAGTACCAACGACTCCCTTGTTATGAACCTAGAAAATTTATACTTCTTTCATAATGAAGTTCTAATCCTCAGGGGTGCAGAATTAAATAATGTGACGCAATGAAAACTAAAACTCACTGTACTGGAGAATCTTCTGCATGTTCTCCCAGACTCTGAACTTCAGGTTGGAAAAATGTCTTGAAACATTGATCAGAGCTCCTGAAACCTTCTCAGGTTCTTTTGTGGTGTGTTGAACTCTGAAAATGTCAAATGTGATGTAAAATGTTAAACTATTTTTACTGCATTCAGCTTATAAAAGTGGGTTTTTTCATATCAATGTGAAAATGTAATGATCAAAACAGACATAAGAGAATGACTCACTGTTTCATTGTAAACTTCATGTTCTGAAAAGGAAACAAAGGGAAATTGTACACAGAAGTGAAAACCAGTTAAAGTGTATCATTACACATTCATGGTTTGAGTTTATAAAATCAGCTGTAAATGAACTAATATGAAGGTTCTGGACAATCATTCTACTTTTCCACAGAACGAGAGAGATGGACAGAGGGTGATCCTTACTTGTAAGAACAGTATGTCCTGAGCTTCCATCTCCTTCTCTATGTTTCTGATTTTATCTGAAAGAGATGATATTTCTACATTCATCTCCTCAATCTTCTTCCTCATCATGTGACTCTTCTGCTCCTCTTCCTCCTTCAGTGCAGCTATTCTTGCTGCTTCTTCATCTCTTAGAAACTGGTGAATCTTCTCAAACTCCTCCTTTATCTGCCTCTCTGTGTACTGGGCCTGATACTGGAATATGAAGTTATTACAGAACACAAACTCTGTACAAATGTGTTTAAACATTTTTCATTATTGTATAAAGATTGCAGTAAAAGTAATGTTTCATAATTCAGAATGATGTCTCACCTTAATGTGGGCTGCTGTTTTTTCACAGACTTGTTTGGTTTCCTCCAAGACTTTCAGATTCTGCTGTAAAGGCTCCAAAGGCGTCTTGAGTTTATTCTATAATGAAAATAATTTAGCTGAGATCAGTTGGAGCCTTTTCCAGCAAGTGAAAACTCTAAATGTAGAAATGTGCTGGGAGTCACAGAGAGTGAAACTGCAGAACAGAATGCAGGTTTCATCTCAGGTCCAGTGCACAGTGGTCTTTCCACTTATGTCTAATGTAGATCTAGACTTGTGCTGGAGGATGTTATTTTCATAGCATTCATCATAACATACAGACAACATGCAGACAAGTGTCATGCAGCGAGTTTGACCACTGGGCCAGCAGCTCGTCAAGCGTAGGACCGAGCATAAATTTCCCCATTGTGGGACTAATAAAGGATTATCTTATCTTATCTTAAATAACAGAACTAATGACTGAGATACAAGGAACAGTTAACAACACTTAGATCTCCAAACCAGGAAGAGAATGACAACCCAGAAAAGACTCAGGAACACAGAGTGAAAACTGTTATGTAAAATACACAACAATCTATATTCTCAGAATCACATGTAGAAATGTGTTGCTATTTTGCCATATTCTGGAAAGAAATAATGTCTCATACCTTAAAGTCACACACAGCTTCATCTACTGGACAGCAGTCGTGATTTTTGTGTTTCTTTGAGGTCTGACACACCACACACACAGGCTGTTGGTCCTCCAGACAGAAGAGTTTCAGTTTCTCATTGTGCAGACTGCACAGCACCTCAGACCCTGCTGAAGTTCTCTGACGCCTGCCCTCTAGAAAAGCCTCACACAGGTTCTTTAGTGCACGATTACAGGGAGGGTCAGATTTAGAGGATCTTCTCCTACAAAGTGGACATTCTTGACATCCCTTGCTTTCCCAGAACAGCTGCAGACAGGTTTTACACACACTATGGCCACACGACAGTAGAACAGGATTCCTGAAGATGTCACAGCACACAGGACATGAAAACCCCTCTTCTGACAGAAGGTTTGTAGCAGCCATTTCATCTAACAGCGGCTGGACTGTTTCTCTGTAAATGGCTCCTTCAGTCCAAACTTCACTTTCACTTTAAGATCTTCTGTAATAAAGTAGCACAGGTCAAAATCAATCACTGTAGTCCTTTAACCAAGAGAGGGAAGTTAAACTGCTTAACAAAGCTTGAACCAGAGATAAAAGATGATTTACTTCCTCAAGCTGTCAGGTGTGTACAGGGAGGAGGGGCATTTGTAAAGGAGTCGATAATTAAAAAAACGACATGATTTTTCCACTAGATGGCGCCAATTAACTATTAGCTATTGAAAACAGGGAAACCAGCTAATTCAACGTTTGTGTTCATTAACGATCAGTAAAGCATTATCAAGTTAGATATGTTTACTAATTATGAGGTTAAGAAATTGTTTTCGCTGTTTTATGTGATAAAAAATATATTCATTCTATAGCTCTCCATTAATATACCACATGACAGGTGGCTAAAATAAATAAATAAATAAAATAAGAGACTCACCTACCTGAACAGACTTATAACAGAGACTCACCTCAGGGGACTCACCTACATAAAGCCCAACATCCACTTTGGAGGGAATGCTCAGTCTAGACATTGTATTATTATTGTATTGGACTGCCACTAGCTGGGCCGCCCAATGGAGGATGGGTTCCCTTCTGAGTCTTGGTCCTTCCAAGGTTTCTTTCTCATCCCCTCATAGGGAGTTTTTCCTTGCCACTGTCACCCCTGGCTTGGTCATTAGGAACCTGTACCCATGCATTTGTAAAACTGCTTTGTGACATTTGTTGCAAAAAGTGCTATATAAATAAATATGACTTTTACATAGACACTAAGGTTATCTAGTTATCTAGATTATGACCTAGTTATCATCAAAGTACACCACTCAGTCACGTTCAGTGAACAGATGCAATCATTAAAAATACAGGTTGGGAATATTGGACGTGAATTCTTTGCTAAGACCATGGAAGTTAGTTTTGTAATAGTTGATGATTTTGTTCCATTTCATCTAACAGCTGCTGTACCGTTTCTCTGGAATGACTGCTTCAGTCTTCACTTTTAGATCTTCTGTAATAAACACAGTAGCACAGGTGACAATCACTGTGGTCCTTTATCCAGTTGAGAAAGTTTAAATTCCTTCCAAATAAGGCAGGAAGAAGTAAATTCCAATGATAAAACCATCTCATAATATTTATGAGACCTGAACGCAGAATTAATAAAGACCAACGTGTTGTTTTACAATTTACTTCCTCAAACAGGCAGTTGTGTACAGGGGAGGGGCTCAATAAGGAGACAATAAGATCAAATGTATTCATCCACCAGATGACGCCATCTCACTAACAACTATGATGACTCAGAATGCTTAGAATGAACCTTTCAGAGGTGTCCAACATATGAAAAATGAGAACAGGTTAACATCTGAGAGTTTGTTTGTATGATGACATGATCACATGAAATGAGCAAATAACTGATGTAAACAAACAGTTTACAGACAGAAATGACTTCACTAAACCAAAATGTCACTATACAGTGCTACTTCAGAAAGAACCCATTCAGGGTGATCCTGTTTTACAAGACAAACTGAACAAACACACCAGCAGATACAACAGATACATTCAGAACAGACCCTGTAAAAGAACATGTCAATAGACTCTTATCACATATAATTCCACATACTTTCCCATTAGATTTATATCAGTTAGACTAAAGCATGATTAACACAGACATGGTGTACATGAGGAGGTTTAATCCCTGTAAAGGTCTCTAGATCTAAGGTAATTTCACTCACAGTAAAGGGCCAGCAGCCTGTAGATAAACACATGAAGAACATGATGATTCATTCTATTCTCTCTCCTCAGCCCCTGGTACTCTGGACCCCAACAATGCCCATCCGCACCTCCACCTGTCTGATGATCTCATTACTGTAGAAAGACAACTGAAATCACTGCTTCCTGATAATCCAGGTAAAAGCAAGTGTATTGTTATTCTTTGAGTTTGATCCACAGAGGTGAGGCTGTTCTTTAAGAACTGAGGGCAAAGACTCTCATACTTCCTCAGATCTTAAACAGTGGAATTAAGAACAGTACTGCTGGTTAATGTGGTTTATAATGAAAGCTGTCATCTCATCTTAGAGTTGATCTTAGGTGTGAGCTTGTTTCAGATTTCCTTTTGTTTATGATTTTCTCCAGTATTGTGTACAAATATTTAGGAAATTCACACATTCTGATTAATACACTGTGATTTAATAAAGAAGACAGTACAGCTCAACATGTGTAACGCTTTGCAATATGTAGGCAGATGCATAAGATGAGAGTCTACATACATGGACACAGCTATTGACATGAAATGACCAGTGACTAGAACTAAAACTGATGAAGACTAAATATCAAACCAAATTAAGGAATTACGAGAAACAAGTGAGACTAAAGTCTGTGAAAACCAAAACACGAACAAGAATGGAACAGAATGTGTGTAGCCAACATGAGTGATTTGTTTTCTGATTTAAAGTTCCACTGGAACAGCTGCTGTTCTGTGTGTGAGGACATAAACATGCATCTCACAGCTTCCACTAATAACTCTTCCTGTCCCTCGTTACATCTTAAAAGAATGTAGTATGTTCAAGATTAATGCACAGTCTACTATCCTACTAATGAAAGAATAAAGAATAAATACACTATAAGGACAAAAGTATTTTTACATTTTACATTAAAAGTATGTGCAGTTTCCGAGGGCAGGTCTAGCAGAGCAGATCTCCATAAGTGAATATTAGAGAAAGTCATCACTAAAGTCACTGAACTCCTCAGTGCAACCCAGTCTACTGCCAGTGTTTGTCAACGGAGAATGGATTCAGTTCAGTTCAATATGGTAATGTGGTTTATTTTATACACCTGTTAACAGCGGTTTGGCTCAAAATTAACTCAACATTTAGATGTTGTGACCACATCGTTGTATTAATAGTGTATCTAATTTCTGTCTGAGTCATCTGAGGTTTCCTGTGACGCCATCTGGTGGATGAAGAGTATATTTTGCCATCAGCCTAAAAAATCTTCCTATTGGAAAAAAATAATGTTGTTAAGTATTAATTCTGTGTTCATGTTGCTTGGTGACAGTAATTAAAACCTAAAAACTTCCTGTACTTTTTATCTTTCTATCCAACTAAAATTCTCTCAGTGGCTGAAATTACTAAATATTTTATTTGATAATGTATCAAATTGTTTCAATTAGTTGTTAGTGAGATGGCGCCATCTGGTGGAAGAATACGTTTTTTTTTTTTATCTTATTGACTCCTTATTGAGCCCCTCCTCCCTGTACACACCTGCCTGTTTGAGGAAGTAAATCATAGAACGACACGCTGGTCTTTATTAATTCTGCGTTCAGATCCATCATAAATATTATGAGACGGTTTTAACATTGGAATTTACTTCTTCCTGCCTTATTTGGAAGGAATGTAAACTTCCTCAATTGGATAAAGGACTACAGTGATTGTCACCTGTGCTACTGTGTTTATTACAGAAGATCTAAAAGTGAAAGTGAAGTTTGGACTGAAAGAGCCATTACAGAAAAACAGTACAGCAATTGTTGTAAGAAATGGCTGCTATGAACCCTCAGTCAGTAGAAGAGTTTTCATGTCCTGTGTGCTGTGACATCTTCAGGGATCCTGTTCTACTGTCTTGTAGCCATAGTGTGTGTAAAACCTGTCTGCAGACGTTCTGGGAAAACAAGGGATCTCAAGAATGTCCACTATGTAGGAGAAGATCCTCTAAATCTGACCCTCCCTGTAATCTAGCACTAAAGAACCTGTGTGAGGCTTTTCTAGAGGGCAGGCGTCAGAGAACTTCAGCAGGGTCTGAGGTGCTGTGCAGTCTACACAAGGAGAAACTGAAACTCTTCTGTCTGGAGGACCAACAGCCTGTGTGTTGGGTGTGTCAGACCTCAAAGAAACACAAAAATCACGACTGCTGTCCAGTAGATGAAGCCATGTGTGACTTTAAGGTAAGAGAAATATATTTTATTATTTTGCTTTCCAGAATGTAGCACACATAGTTCGGTTGTTGTGTATTTTACAGAGCAGTTGTCAGTGTGTTTGACAGGTGTGATGTCAGTATCTCTGGATGTGGTTATGGGCAAAGGTCCATAAAATCAGTGGAAATGCCCAGTTGTCAAAGTCACTCCAACAAACTCTAATGCCTGTATGTTATAAAACGTCTATAAAAAAATATCCTAAAGTCTATCTCTACATAAATATGAGTGAGAAGACCACTGTGCACTGGAGCAGACATTTACAGTTTTCACCTGCTGGAAAAGGCTCCTTCTGCTCTCAACTAAACTATTTTTAATTGTAGAAGCAACTCCAGACCTCTTTGGAGCCTCTACAGCAGAATCTGAAAGTCTTGGAGAGAGCTAAACAAGTCTGTGATAAAACAGCAGCCCACGTTAAGGTGAAACATCATTCTGAATTATGAAACATTTTCATAAATGTATGATTTTCATGAGTGTTCACTTATCCTGTGGAGATATTGATGCACAGTTCTCCATCGTCTCCTATTCCAGTATCAGGCCCAGCACACAGAGAAGCAGATAAAGGAGGAGTTTGAGAAGCTTCACCAGTTTCTAAGAGATGAAGAAGAAGCAAGAATAGCTGCACTGAAGGAGGAAGAGGAGCAGAAGAGTCACATGATGAGGAAGAAGATTGAGGAGATGAATGTAGAAATAGAATCTCTTTCAGTTAAAATCAAAAACATAGAGAAAGAGATGGACGCTCAGGACATCCTGTTCTTACAAGTAAGAATCCTCTCTCTGTCTGTCTCTCTCTCTCTCACTCTTTCTCTGTCTCTCTGTCTCTCTTTCTCTCTCTTTCTTGATAAAACATACAAAAGCAATTAAACAAAAACAAATGAGTCAAATGTTGTGAAGTAAGAATCACCTTTCTCTCTCTCTCTCTCTCTCCCTCCCTCTCTCTCTCTCTCTCTCTTTTCTTTCTTTCTTGAACTTATGGACACATACAAAAAACATTTAAAACATCATACATACTAACGAAAATGTAAATGAAAAATGTCATGTAAAAGATGTTTACAGTAGTTAAGAATTGATTATGTGCCCTGACATTTGCTTGTCTATGGAAAAGGTTGTCGTGACTTTGATTTCCCTGTAAGAAAAACAGAAAATTGATTTTATAAACCATGAATGTGTAATGATGCACTTTAACTGGTTTTCACTTCTGTGTACAATTTCCCTTTGTTTCCTTTTCAGAACATGAAGTTTACAATGAAACAGTGAGTGATTCTCTTATGTCTGTTTGGTCACATTTTCACATTGATATAAAAACATGTATACAGTAAGATGTATACAGTAAATATAATTGAACATTTTAGATGGGATTTGACATTTTCAGGGTTCACCACACCCCAAAGGAACCTGAGAAGGTGTCAGGAGCTCTGATCAATGTTCCAAAACATCTTTCCAACCTGAAGTTCAGAGTCTGGGAGAACATGCAGAAGGTTCTCCAGTACAGTGAGTTTTGTTTTTTATCACTTTTATTCTGGCTTTGGAAACCACTATATAGTCTGAGAGATCACAACATTAAAGGCCTGTTTAACCCAAGTAGGATTTTTACATTGTTAAATACAACATATTACTTCATGTGGTCACAGTAGCAGCTTCCAGCGTGAACTGTCTGTTGTTCCAGTCTATGTGAAAAACACCATCATCCAGCAGAGCTGCTACTACTGAATCATTTTGGTTTCTAGAAAATCGGCTCAGGGAGTAAAATTCAAGGGGTGTGAAGCAACAGACTGATGTTTGTAGTAAAATGTCAATATGTACCTTGATCTTACAAATGATTTGCTTAGTTATGCATGCAGTCTAATAGAGCGAAATAT
This sequence comes from Sternarchorhynchus goeldii, assembly GCA_028565775.1. Taxonomy (NCBI): domain Eukaryota; kingdom Metazoa; phylum Chordata; class Actinopteri; order Gymnotiformes; family Apteronotidae; genus Sternarchorhynchus; species Sternarchorhynchus goeldii. The sequence continues at coordinate 7,226,650 of JAOXYF010000021.1, forward strand.
AACCACATATAAACATGTATCTACAGAAATATAACCACACAAGTGTAGGTGTATCTGTAGAAATATAACCACACAAGTGTAGGTGTATCTGTAAGTTACCAGGTTTGTGCTCTATTAAACTCTATTGAACATGATGATTAATTCTGTTCTCTATCCTCAGACCCTGTTACTCTGGACCCCAACACTGCCCATCCATACCTCCACCTGTCTGATGATCTCACTACTGTAGAAAGGAGACCACCGAAATCACTGCTTCCTGATAATCCAGAGAGATTTGATGTGTATCCATGTGTCCTGGGCTCTGAGAGCTTTAACTCAGGGACACACTGCTGGGATGTTGATGTTGGAGACACTGATAACTGGATACTGGGTGTAATTAGAGAGTCTGAATCAAGAAAGGGAAAGTCTATCTGGGATTCAGTGTTAACTTTGCGCTACAATAAAATGAGTGATATATACTGGACAAGTTGTCCAGGGCCGGCATATCACTACCTCACACCTCCAGAGACACTACAGAAGGTCAGAGTGCAGCTGGACTGGGGCAGGGGGAAAGTGACATTCACTGATCTTCTAACCAGTACACACCTGCACACTATAACACACACCTTTACTGAGAGAGTTTTCCCATTATTCTGTTATTACAGTGATTCTCCTATGAGGATCTTGCCAGCAAAGACATCACTAACAGTGGACCAGCACAGTTAATATGACTTTGAATTAATATTTATTCATATAGTGAATATAGTGTTATGGCACGCCCACCACCCAGAGGGGAGACCCTCCCACTAACATACGCACACACACTCACACACGCACACACACACACACACACACACACACACACACACACACACAGCCTTCCTTGTTCCCAATCATCAGATTATTGATACACCTCATCTATCCATAGTTCTCTCTCCCCTTTATAATACTAAGTGACTTTGAGCCCTTGCTACTAAAGGCTGGTACCTTCTGAGTTTCACGCGAAGCTGTTTGCTTTCTTTTCCTTTTTATGGAAAATAAAGACTTTCCAGAAAAGCACTCACTTCTCCCTCGATAAATAATATACTAGATAATATACTAGAATACTGTATTGCATTTTGTATGGCAAACTAACTTCTTAACTACAAAGTAAAATACTGTTTTAATTCACTTTAAATAATTTTTCCATGTTATTTGTCAATTGTGTTTGGATCGGCAGAGAGACTGATGGAATCCACTGTACGTGAATGATACTGTGTTACATGTGAGAAATACAGAACTGGTGCACTGCTCCCTTAACATTATGTAAATGTAAAGTGTGATGATCATTCTGGTTGTACCCTGATACATGTGTGTGATGATTTCATGCATCTGGGAGGAAGCTGATACACGATGGACTGTTTACGCTATGGATTGTTTAAAATGGCTTTTATAACTGATATCAAATTATAATAGTAAAGGTGCAAGTGGAATTTATTCTGTATGATGACAATGTCTAATGGCAGTGTTCAGTAAATTATTTATATAAAACAGCTTACTGATTTGGAGAAGCTTATGGTATTTGGTCCCATATCTTTTCACAGCCTAAGCCTCCATGACCTGCTCCTCTGGCCCACTAGATGCCTGAGGTGTGGTGAGAGGTTCCTCAGACACTGTGCTGCTCCTGTTCTCCTGATCTTGTGTTATGGGTTCGACTATGCTGGGCCAGGGTGAGGGCACATCGGGCAGCTCCCCTGCAGGGCCTGGACTCAGATGGAGGGGTTTCACAGAAATGACCAGGAGGTCTGTAACTGGAGGAGCAGGACAGCTTAATAGCTCCAGGTTCTCCTGCCCCTTGGGGTTGGTTTGCTCCTGCTTGACTCCATCAATTAAAGAGGCATTGTTGATGTTTCTCCAACACCTCTCTGGTGACCTCTTTTTTTGGGTGTTAATAAGGTCAGTGCCTGAGAGAACATCTTCATGCACTCTCTATTGCAATGCTTTTCTCGCACTATGTGTTTCTGTTTTGCCTCTTTAATTTTCTGGATCTCCAGCTGTCTCTCTTTCCTCTGTTTCTCTTCCTTTCTCTGCTTCTCAGACACAAGGATCAACTTGTCCTCTCCCCCATTTTTTCTCCCCCTGTTCTTCTCCCTCCAGAACTTCCTTCTTCCATTCTGGCTCCTCTCTCTTGAAGAACATTTCCCGTTTCCATATTTCTTGTTTTCTCTCTTTAACCATTTCCTTCTCTCTTCTATTTCTTCTTTCCCCATTGTTGTGTTTTTTGCTCTCCGTCAACATCACTCTTGGTTGTCTCCTGGTCTTCATTCCATCTCTTGCTTCTTTTCATGTTCAGACATTTCTGTTGGCTGAATTTTCAAAACTGTCTCTAACTGCTTTCCATTTTGGCTTCTCTCTGCTGAGCACTTGCTCTCAAGCTTTTCAGATGGTCTCTTTTTCCTTCCCTCTTTTTTTCAACCTTACATTCTTCCAGTCTCTATGAACATCTCTAGGTTATTCTACATTGCATTTTTTTTGTTTTTAAATACAATTAGTGTTTTGCAAGCCAAACCATGCTGTGTGATGTAACAGTGGAGATTAATGTGTTATTTTTCAAAAAATATCAAAATATTTGCCTCATGATTAATAAACTAAAGGTTTGATTTTGTACTGTTGAACTGTTAATGAATAAATATTTTAACTGCAGAGATGTAGTTGTACAAACGCAACCACTAATGTCGCCCACTAAACTTTGATCATGATTTATTCACCTAATGTCTGAGTATACCTTGCTAAATCAGTCTACAAAATTAAATTTTGATTTTGCTGTCTCAGAATTATAATTATGCAGTTAATCAGTCGAACGTTTTGAAGTTTAATTATTTATTTATTTATTTAAGCATAATGACCTAACCCTACCCTTTGTAATGTTCCGTCTCCGGAAGTAAGGCAAGGATCCATATGCAGTGATAAAGATGGTGTTTAATGAATGAATGCAAAAATCATATAGCAGAGAACTCCTAGATCAGAAGAACAGGCTACAGCACAACCTGGTAAATCCTAAGAGGAAAACGAAAACAGGCCAGGGTCAGAACCAATCACTAAGCAACGGTAATAAGGGCTAGACAGACTCGAAAAGTGAAGGGACAGGCCAACAAACGGCAACCAGACGGTATATGCAGAAACAACCGCTCGGTATGCTTTCACTGAAAGTTCTGCAATACTTCGCAAAGAGAGTTTGCCTACGGACGGTATATATGTGCAGAGATTCAAGGAGAGATGAGGAACAGCTGGTGATTAGTACTCCGGAGAGTGAGACGTCCTGTAGCGATGAGAGGGATTGCAGGGAGATCTGGCACCCTTGATAAAACTTAAATAAAAAACAAGGCACAGGCACGTAAAGTTTTTGACACACATTTATCGCTATAAACTAAGATCTGTCATCAATCCATAGCTATTTTTGCACTGTAGGTTAAATCCTTTTGCTAAGACATCAAATAATTAGCCCATATTTAAAGTTTAAACGTGAAATAAACTTTACATTGTTTAGAATATATCTAATAATACTACTTAGTGCATCTGGATTAGCGTTTTAAACACTTGCAAATTTGCTTTCCATTTTGCCGTTAGCTTTGTTTTTTTAATGACGCCACCCATGACGTCAGGCAAGTGAAATTTGTAACAGCCAAGGCTCTTATCTAATAAAGACTATTAAAGCATCCGTGTACTTGAAATTTTTTATGTAGTCTTGTATAACCTCCCTAGCAAAATTACTGTACACTGTTATATGTTATACATGTATTTGATGTTGTTTACTGTATTGTATTTTGAACTAGAGGGTCCTTTGATTTGAGCTATAGAAGTCTAATTTAATAGTACATTTAGTCTAAATAAACAACAAATTAAATTAGAATAGTAGCAAACTGACCTCAAAGTAGACATATATACATACATACATATATACATACATACATACATACATAACAAAGGAACGACTTTACTAATTAAATGTACTTCATTTTTCAAATTTGCTTAGACCTTTATTTTGAAATATAGTCCGCGCTGTGTCACTGACTGTAGTTGCTTTCGTGCAGTTTATTCGCTGGTTTCATCGTACGATCCAAACATAAATAGTTTTATTTGTCTTGCAAGCGTTAGTAATTTAAACGCCACCCAAACTGCTAATGGAAGGTCAAGAAATAACGAAAGAGGACGCGCTGTCTCGTGAGGACCACAAACATGCATGTCACATTTTGCTCTATGCTGACACAAGTGCTAAACTCTTTGGGAAAATTCCAATTAAACATATAGTGCTGGTAAGAAATACTTAAATTTTTCTCATTACTTTCTCTTATAATTGGCACAAAACCATTCTTAACATTGCAAAACCATTATTTTCTAATCGTGGCAATGTGATCCTTCAAATCCCATTTAAAAGTCATTCTGAATGAAAAGCTTGATTGACTCGTGAGTTCAGCACTCTACACATTCAGTACGTAGTTCAGTACTAATGTGTGCTGAGAAGTACAGTGCTGGAAATTCCAGTGCAGGCTATGACACCGTAAACATTCCAGGTACGTATGACTGCACAGGTTTCAAGGAGGTCTACACCAATTAGCAAGTCAACATGTCATCTCCCTTGAAAATGGTTACATGTTATTATATGTCCTGCATGTTGGCAGGTTTAACCTTTTTTTCCCATATGTAGATGCAGATGCGATTTGATGGTTTACTTGGTTTTCCTGGGGGGTAAGTCACCCCCCTCCCCCTACCTTAATGATCCAGTTTAAACATGACTTGAACTAGTCCGCTGACTTGCTCAGTGTGTACCTTATGGTTCTGGCACCTTGCTGCAGGTTAGTAAAGCCCTCGGAGGAGAGCCTGGAGGCGGGCCTTAGCCGGGAGCTCCAGGAGGAGCTGGGGGTGGCTGTGCCAGTAACGGCAGACGACTACGTGTCCTCTCACCTCGCCCCATCCCCTCCCCGCCTCATCACGCATTTCTATACCAAACAGATAAAGGAGGCCGAGCTGGTCGACATCGAGAGAGCTGCAGTGACTAGCGCTGTAGACCATGGTTTAGAGGTAAACCCACATGCTCATGTTACGATCTTGTTTGGTATTTTTGTTTTGCACACGTCCTGCATGAGTCCTGCATGGGTGTGTGTTTGTCTAGGTGTTGGGAATGGTTCGCGTACCACTCTACACCTTGAGGAACGGCGGTGGCCTTCCATGGTTCTTGTCCCATTCATTCATCAGTAACTCACGTGCACAACTGATGGAAGCCCTGCTGCGTTTGGGCCTGGCGCCTCACCAGGCCCTGGAGGAGGCGGTAAGGCAGGCGGAGGTGAGACGTGCCCACAAGGCTGAGCCTCACTGACACAGGCTCTGCTCTTCCTGGGGCTGCAGATCATCTCCTCTCTCACAGACCTCCACCATGACTGTGCTGGACCTCTCTCCTCTGTGTCTGCGTCCATACCCGTGTTACTCCAACTGCATCCTGAATGGCCAGAATCTACTTTGGTGGACATTTGGTGGTGTGCTTGAGGGAATTAAAGCTTGTTTACTCGGACACATGGAAACATTTACTTATGCAGACATTTCTGGATTTGCTTCTGCAGAGTGTAAATGCATGTTTCATGAAATGAAGTCCTTCTGTTTGAGAATTCTGTTGGTTTAATTGAATGAACTTTATAAACTGCAACAATATAAGCATATTTAATGCATACTTATACATTTTAGTATTCTAACTTCAGATGTTGTGTTTAATCAGTCATTTCCAAGTTGCCATTTTCAGAATGGCCACAGGGTCATGCTGTTGTGTTCAAGAAATAAAGAAAGAGTTTTTCTTCCTCCATATCACAGGAAACCTGACCACTAAATGTAAATGCATCAGACGCCATTAATTTATTACTTATGAAAACTCTGCCCATTAAAACAGGATGACATAATCTGTAAACTGTCATTCTGAGTGGACATTTCTTGTCTACTAAATTCCATCACTTCTAGTACTTGAATGTTTAAAGATGTAATGCTGTGGCATCTGAAATTTAAAATTGACAGTCATTAGCAATATCTCTTCAAAGCAGTGAATTTAAAGTATTTTAATGGGAGAGTTTCCTTATCCTACATGTGGCCCTTTCTAAGTTTTTGTTGGATTCTAGGCACTTCAGACAGGTTGTTTTATTAACTATCTAATGAATGAATGAAGTTACAAAGGTAATAAAAAACTGCCCTCCATTGAACTCCATTCATTACCAAAATACATATTACACACATTGCTCATGTTTCGCACAACTTTGTCTTATCAAGGCTTCTTTTTTCTGTCGTTTCCATCGGAGAATAACCGTTCATCTGCTGTACTGGGACCGTTTCCCCCAAACATGTCAGTTAAGCAGATGACATTCATGGAAGTGTTTGCCCAAGAGTTTTTGAACATTTTGGCCTTTTTGAACATTGTGTCATTTTGCTTGTAGTGATTTCTGACACAAAGCTTCTGTCTCTTAATATAAGATCATTGAACTCTTCCTTTTGTACTTGCTGAAACATTTCCACAGCGACTCCCCACACGTTGCTGATTGCATAATGAACGAATGAGCAGCAGTAAGCAGGACGAACGCTGCCAGCAAACATGTTCCACTGATGCAATTTCCTTATTTTAAACCAATAAAAGACCGGAGTACTTTGTCCCGCCTACACCAAGAAAAAGTGAATGGACCAAATCACAATAAAAATTTCTGTATCATGGCAAGAATTTTTTTAATTTGGTTTTATTTAATTGTTTATTGACTAATTAATTGTAATTTATTATAATTAGAACAGTCATTGGGGGTTACAAAAAAGAGCAAATTATCAAAAATGATCATAGTTGATACAACAACTGTTTGACATATTTAGAAAACATTCAGTACTCATCAGGTATCAAATGTAATTTTGGGTGAACTTGTCCTTTCATGCACTGGAGTTCTCAGAGTTTGTTTATAATTTCTGCTGTAGTGCATGTTAACCCAGTCTCACCAGAAATGTGTACCAGACATGACGATATCTGGACTGCACCTTCCTATGCTTTGGGCCACATGGTGCTGCTAAACCCACTGCTATGTTCTGGGAACAATATGAGCTCCACTGTAACCATGGAAACCCTTGTCTCGTTGAACATTTACACACAAGTCTGGATATCCTAGTTAAGAACACTTTGGTGGTACTTAGGACAGCTGGAGTTTGAAGCTTCCTTTCTGTTTCTAAAAATCCAAATCAAGAATTCAAAGCGAGATGTTGAAGCATACCAGGACTGCATGCGTATACTTTGCAAAATTGCACTTTTGTGGTAAATATATAAATGTTGGTACATTATCAGCCTTTACAATGGTACCACAGGAGCCTACATTGTATTGTATTTATGTCTCCTGGATGCATCTGAATGAACAAATGAAAAGAGTTCTCTCACAGATGACACAAAGCTCTGTTGTGTACTCAGGTCGGGTGGCATGGACAAACCTCTGGTGCTCCCAGCAACAGATCTCTGGACGTTCTAACCAATCTTAAGCCTTCCTCAAACATACAGTGTGTATATATATATATATATATATATATATAAAGTTGTCCAAATCTAGTGCATTCTCTCATGTGTTTTGGTATATATCAAGTAGACTGAAACAGCGTTCTGAT
>JAOXYF010000021.1:7239269-7247326 GCA_028565775.1 Sternarchorhynchus goeldii
GAGCGAGAGAATGACTGACTGACTGTACACGTGTGTGTGTGTGTGTGTGAGAGAGGGAGAGGGAGAGAGAGAGAGAGAGTTCCCTGCTCCAAGAGATAAGACTCGGTGCGTAGTCTCATCTTCTCCCCACTGGGAGCATAAAACAGGATTGATCCCATGGATCTGTAATTCCGCACGGCTCCTTAACTCAATACAGCAGCCAGATCAGGTTTAAACAAGCCGAGCTGTTTAGTCAGGATGTACCCCCACCCCCCACACACGTGCACGCCACTGTTTGATTAATAATAGCAGCACTCTTGGTATAAAATGGCACATTTGCTGATCACGATGTTCTGACCTGAGGTAATGTGAAATGTTATTAGGTGAGGGGAGAACTTGTCTTCTGACCTGCAGTCTTTGAAGCTTTTTTATGCTAACTTATGCTTGCTTTAGTCTCTTCATATGGCATGAAAACAGAATTGCGTGTGATTTCAAGTGTACAGCGGCGTATTGGATGGAGTAGTAGTAACTGCGTGGTAAGCTGCTAGACTGGTCAGAAATCAATGTAGGACCCTCATAATGAACTCTGTGCCTCGCTCTCATTGGCTAAGCTGAGGGTTTTGACCTTTAAACTTTGCCCTTGTGCCTGATTTGGAAGGTCTGAGAGCTGACTTGGCTAGAAAGAGAGGAGAGGGAGGGAGAGAGAGAGAGTGTCTGAGTGTTTTTTTATGGGATGTATGCATATACACTGCAGTGATATCTTGGGCCGCTCAGTTATTCATGCCGACCACATTTCACATTGTTTAACTCTCACACACATACAGAGTAAGCTTTCTTTATGTAAGAACTGTTCCACTCTCCACAGCCTTGATGAGAAACCCATCTATGCCACTTTGACCATGTCCAGCCATACGAAACGGTCTGAAGCCGAATCAGCGCTTTAAGCATAAAACTGTATGGAAGCTGTATGTATGTGGGAGATGAGTCAGGCCCTTCCACTCTCTTGCAGGACCAACACAACCACAGCACTGATACAACCCACAGGTTACCATCTGCTCCACTCCCCGCAACCTTCAGCTCCACTTAATGACTCCAGCTCATATCAGTAGAACTGTACAAACAGCTGGTTTCTAGCCATCATGCCTCAGAACCCTGGTCTGACAGCTAGCTCGGTGTCGCTAAGCTCACAGACACGTTCTCCTGGTTGTTACCAGGGCACTGAGCAATCGAGTCTGACACGGTCGACGTTTTGGCGATGTGCGATTTTGTTTTTGTGTGTGTGTGTGTGTGTGTGTGTGTGTTTTTTCTCCCTCAGCTTTATGATGGTCTGCTTTCCTGACACTCTGGGTTGAAAGGCAGCAGAGCAAAGTTAAATCAGCAAGAATAAATTTAAACTACACGGTGTGCAGCATTAGGGTGGCCTCCAGTGAAATGTAATAACTGGATTTCCTCTTTTTTGTGGCTCTTGCGATCTACTGAACTGTTTGAAGGGGAAAAAATACAATTTAGCTGCATATGTGCTGAGTATGCACAACTGTACAATTAAAGGATAAGTTGGGTTACAGCTACCTGTGCTAAATTGTGTTAATTTCTGATATACAAAGACATTCATAAGTTCACTGTGGTGGACCTAAAAATAGTCAGCTAGGGTACGAACAAACCTTTGGAAGATCTCTGGCAAAGAACAACAGAGCAAAAAAAAGGGGTTTGGGTTTTGTCTGAATGCCAGAACGTAGTTAAAAAGGGGATGTGCTGTCAGTCTCGTCCCTGCCTAGAGGAGGCCATGCTTCCAGCTCCCCCCAGTGAGGAGGAGGAGGAGACCCAGGGAGTCTCACTGACGGCCCTTGCCGCCTGCACTCATATCTGAACGGCGGATTGCGACAACACCCATACGGTTGCTCTCAAAAAGCCGTTCCTCAAAAATCTGCCCCGACGCCGCAGATGGTCGACCGAGGAGAAGCGACGCTGGTTCACTCGGATCTCGATCTTCCTGCTGCTTCCCTCCCCTCCCCCGCGCTGAGCGGTTTCGTAAGGGCTGCTGTGCAGAGAGTCGGCACTTTAGAAAGAGAGACAGCGAGAAGAGATCTTTTGGGATGAGAACCTTTTACCCAGCACAGAAACTGTGTGGAGTCCTGCTGCATAAAACGATGCGTGGTAACAGGTGCATGATGGGAAGGGAGGGGCGGCCTTGTCAATAGACCCGACAGACTTAATATGGTTAGAAATGACAGCTGACCGCAGGGTGACAACCACTAACATAGTATGTGAATACGTTAGAAACTCACTATAAGTATCTACTCTATAAGTATCTTCAAGTCTCTAGACTACAGGCCAGATGTTTTAGTGCATGCTTTTTAACAGGATGTTTTGGTGAGAGTCTGAGTTACAGCGGATGTGGTCAGGTGAGTCGGATGGAGTTAACTGTTTGGTGTCTTCCGCCTCAGGCCCAAGCGGGCTGGATCAACCTCGAATCACTGTCCCCTCTCTCTCTCTCTCTCTCTCTCTCTCTCTATCTCTCTATCTATCTATCTCCCTCCCTCTGTCTCTGTTTCCCAGGCGAGGACAATCACATGCAGGCCCTGACTCATGAGCCAGATAAGGAAAGCTAGCAAACATCTTGCCTACTGTGGCCTTAAACCGAAACCATAAAAGCACAGGGGAAAGGAGATTCACCCTTCAGCAAGACAACAAGAACTGGTGGAACTGCTAACTCCCTCTCTCTCTCAAACACACACACACACACACACACACACACACACACACACACAGTGCGCACACTTCTCTTTTCCGTTCCTGCAGAGGGCACATAAGATCGAGGCAGAGCTTATTTGAGCAGCTGTCAGCACGTGCTCTGGGGCAGCTGCATCTGCTGCTTGGAGAGAGAGCGAGGCAGAGAGCGAGAGCTCCAACCGCAACACCGCGGACCTCCACCTGGCCGCACGACGTAGCTACCGTTAGCTGGAGCAGAGAGGCGCACCCCTCGCAGCGGGGGCAGGTCTGTGTGATTCCGTCCTAGCAGCTGACGGACAGCGGGCACAAGCCCGAGTCAGACAGGACCTCAGCGGGACTTCAGCGGGACCCACGCCGTCACTCCTGCCACGTCATGGCATCACATGGGAAGCTGAAGAAAGAGAAGGGGAGTCTGGCAGAGTATGAGACCCAGATCAAAGGTAAAGAGGGAACAGTGAGCAGAGTATCCTCTCCCTCTCTCTCTCTCCCTCTCTCTCTCTCCCTCTCTCTCTCTCCCTCTCTCTCTCTCTCTCTCTCTCTCTCTCTCTCTCTCTCTCTAGCCCACTCTCTTCCCTTCTCTCCCCCTCTTCATCAGCCTGGGGCATGTTTCTGTACAGGTTCGCTCTGTTTGTCAGGGCATACGGTGAGTGGCTGTGCTGTGTATTTATAGACTATATCAGAGACGCTGTCCGCTCTAGTGCAAAAGCTGAGGGCTGTGTGTAGTCGAGAACAAAACAGACGAGCTGAGAGGTGAGGTGGTCTTGGACAGTTTGTCCTTTTTATGTCCGATTCTCTTTCTCTGTCTCAGAGGTTCGCAGTCAACTCTCGGAGCAGCTGAAGGTGTTGGATGCACAGCTGGAGCAGAAAACTCAGCAGCTGCAGGACCTGAGCGACTACCTGCGGCGGCGCGGCGAGATCGAGGCCGAATACGCCCGCTCCCTGGAGAAGCTCAGCGAGAGGTTCACGCTCAAGACCAAGAAGTACGTAGCTGTCACATAAAGCCCCGCCCCCGCCTCCACCCCCCACCCTCACCCCCCCGTCCCCATCCTCACCTGGACATCCACCTACACCTGCCAGGAAGGAACAGTGGGACGTGTCAGTGGCTCAGTGCTGGACGGTGCTGCTGTCTCAGACCAGACAGGAGAGTCGCGACCATGGCAACCTTGGTGAGATCTGCAGTGGAACACTCACACAGAGGCTCTCCCACTGCATGGAGGACACACACCGTCTGGCTAAGAAGGTGCATGCACACACACATCACTATTATCCTTCTCTCTCTCTCTCTCTCTCACACACACACACACACACACACTCTCCATCTCTCACATACACACACACACACACACTCCCTCTCTCTCACACACAAACTCACTCACTCTCTCTGTCTCTCACACACACACACACACACACTCACTCTTTGACCCACAGGGGTGGAAGCTGGTACTAAGCCCTCTGGTTTGGCTCAATTACAGAGCAAAGAAGTGGGACTGCAGATGCAGGACGAGCTCCTGAAGGTGACGACCGAGCTGCAGACGGTGAGTAGGTAGCTGCTGAAGGGACAAGCCTGTCACTGGGCCTTCTCATCTCCAGCATCTCCTGCTTGCTGGAGCTGACCATGACCTTCCGTAAACCGCCTCAACCCCATGCTCCTCTGTGGCTGGACGTAGGCCAGAGCTCAGGGTCTGGTGACTGACGGTTTCTGCAGACAACCTTCATCCTCCAGTGGATGTAGAACAACTTGCCTTTCAGCAGTGGCTGCGCTAAAGACCTTCGTGTTGTGTAATGCTCAGTCTGTAGTGTTGAAATGTGTCTCAAAATGAGCATAAGGAGAATAAAGATCTAAAGAACTAAAATTATTATTTTTTTTTTTTACTGTTATTGAAAAGCAGCCAAATGAAAATGGCTGTCGTGCAGTCATAAAGCAGTATAGGCAGGTCATTTGTATCATTATTGATGTTCTCTGCAGGCTCTAAAAACGTATCACCAGTATCACAGCGAGTGTCTTGCTGCTGAGGGTAAGCTCAAAGATGCCACAAGACTGGAAGAGAGACAGACGGGTAAGTCTGACCTTGGCCTCAGCCAGGCAGCGGGAACCAGACGCAGCTCGATGAAGAAGATGGAGAGGCTAATGGAAAAGGTAGAGTCGTCGGTAATGTGTGTAGCTTTTTACTTTGTCGGAAGACGGCACAGGAAGCAGCACTTATCTGTAACCCAACGTTTCCTGTGTTTGTGTGTGTTGTACAGAGACAAGGGAAAGTACAAGAGACTCAGCTGAAGTGTACTAAAGCTCGTAATGACTACCTGCTGAACCTTGCAGCTGCCAATGCTGCAATGAATAAGTACTTTCTGGAGGACATATGCACTCTGATCGATGTGAGCACCTTCCCTGGATCACCACTGGTCTGCATACTGGCAGTTTGACTGGGAAGTCTGATTTAGTTCCCCATTTCATGACCAGAAATAGCTTAGTTCTCCTTAGTACAGTTGTGTGGTCATACTTGTTTCACATTGTAGAAAAGATCTATGGGTGTGCAGGTATTTGTAAGCATCCCACCCCCCCCCCTCCCTGTAATTCCTCGTACAACAGCCCTTGTTCTCCAGCTCATTGTGATGTTGCTTTCTGATGCTGTGTGCAGTGCACGGACCTTGGCTACCACCTGTCTCTCACACGGGTGATGCGTGGATACCTGTCCAACAGGAGCCGCGCCCAGCACAACCTGAAGAACGGCCTGCAGCAGCTGGAGGAGGCCGTGGGCGGCCTGGACCAGGGCCAGGATCGGGACGCCCTGTTGCAGGCGCACAATGCCACCTTCTGCCTGCCCTTCCGTTTCCAGCACCAGCCACACGAGAGCGACCAGGTAGGGGAAAGAGGGAGAGGAGGTGGGGGGGGCGGCTGTGCTGGGATACCGCACTGATGCTGACCTAAAGCGAGGGTGTGTGTGTGTGTGTGTGTGTGTGTGTGTGTGTGTGTGTGTGTGTGGTAGGTCTGTGAAGTGAGTGCAGATTGTCAGGTGAGGTATGAGATGGAGACCAGGTTCCAGCAGCTACAGTCTAGGTTGGCCACTGTTACCCTGGAAACAGAGGAGGTACATGCATACCTACCTAAACACAATCCACTTCACACCTCATGCACTGTACATGATTAATCTATCGTAGTCAATAATGCTTCAAATGAAACTAGGACACACAGATTAAATAAACATTTGTGTAAAGTCCATTTCTTTCATGCTATTACGGTGTAGCTTTGTAACTAATTGATCAAATGTAAATAAACTTTGCTACTTTAAGAGCAGTTTCTGTAAAGGAACATAATGTCCCATAATGACCAAATTTATATTACACAGATTTATTTTATTTTATTTCTCGTAGGTCAGTAAAACGCTCAAGGCAACCCTTGCTGGCTTGTTGGAGAACATCAGCGATGACGACTGCAACCCCATCCTTGACATCTCCACCCTCGCCCTGGAGAGCACCGGCGATGGCCCCTCCTCCAAGCCCAGCCTGGCCAAGCGCCGAGCCAATCAGCAGGAGACTGAGACCTACTATTTTACCGTGAGCACTCTGATTGGTGGACACAAATGCTGGTTTATTCTAAATACGCAGAATGCTGTTCTCACAAAACCCAAATGAGTAATCAGATATTTAGGGGAGGCTTGAGGTAGCTCGGGCAAGCTGTGCTCAGCGGTGTAACGATGTGCAAGGGGCCTAATTTTATTCAACTTTGTTTTTCCAGAAAGTGAAGGAATATCTCATTGGCAGCTCCCTCATCTCCAAACTCCAGGCTAAACATGACTTGTTGAAGGAAGCCATACAGAAAGGTAGATTAAATAAAGAACTCATTTTCCCCTCCCAAAAGGGTCCAATTTCACAGAAGCACGTAATGGAGAATGATGTATTTATCAGTATCACTCAGGAATCAGGACCTATGCTAAGAACGGTCTGGTTAGTCTGAAGTGTTTGGTAACGTGAGCTTTGCCTAGTTTCTTACATTCTTGATCACTTCCTCTCCTTTCTCCATTTCTCTCCTCCAGCTGAGGCCTTTGACAACGATCACTCAAGGTACGACTCCTATCCCGTCCGTGGCTCTGTCTGTCTGTCTGTCTGAGGCCCGTATGTCTCTCCAAGGGCTGTTCATATGAAGGCTGTTCACGCCACAGCACCGGCAACGTCCGGACGTGTTTTCCTGTCGAGGGGCTCCCTGTATGTTCAGCAGATCTGGAGACAAAGCCGTTGAGCTGCATCCGATCTGATGCACTGTACTCCGAATGCCTAATAAGCTCTGTAGGGAAGGCACAAGTAACCTGAACGGGGAGGGGGGGTGTCGGCACTAAGGCAACACGGCCATGTGCAAGTTGTTGTGGGTGCGCAGCGTTCCTGAACGCGCGTGGAGTTGACATGCATGCGTTTGCATGTGTTGCACTGATGCCGTAGTGTCACAGTGGATTGCTGGTGTATGTGTTTCCCAGAACGCAGCTTGGCAGGGCAGTGCGTGTGCGGAAAGCCAGGCCTTGCTCCCAGTACAACCACAAACTCTTCAGCGGAGACATGCTCTCCTTCATCCAGGTACAGCCCTGTGCCCCACGTAGCCTCCGGCTGTGTCGCTGTAATGCGTTGCTGAGACGCCTCTGCCGTACTTCCGTAACGTCACGCTCTCCCTTCGGCTTCACTGGCGCAAGGTTCCCCGCTTCCGCAGCGCCACCCGCTCCCTTCGGCTTCCGCGACGCGCGGCTTCCTGCTTGTGCAATGCTGAATTCGCCCCTCGGCTTCCGTGACTCGTGGCTCCCCGCTCCCGTAACGCCACGCGCTCCCTTCAGCTTCCGTTATGCGTAGTTCCTCGCTTTACGGTGACCTTGCTGAGTTTCGCACGGACTCTGTTCTCAAGTCAGCACCGTCACACCATCTTTTGTGGTGGCTGGCATGTTGGCGACTGTTGAGCTTTGACAGAAAATGTAATTAAAACGTGACTCCACTCTCTGATATTAAAATGCTTGCTGTCCTTAAGTACACTATGGGTATTTGCATGAGTGTGGATTTTATTAGTTTGTTCACTGTGTTTTCACATATGAAATGACATTAAACCCCCTGTGAACCCCCCCCGCCACCCCGTTGCTCACCAGTAATCCCAGCTAGAGCAGAAGCTCGGCATTGTTTGAATGGCTGTGTGACTGTGCCAAGTATGGGAGATGATGTCGAGCCATAATTGCTCGAGGAGAATGTTCCCGACATGCTTCTGCATGCTGGAAGTGTGCGAGGGAGAGTGTTTGTGTGAGCGATCGAGCACCCAGTTGCACGTGTGATTTTTGTAAACGTCCCCATGAAGGCATGTTTGTGTATATATATATTTGTGT
>JAOXYF010000021.1:7270891-7316423 GCA_028565775.1 Sternarchorhynchus goeldii
GTGCACAGGTAACGCACAACCCTGGAAGCTAGTGCACAGGTAACGCACAACCCTGGAAGCTAGTGCACAGGTAACGCACAACCCTGGAAGCTAGTGCACAGGTAACGCCCATATTTACAGTCCCGTCAGTCTAGTGGGCATGTGGCTGCACTCTGAGCATTTGTTCTGGAAGGGGAGGGAGCATAAACACCAGAAAGGTGGTACAAAATATAAAGCGTGAAGAACATTAGTCATTGAATATGGATTTCTGAATCAGAAGGGCTGTTAATGATCAATAAATAAATTGCACAGAAGAATGAAATACTACACGATCCACCACACAACAGTGCAGTTCCTTCACTGAGCTGTTTGTAAATGCAGCAGCTCTTAGTAGTGTGTGTGGATGTGGTGTGTGTGTTGGGTATGGGGGGGGGGGTTACACTAGACAAATCTGTATGTGAACTCGTACATTGTAGCAGTGTTTTAAAAGGTGTTTTCACTCTGTTGTGGTGGTCATGAATGGATCTAATTGTGTGTGTGTGTGTGTGTGTGTGCGCACGCACAGGCTGCTTGCAGTGACGGAGGCAGGAGAGTAGACAGGAAAGGATCTCGTAAGAAGGCTGACGCAGGTGAGTTAAGGCTGGCACTAAGATGTTTAACTCTCAGAGGTATGAACTCGCTTCTGTCATTGAGGGGTCGTAACACGTGACTAAGACTGACCCAAGATCAGCTTAACATCAAAAGCCTTCGCCATCAGACTGACAAGAGTCGACTCCTGTGTAAAATCAATATAGAAGCTCTTCTGTATAGAACAGAAACCTGGGCTGGACAGTTATCAAAGGCACTGGGATAGAGGTTGAAAATTGTCATGCATAGGTGGAGAAGTGTGTGTTCATATAAGCACAGACGTAAACAAAGGGAGGATTCAAACCATGATGATGATGTGTGGTTAGATATTTTGTAACTTGTAAGCCAATCTCAGTTGGAACATACCATAAACCTGCAGAATAAATGATCATTCACTGCCAGAAGTATGTATTGGTATGTATGTATTAGGCGTAGAGAAGTGGAAGTGATTATAGTTGATTTACCCTGATCTTTGGAAAGCTGAACATGCTGCATGTAGGACATCAATTGATAACTGAACATGAGCATGAGTCTGTGTCATTGTTTTAGTGCCAGAGCAGTAAAGAGTGGTGGTGTACAGTGTTTGATGAGCAACTCTTGTGGTGGTTTCTGTAGAAGAAGAAAAAATGGCTAAATTCTCAAGAGAGTTTCAAGTCTCCGAAAAGGTAAACAAAGGAAGTGTAAAGGTCTGAGTAAAACGAACTGAAGTTGATGTGGCCAAAACACTGCTGGATTTTCAAAGTATGTTCTTGGATGTTGTAGAGAAATGAAAGTTTAGAAGAAGGGAATTTGTGGTAATGCGGGGGTTTGCAGAAGGGTTTTGATATTGAGCCTGATATTTTGATGAATGAGTTGGTTTTAACAACATTGCTGTAAAATGGGTTGCATCATATTTGAAATGGTGAAATTAGGTGGACGTTGTGTTTGTTTGGATCTGTTGGTTGTGGGGTTCCTCCCTGTTTTATAGGTGGAGCAGGTGGGGGTTGTTTTATGTAAGCAGCAGCAGCTTTGTGGAACTGGTTACCAGAACGTGTTCAGATGATTGACTGTTCTTAATGAAACGTAATTAAGATACGGTTCCCTGGGGGGTGGAGGGGTGGGGTGTTTAATGGTAGTTAAACAACTAAACTACATTTACAAATAGCTGTTAAGTATATATAAATGTTGATGGATGTTAATAGTTAATTTTAAACGGTTGGAGTGATGTGTACAGTGCCTCTGCATCCTGTTTTTCATCCGCAGCTTCTCCTTTTGTTCATTTATAGAGACCACAGTGGAAATAAGTCCTTGAACTTTATCCACAACTGTGTTTTATATCATCACCACATTTTATGAAGTGCGGGAATTGCTGTTTTAATTTAAATGGTTAAATAACGTGTAATCAAATCGACAACGAAAACCGTAAGCATGTAAGAAGTGCCTGCGCTGGTGTAACACCAGCTTACTCTACTGACATCACAGACCCCTGAGTATTTATTAGAGCCCTGAGTATTTATTGGAGCCGTGTTGAGGAACTCCTGGGGTCGAGCACAATTTCCTGTTGGATTTACATTCATAATTTAATCACACTATTTAGGAAAACTTTCGGTTTCTGCAAAATG
Source organism: Sternarchorhynchus goeldii (assembly GCA_028565775.1). Lineage (NCBI taxonomy): Eukaryota > Metazoa > Chordata > Actinopteri > Gymnotiformes > Apteronotidae > Sternarchorhynchus > Sternarchorhynchus goeldii. Next base: position 7,273,099 of record JAOXYF010000021.1, read on the forward strand.
AGAGGATGCGTCTCCTATGTATTAAAACCAAGAACTGTGGTGCCATCTACCACCCTGCTGTAGTCCCCCAGCTGGGCTTCAGCCATCGGTTCAGATGTTAGTGTGTGATGAGAGGAAGAGCGGAGATAACCCAGCCTGCGGGAGGAGCCCCGTTACTTGCTTGTCTTGGTTGTGACACGGTTGTATTTACCCTCACATACTGCAGATGGTTAACCAGATTAACCCTACAGCAATGTTCATATTTAACACTACCATTTTTCCTTTAACTCTTTACCTTTTTTCTTGGCAACCTGTTGGAGATTTGATGTTGGTGGAAATAGTTCATTTAATTTAAGGAAAGTTTTTCTGGTTCTTGTATAATGGTTAGGATCAGCCTTTTCTTTTTGCTTAGTGGAAATAGCTTTGTTTACTTTGTTTTTTTCATTCTTTCAGAGATGAAGGAACCATCTCTGAGACCTTCTCAGAAGGCAGAGAGAGGAACCCATGCTGTAAGTTGCCACCATTTCCAGCAGAGACTTTTTTTTTTGTCTTCTGTCCAATCTCTTAATGTGACTTTGAATCCTGTAGCCTGAGTGATTTGATATGGAGGTTCTGGAGTGCTCAGTGTTTTTACACTGGTACTGTTCTCCAGTCTATTTCTGCTTGATGTCTTGCAGAAGAAGAACTCTGTGGATCACGAACAGAGGAGTTACCCTTCCCTCAGGGACAAAGCCAGCCCTTCACCCCCCTCCACTCCACCTTCTGCTGCCTCACCTGCACCTGCAGCTCCCAAGGCCACCAAACCCACCCCTGCCCTCCCCGCAACTGCCCCTGCTTCGGCTCAAACTACCACTGCCCGGTCTCGAACTGCCCCTGTTCCATCTACAGCAGCCACCACATCTATTCAAACTGCCCCTGCGCAGCCTCAATCTGCCCCTCCTGTGGCTAAAATGACAACCTCTGAGAAGTCTCAAACTGCCCTTGCTACTGCCGTCACATCCACATCTACGATCATTTCTCAGAACACACCCACCCAGGTTCATGTGGTCCAGAGGATGAACCCTGTCCCCACACCACCAACTGCTGTTACCCCCAACGCCTCTCGAACAGCCACACTTTCTCATGTGTCAGGTACAACTGCCCTTGCGGTAAGACCCACTGCTTCAGAAACCACCACTGTGCCTAGCCCTTCTCCACCCCTGTCAGCCCCAGTTACCACCACCCCTCCTGTTTCTACGGCAACAATTCCTCACACTGTCTCCATACCGCCCTCTCCAGCAATGCCTGAATACAACCCCGACACTACTCTGTTACCTCCTGCTCCTCTATCTGCACTCACTCCCTGTCAGACTGCCCCTGGTTCCATTTCTGTACCAATCCATGTGCCCCCTCAGGACCCTTCTGCCCCAGTATCCGCCCCTGCCTTGGTCCCTACCAGTGGCCACTCTCCCCTCACTGTGCCTGTCGGAACACCTGCTCATACTCCTGATCTCCCCACCGCCTCCAGTAGCCCTCCCTCTGTTTCTGTACCAGCCTACACCCTGTCCAGTTGCTCAACCCCTACAGTACCCACTGATAACCCTCCTGCCCCGCCTATTGTGCAGTCTGCCCCTGCTGCCCAGCCCCCATCTTCAGTTGCCTCCTTCCATCCTGTAGAGCTTGGGGCTTTTCCTGGCATGCAGCCCCTGTACCGTCCTTACCCACCCCCAGTGCCCACGTCGGGTGCCATGCCAACTCCGCCTCCTGTCATGTCATCCGTGCAGACTCCGCCTTTTCCCCACCCACCGGAGTCCACCGCCACCCTCGTCACAGGTGCCTGCCCGCCTTACCTTTCTCTCCATCGCAAATGTGCTTCGATGCTTCTGGAGGCTCTTATTCCAAATCTGTGACGCCCTTATTCTGCTTGGCTCCCTCAGGTGTGGCACCTGCAGCGGAGTACCAGTCTCCTCCCCTTCAGCACACCTTCCCCCTATCGCACCTGCTCATCCGCGACCCCCTCTACCCAGGGTTCCCCCCGAGCAACAAAGACGAAGCTGTCCAAGCCCCGCCTTTCTCCCTCAACAACACTGGGAAAGACCTGCCAAAAGGTACAGCCTTCATCCACTATGCTGAGCGATGTGGACCAAAACATTTGTGTTGGGATTGTTGCATATTCCGATGGCTATTTTGACGCAGTATATTAAAAATGCAGTTTCATGACTCTGATGTTATGTGGTGATCCAGCCTGCGATGTGGGTAAAAAAAAAATAGTTCTATTTCAGCTCATCAAAAAACCAACAGAACTCTGGTCTGGAATTGATTGATTAATTGAAATCTTTATTGCATCCACAGGGAATTTGTCCTGCGTGCAAAGAGCCGATATATAAACAATAACAAACTAAGAACATTTAATATCAACGACAAAAAAAAATGTCTGATTTCTGTGATTTCCACTCTGGAAACTGCAGATCTGCCTTGGTGATTAATGAGTGAAACATATGGCCCATGAGCTGAGAGAAAACTGAGCCTATTCATGAAGCTGACCTTAAACAGCACCTAGTTATAGAGCTGACCTTAAATCAGAATACATGCACAGATACATGAGACTGCATTTGGTTTATTGAATTCCTTTATGTTGATGATGTATTTGTTTTATCATTTACAGATATGAACGTTCTTAGGTGGTTCTTTAACCTCGGGGTCAAGGTAAGCACTGTCTTAATAGTTGAATAGTTTGTCTGCAGGGTTGAATTTCTTTTCATTTCAGTTAGTTTTCCCACCCTTTTCAGTTGATGCATACATCTCCTTTTTTCTGCTGCCTTTGAGTGTTTTTACGAGTGTTTTGTTTCTTCCACAGGCGTACACACACCAGATGTGGGTACCATTCTCCTACCTGGCACCACTCATTCAAGCCTACCACATGCAGCTTAAAGGCCCGCCCCCTGCTTCTAGCATGTACACGCCCTCATGGCAACCAGACCAGAATCCACCCTCCCTGCCACTCATGGGCCACGCCCCTAACCACACCCCAATGGGGCCGCCAGGGGTGGGTGGTGGTCCTATTGCTCATTTTGAGGTAAGAGCCGTGGCCCCAGGCCCTCCTCCAGTGGATGTTGCTGGATATAGTGGACACCACCATTCAGTGGCCATGCCGATGTCACCTCGGCCAGCCGTGCCTTGGTCTACTGCCCACCCTCCACCTGTCTTTCCTGGGGCTTACCCTCTTTCCCATCCTGGTTCAGTATCGTACTCTGTTCCTCTCCCCGGGGCCGAGGCTTATCCTCCTACCTCCGTAGGGCACCAGAGGCACCCCGTTCCACCTCCCTTGCATCGCAGGATTGACATCACCACGGCAACGGTTCCTTCAGTGATGGAGAGAGGTGAGGGAGATGGCCAGAGGTCGTTGACTCCACAGACCGAAAAGCACACGTGGTCGGGAGTAGGTCAGCTGCATCCAGGGGGCATAGACATCAAGCCTGCTCCTGTCCCTATCGCCATGCCAACCACGGATCCCCAGCACAGCAGTGGAGCGATGCCAGTTGTTCCGGCAGTTGTTATCGGCGGTGCAGCGGGCGAAGGGTTGGAGCTGGCAAAGTTGGCCAACGGAAACACAAAGGGCGACATCACTAAAAGCTTTCACGGAGGAGGCTCTGAAGAAGCGGTCTCTGCTCACACCACGCCTTGCTCCACTGTGGATGACTGGGAGGGAGAGGAGGTGGAGTATGGTGATCCAGATATGAGAAGTGGGCGGTTGTATTACAGTCAATCTTATAAATCAGGAGGGAGGCGTGGCCAAGAAGACAGAGGAGGGTTCAGAGGAAGCTTCCGTGGCCGGAGAGATTATAGCGGAAGGAGCAGACCGCACAATCAGTCTGTTTATTCTAGAGTATATAGGGGGCGAGGCAGGGGGCGGGGATTCATTCAGCACTCTAATGATAGAGAGACTGGTTACACAGGTGGGCATTTTGCCTCTTCACCTCAAACCTGACATTCAGTTTTGATATGTTTTTAATTCTTGTGGTGGGGTGTTTTGTTTTTATTTGTTTGTTTTTAAGTTTTTGTTGCTGTTCTTTCTTTCTCATCCTTTAATTTTTTCCCTTCTGCTGTGTACTGAGAATTCCCATCCATTCATTCGGTGTATATGATTGCATGTGTAATAAACGTTTGAACTGAAGGCTAAGGCCATGTTTCTTCTCCATTCAGTACAGGATGGAGATCAGTGTTTTTTGGGCTGCACTAACCTTGTCGCGCAAACGTGTGGAATGTCACGCTAATCTCACTACTGATGTTAATGTGTACACACTGATCAAAAGCAGACTGCCTCTGAACCTCTAGTAATTAGTCACCAGTCATTCTGCTAATATTAAATGCACTTGTAGGTTGAGGGTGTTTGACTCCAGATTTGCCACATTTTAAAGCCAGATGAATGCTGTAGAATAGTATTTCTGCCTCGGTCTCTTGGGGTTCAGGTACTATACATTTTTCACCTTACATATGACAGAAATGGTCTGTTACATTGACTATTTGAATAATTTCCAGTGAAGACAAAATCCAGGACCTGAAAAAGTTCTGGATGTCTTCTGTGGAATGGATGCGTTTGCTGTTTGAGATCAGAGATGCATGTTGGAAACAGAAACATCATTCATCTCCCACATGGTTCTGTACTAAGAAATAAAAGCAGCAGGGATGGGGGAGCCCTGTGCCTTAGCTGATCAGTCACTGAACTGAAAACAAAGCACCTTTGACTCTCTACAGCCAAGACAATGTACATAAACCCCTGAAATGTATGTTCCTGTTTCATTACTTGAGTGCCTATATTTGCACAACCAAAGGTCTTAGAATGTAGTTTGATGCTGAGTATTAATAAACGCAAAGGATGTTTTTTCATCAAAATGTTTCTTGTTGTTTTGCCCACCCTAGAGGACACTTGGAGGGGATCACACACGGAGCAGCTCTCCAAAACTGAGTAGTACTAGAGCAGTACAATCTATCCCTTCCCCAGAAATCCACCTTTAATCGACATTGTTACAGCTGCTTGTTTTTAATTAAAAAAAGTAAATGTTTTCAAGTGATGAAAAGAATACAAACACCAAAACCTCTGAGAAACTGATTATTTAATAGGATGTATAATGGTATAATGATTAAAATGTTTTATTCAAACTATACAGTTGTTTGGCTTGTGTTTCTCACTCATACTCTCCGTTATAGCACTTTATGGCCATAAAAAACAAACAAACAAAAAAAAAAACAGGTTGGTGTTGAGTTTAATGGCTGGTCACCCAGAGATGAGATATTCTAGGTCCTGTGTTTAGAGATGTTTATACAGCATCCTCTCCCCATCCTCTTCAGCAGTGCTCAGTGTGGACTGACTGGGCAGAAACAAAACGTCTGCCACTCCAACTAAATCCCTTTTACCATTCCAGCCTCTTTGGAGGATCAGCAGTGGTGAAAAGGAGGCGGGTAGAGGAGGATTATACAAAGTGATTGGAACTGGACCCACTGGTTAAAATGGTTTTTCATGCGTCCGTCAGTGTTCAAATTAAACAGTCCTAGTGCTTCGTCTTCCTTGATGATGTCAAACATTGGGAGAGTCGGTCATCCAATGAAATGGGACCAGTTTGGGAACCTTTCCCTGTCTGGTTTTGCTTATTCGCTCTTCAGTCATCCAGGAAGAAATAGTTGCCACTTTTCTTTTGTTCCACATCCTGATGGAGACGGTAAGAGAGATGAGATCAGTGCAACCATTAAAATGACATTTGGGAGGGGTGAGTAAAACTATATATAATTTATAATGCATTATTCGGATTAAACTCCACTGGGTCACTCTACACCAGGAGTGTCGTAGTGTGCTTCGTGAAGGCCACATTACAGCAGAATTTGGCGATTGCTCTGCACCTACTAAACCTGGCAATTGATGAGTGGAAATAGGTGCATTTAAACAGGTTAATCACCCAATCACACTGGACACACTAATTAATATTAAAGACACCTGATTCAACTCATCAATCCATTGCCAGGTTTGGTAGGTGTGTCTGAGCAGAGCAATCACCAAACTCTACTGAACTCTGGTCCTTCAGTACCAGACTCTAACATAGTCAACATCTAGTTTCCAGTCTATTAATTTTTTCCTCTGATGCTGTTGGTCAGAACTGGGAGGGTATACATACTTTAATGGAGTTGAGCTTGTTGATTCTTGGTCTGAAGTTGTTGGGGTCTCTCCTGAAGGTAATCTCCAGCTGCGCCAGGAACTTGTTCATGCCAGCGAGCAGAGTCTGCGGCCTGTCACACACATGCAACTTTCAGCACAACCAATCCTGAACCGTCTGCTCCAATCTGTGTTCCAGAACTACTTGGTCAATCTCAAATCAATGTGTTTATAGAAAATTCCATTTCTAGCATTGCTTTAAAGAGATTAGTGTTTCTCACGAGTTAGCGCAGGTGTTCTTGGAGGGAATTCCATCAAACACAATGACTCGATCGGCCAGGTAGGTAGCCATGATGAAGTCGTGCTCCACCACGAACGCGGTCTTCTTCGCGTGAAGAATGAACCTGTGAGCAGGAACATGATAGCAGGACGTCAGACGCTATACGGCTACGTGGACCCCTCAGCAACACGCCTAAATGAGCTCGGTGAGATCCCTGGCTAGAAGAGCCTCCACTCTTCTTTTGACTTTCTGCGGCTATTTATAAGGTTTTGAAGTGTCTGTACGAAGTTCTCTGTGCCCATTCAGTCAAAAGAACAAAAGTGAAGCTCACAATTGACTCAAATGTGTCCAGTAGGGTTGAGGTCAGGGCTCTGTGCAGGCCAGAGTTGTTCCACACCATTCCTCATCAAACCACTCGTATCTGAACCTTACTTTAAGTCTCAATCCTGCTCGCCGTGGAGAATGTACCATCCTGCTCCCCACGTACCTCTGGAGGGCTATTTTCAGTAGTTTTGTTGTAGCAGGGAAAACCCCAAGCCAAGTTTTAAATTTAAATCTGCTACTGCTGTAGTTATGAATGCTGTATGCAGGTCATTCTTCTGTAACTCTTCTCCTTTTGGTCAGGAAGGCTGAGCATCATTGGGAAACACTTTACCTTTTGATGACTCTAGCTGCCATCAGACGCTGCTCCGAGTCCAGGTAGGCCGACGGCTCGTCGATCAGGTAAACATCTGCAGGTTTGCCCAAACACAGGGCTAAAGCAACACGCTGCAGCTCACCACCAGACAGATTCTGAACCTGCGCGCGCACACACACACACACACACACACACACACACGCACCCAGAGGATTACAAAATGCACAGAAGCACGGAAACTAAAGGTCTCCTGCATTTCTGTGTTTTGTGTCTGTGTGGGTGGTTGCCATGGGAACTCACATCCTGGTCGATGATGCTCTCGATCTGCATGGGTTTCATGACGTCTGTGACGAACTGGGGGTGCGTGTACGCGTCCCTGATCTTCTCGTGCAGCAGTGCACGAACACTGCCCTAAAAACCACACACCCACGCAACACAGGAACGTTAGCCATTTCCCCAACACTCCTTTAATAGAATTACTCAATTATTTGAGGAGAGTAAAGCAGGGGGGCAGGAAAAACAAGAAATCCTTCAGTAAAAACCAAACAAAAATTTTAAAAAGTACTTTCCATCTTTCCAGGCATCAAACGTGAACAAAGAGGCCCTTTACGTTCAGTGTGGTCAGACTCACTTTAAACTTGGGGCTGATCTTCTGAGGTTTGTAGCTCACGTTCAGAATTGGCACTTCACCTACAAAACACACCAAATACACAACCACACCAATGATGGCACATGTATACGGTTTTGAGACTTTGTTCACCCGTGTGTGTGTGTGTGTGTGTTACCTCCTCCGTCAGGTTTCAGGCCACCTGCCAGCATCCGGATAAACGTCGTCTTCCCAGTTCCTGCAAAATCAAAAACAAACAAAAACAAATTCCTTAACTCTGTCCTCTCTCTCTCTCTCTCTCTCTCCCTCCCTCTCCCTGCTGATCTTCAACTTGAAAGGAGCAGCCACTCACTTTGCATTCTAACCAATTCGGTCATTTTTCCTTGACCAACAAACTCTCGTGACGTAGGCACCGCCCACAGTTCCTCACCGTTCTCTCCAAGCATGACCATGATCTCCGAGTCGGTAAACTCTCCGCCCGTGATCCTGAGGCTGAAGTCACCCATGCTCTTCGTCATGTCTGGGTACTGATAACGGCACATTTTCTTCACCTCCTCCTCGGCTGCCGTCTCCGCCACCTTAAACACCAGCGAGGTCTCGCGGAAGCGCAGGTTCTCCGTCGGGACATAGCCGTCCAGAAAGATGTTGATGCCTGCAGGGAAAGGCGGGGCGAGTTGGTATGAACACACACTATTGGCTTCCTCGAGGTCGCGGGGGCGGGGTTTGTGCTTGCTGTGTCCGTGCGAGCACCTTCCCGGACGCTGAAGGGCATGGTGACCACTCCGTATGCACTGGGCACTCCGTACAGGCAGCAGATGAAGTCCGACAGGTAATCCAGCACACTCAGATCATGCTCGACCACGATGATGTACCTACACACAAACAACGCAACACTCAGAAGTGTTCTCTTGTATACATGTGAAGTAAATATAAACGAGCAAAAATTATTTTTAAAAAATTGGTCATTGTGGGTAAATTAGGTGTTGGTTTTGTAGGCCACAGTGAGTGAGTGCAGAAATGGTGAAAAAGCAGGTGTGGGTATAGGTGTGGGTGTTGTACAGGTGTGGGTGTTGTACAGGTGTGGGTGTTGTACAGGTGTGGGTGTTGTACAGGTGTGGGTGTGGGTGCACGGACCGGTCCGGGGAGATGAGGGAGCGGATGGTGATGGCAGCCCTCAGCCTCTGCTTCACATCCAGGTAGCTGGACGGCTCATCGAACATGAAACTACGGAGAGACCAAAGAGTCAAACCTAGTATGGGCAGAGCAAAGATTAAAAGCCAAAGTTACAAAGAAGGGCCAGACTTGAGCACAAGACGGCACAAGGAGGGGAAGGGGGGGGGGGGGAGAGTCGCACTACAAGGATGAAGTGAATGTGTATGTGAACAACACGGGCCAAGAAGAACGGATAAAGGAACCACAGGAGGACAGGAAGAGACGAGCAGAGAAGCGTGATGACCTACATGTCTGCTCTCTGGATGCAGACCACCGCACAGGCGAATCTCTGCAGCTCTCCGCCCGAGAGGTCCTCGACATTACGATCCCGCAGGTGCAGCAGATCTGAGCGAGCAGAACACAGATGGAGTCGAGCAACTGTTGGCAACCCCCACAAAGATCATTTTGACCCACTTTTCATTGTTTACCATTTCAGAACCTGATGAGTTATAGTTCAGTACAAGAGTATATTAAAGCTGTTCAAGGGAGCATAAGGTTTAATTGGCAAGACTTTTTTGTAAATGATTACTAGCTACACATAATGCTTACATACCTAACTGCTCACACACCAGCTCTTCTGTCTTCGTGTCATCCTTCCTGCTCAGAATGGCCCCTACTGACCCCTACAGGCAGAACAGAGAACTACAGCTGAGCAACGGTGGTGAATCACCATCTGGTTCCTCCACTACAAATGGATGCCTGTACTTGCTTGTTCATAGTAGCAGTTCAAAGCAAACCATGTCAAAGAATTCCCAACATGCTTAACTACAGTGATTTGGAACATGTGTCATCTGTGCTGGAGACATCCGTGTGTGTGGTGGAGGATCTCCTGCAGGATCTCGTGAGGGCGTGCGCACAAACGGGCATGTCCGTCTTCGTCGCTTCATCCGGAATTTTACCTTGACGGTTTTGGGGATCTGGTCGACGTACTGAGGCTTGACGATGGCCTTCAGGTCATCCTCGAGGATCTTGGTGAAATAGTTCTGCAGCTCGGAGCCTCTGAAATAGGCCAAGATCTCCTGCCAATCGGGGGGTGCCTGAACGACCCAGTAACAGAGACCCACAACGTCAGCCAGACGACCCAGCAGGAAACGCCCGAACCTTATCACCATGTGACTGGATGGACCAGCACAGGTTTTACAATCATTTACCCATTTAAGACAAATGCAACTTATACAATGCACTTTCTGAAAATGTAAAGGTATACAAGTGTTGCAAATGACTGATGTTATTGATCCTGATTCTCAGCAGAGACAAACTACTGTACAAGTCAATGAGCTGTGTGCGCACACCTGTGACTCACATCATACTTGCCCAGGTTGGGTTTCTGTTTCCCTGCCAGGATTTTCAGAGCAGTGGACTTGCCGATTCCGTTCGTGCCCACCAATCCCAGCACCTCTCCAGGACGTGGGATGGGCAGCCTGTGCACAGGGTCATCCTTACTTCACAACCATTTTTACCAGTCTTGACAGCTGGACCCATTTCAGTTTAAGGCTATGTTCACATTACCAGGATGAAGTGAGTCAAATGCTTTTTTTTTTTGCCGTAATGCAACAAAGCTGTTTGTTTCAGGGCTGTGTGGACACACACATTCAGTCACTTTAGTTTGTAGTATATATACACTTGGCCCTGCTGTCCTCAGTCAGCACTGACAGTACAGCAAAACACTGGAGAGGAGCAACATCAGCTTTGGAAACAGCAGAAGCTTAGCTATTCATGTACATGGGAATTGAACAAAGTGCTCTGTAATGTGAACATAACCTAAAAAGCCTTAGATGCAAGGATCACTTAGCGTAGACACCGAGACACCAACAGAGATAACGTGAGTCAAGAATAACATCCTGCCTATTGACAGATGAACATTGAGGTATCCCGCATTACACCACTGTGCATCTGTTAATGACACAATCTATCTAGCGATATTCTAGCGATAGCAATGCTAGCCAGATGCAGATCTTCAAACCTTGTTTATCTAAGGTAAAGTGAGTAAACATCACAAAATTGTGTATTGACAATTTCAACATTAAGCAAAATTGGCTGCACCTTTAAAGTCTACCTGTGCAGTTTGAAGGTGGTGTTCATATGTACCTGTGCAATTTGAAGGAGTTGGCACAGTATCTGTGCGTGGTCTCCTTCTCCAGGTTACTCGGCAGGTTCACGATAGACAGAGCCCCGAACGGACATTTCTAAAAGTAAATGAAGGAATACAGAGGAATAAACACACATGGGACTAACATTTACAATCATTTATATTTAGATCTCACCTACAAAGCTGAATACAATGAATATAAAGTCTATATTATATAAACAAGTCATCATGAGACTGAACTGTAGACATAGCTTGTGTCACGTGACTACCTTGATGCAGATACCGCAGCCTATACAGAGAGACTCGGAAATCCACACGATCTTGCTCTGTGGAGTCACCTCAATACACAGCTTACCTGTGCACAAAGAAACATGCACACGTTTCAGCACAGTACATGTGCTGTAGGGGTGTGTTCATGCATGTACACCTACACCGCCAGACGTTCGTATAGTGTGGTGGGTAACAATGTTACCTTTCCCGTTTGGCGCTAGGTTTCAAACCATGGGCAGGCGCTCCTTAGGCAAGACCATTATGTTTGCCTACATCTGCAACATGCTTGAAGTTGTAAGACTATCTGGATAATAATGTCTGCCAAAACGTGTAACATGTGAATGCCTCTTACCCATTCGCACCACAGGACAGCTTTTCTTGCACTCCTGTCGACATTTCTTCGGTTTACACTTGTCGTGGTTTACGATAGCGATTCTCGTGTTCTTGTCAGCCATCGCGCTGTTAAAGTACCACAGACAGATGACGGAGCTCAATTTAGAAAAGAGAAGGTTCACGCTAAACGTCAGAAAAAGACGGTACAGTTATAATTACTGCACACTGATTACTTGTCAGTGAGAGGTGAGTCATGCTTTAAAATCCAGTTACAATGCAAGATCCGTACACTGCTCTATACGGTTCGTCTTATCGCGACAGTTGTTTGAAATGGGTAAACCTCGGTTCAGACAGACGCAAAGAATTGTTACAGGCAAACCAAAAATTACTGATAAATGCAAACAGGCAACCGGGCTGACCATAACGGTCTCCAATACCCTTCGCCAGAGAAGTACCGCAGTGTCACTGAGGTCGCAATGACTGGGTGGAATGAGCGAGGTATCCTTAGCAAGCCGAGTTGCCCTGAACGACAGCGCGACGTTAGTGAACGTGACCGTCCAGTCAGCCTTACGGACGACGCACGTTTTCCTCACAGCTGCCTCAACCAAACTTTCAGTTAACGGTTGGGCCTACACTGTTCAACGCAGATGCAAGGATCACTTAGCGTAGACACCGAGACACCGACAGAGCTAACCTGAGTCAAGAATAACATCCTGCCTGTTGACAGATGAACATTGAGGTACCCCGCATTACACAGCTATGCATCTGTTAATGACGCAATCTATCTATCTAGCGATAGCAATGCTAGCTAGGTGCAGCTCTTCAAACCTTGTTTATTAGGCGGTTCACACTAGGAAGTATAAAACACGACAGTAAAAGAGCGTATTCGATGCAAACGCGAGACATCAAGTTTCGTCAAAGAAAGGGACCCTCAATATATGACGGCTAGATAAAGTAGCTAGTTAGGCCTTTACCATCTCATATAGCTTACCGATCCACAATACGCACATGCTAACAGCTGCTAGGTGGACAGAGATTAATATAAATGAGCTAAAGTTGATTTTTAAAGCTAGCCAGAAAATAACATCTTACCCTAATGACCTCCCCAGTGTCCGTTAAGACTTCAGGGGACGTGCTATAACGCGTTTATATACGTTTAAATACCCTTACACACCAGGCAACGTGTTCTGCTTATAGAGAAGCCGGCAGCAAAGATGGCGCGAGAGTACTTTACGTTTTCAAAGATGCGACAAGAGAAGATCTGCGATGACATCATCAGCAAGCGTCACAGCCGGGAAAAGGGCTTGATTTGAAGTTGATTTTGAGCAAATGTATTCCATTAAATATTAAAGATAGTGTTTTTATTGGAATAGGAAAATGTTCATCAAAACAAATTAGTTTGCAACAAAGGTAAGAAGAAACAAAGTTTCATTATGTATTAGCTGTGGCAATTTGTTGTGTATATGGCCTCCAATGCCAAGAATGTGGTAAGTTATCTAGCGAGCTAACTGTTAACCTAACCTTAACCCTCCCTCCGTATATAGCAAGTTGGTTAACTTTTTTCAGGTAGTACGTGCAGATGCGTTTGTGTTTAAATGTGGATTTACATGATTTACGAGTAATTTTGCCCAATTTTGGGTCTGTTGTTTTTACTTTAACCACCTGGTTCGCTAATATAGTAACAGTGAAACAGCTTACAAATATATAAACAGTGATGCCTCGCAAATCTTCATACATCTCAGTAGACTTATTGGGCAACCAATAAGAGACTGACCGAGAGACTGACCTTAACATGTTTAACGCCTACCACAACACAGAACACCCTTGCAATTCTCTCCTTTTACCTAGACAGCTACAGCGTTTCTTATCCCTGTAACGATGGCAACCGCAACGAAGACGCCTCCTGGCGCTGATCCCAAGCAGCTAGAGCGCACGGGGACCGTTCGGGAGATCGGTTCTCAAGCCGTGTGGTCACTCTCGTCATGCAAACCTGGTGGGTTTGCTTTAATGTCTCTGGGTCATTATCTTACTATTTTCACACCGACGCTACAACTCTCGTCTGAGCCCCCAGACAGTGTCTTTTTTTTCTCTCTTTGTTTTTCTTTCTAGGTTTTGGAGTTGACCAGCTGAGAGATGATAATCTGGAAACGTACTGGCAGTCAGATGGCTCTCAGCCTCACTTAGTGAACATCCAGTTCAGGTATGTGCTAAATGTCTATCTATTTATTTTTATGTCTGTTATATCTATTTATATCTGTGTAGTTTATTCCAAAATTCAAAAATTTCTTTTTGTGTTGGTGCAGGAGGAAGACCACAGTTAAAATGCTGTGCATTTATGCAGATTATAAATCAGATGAGAGCTACACTCCGAGCAAAATCTCGGTTAGGGTGGGAAACAACTTTCACAACTTGATGGAGATCCGGGTAAGAGTCCTCTACTTGTACTGGAGCTGTTCAATAACCAAATCTATTGCACTTAATTATTTATTGTTTACCATATTAGTAGAGATATTTAAACATGTAGTGAAGTACACAAGGTAGGAGATGTTTCAGACAGAGGTCCTTCATCAGCTGTGTAAGCAAAGTACTTATGAATTTATAGGAGAACGAACCAGTTTACATTAGAAAAAGTAGATGTTTAAATCATTAATTCCATGGGGTTCTAAAGTTACTAAAGTGTAGATTAGGAATGGGTGATGACAGTTGATCTTTTTGTGCCAGATATTTTAGTTACTATGTTAGTACATTTCCATGTAGCACATCTAAAGTGTTTGCAAGCTACAGTACTACAGTTATTATCTGAATGGTTATTTGTCTCACTCACTCTCCCTGGGCGGTCTTTTTCCTTCAATATCCGGTCCTCTAGCAGAGGCCTGTGAGCTTGAGGGTCCTGTGTAGTATCTTGGCTCTTCCCAGGACTGCACTCTTATGGAGAGAGATCTTGGTTATTGTTGCTGTAGCCACTCTCCCATAGGGCAAATGTATGGTTTGATTTTGGATGTCAAAGTTTTGGAAGCTTATGTGACTGTGGTTGTGTGCATGTTTATGTACATTGTTATGAGCAGCAGCTGGAGATGGTGGAGCCCAGTGGCTGGATCCACATCCCCCTGCTGAATCTGGTGAACAGCCCCATCAGGACCTTCATGATCCAGATCGCTGTACTGGCCAATCACCAGAACGGGCGAGACACCCACATGCGGCAGATTAAAGTCTACACACCCGTGGAGGAGAGCTCCATCGGCAAGTTCCCACGATGCACCACGGCGGATTTCATGATGTACCGCACCATCAGGTGACTGTATGTGTGCGCTCCACAAACCCCTCTGTAAAAGTGCAGAATCATGAGCGTATGGTCTTTGCATAAAAGGTCATGGGCCCGGAGGGGGTTGCTCAGTGTGTCAAGCTGGCAATACACAGAGAACATCCTGCAATGGCTGCAAGACCTGTGTAGTTATCAATGTGGTTCTCCTCAGCCAGCAAAACAGAATTGCAAATGAGAAATGTTCTCAGTGTAAATTTGTTTTGGGTTATTTATGATGCCTTCTCTTGCGCCATGTTTTTGGATGTATTTTTGTACAGATAATAAATGTGTTTTTAAATACAAATTACATTGTCCTTCAATGAGATGTTTGTTTTCTTTGTTAATATATGATTTCCAAAAACATATTTTGAGGATAACATGCACAAGTACCTCTGTTTATCACTTGAAAGCCTCACATACAAATGTAACTAAAACTGCTTTTGTTGGTAAAAATAAACTAAATAATAAACAACAAAACAGACGTACATTTAAAGAAATGTGTCGGCACATGAACATGTTGGTTAATCAAAAGCATTTTAGTGCCCTAACTCAGGAAATGAGTAGACAGTGAGGATCACTAATGTTGATTGTGTGGATGAATCTATAATGCTCTTACAAAACTTATTGTTATTAACTTTAAACTAATGGAAGAGAAAACGGGCAGAAACAACCATTACTAAGATGATTAGGATATCTCACTGAGAACATATCTCAATGAGCTACAGAAAACAAAAAACCCCGCTGTTCTGTGATGAGTACCCTATGGAATCAATCTCAGGGAAACTACGGGTATAGTTTCAGAACGGTAGTGTTTTCCTTGTTTTCCACTAGTCTTTCTTCGTTAGCTACACTCTTACCAAAAGGTCTCTGACGTTTAGTGATCAACGGACTTCTTTTTATATGATGTGAGGCATTGAACAGAGCCCATCGCTGGTAACAGTTCACCTACTTCCAGTAATGTTTGCAGCCGGTTAATTGTGCAGCCCCATAGTTTTGGCTAAGGTGCTAATAAACAAAAAGAGTTGTGAGCGATCTATTCTGTTAGGTGTAGGTAAGCATTCCCGTAGCACAGGGTCAGAGTAAGATCAGTGCCTTCACTACGCTGCTCGTATTTTTGGTCATATCCAAGTTTAAATGTATTTTTAACTTTGGTGTATCCAAATGCTGTGTCTGAGTGTCAGGTGTCCTTTCTCACTAATGTGTCTGCAGGGTTCCTGAAGCTTCCTGTCCTGACTCATATCTAAAGTTTGTAAGTTCTTGTACTTCTGAAAGCAATGTTGAACTGGCCCAGATGTACCACTGTGCATGTGGTGTGGAAAAGCATCATCGTACAAAAAATGCAGCAACGCTGTCCTGAGCTATAATACTGTTATACAACATTGGCTGAAAGTGTACTTTGCAGTATCGGGACATTTAAGACATCAGTACGTTTAATATTTGGGTAGAATGTGAGAGAAAGCTGTTGGTTTCATCGTCTTGCTCTCTGCATCCTGCTCCCCTTTGCTCGTTTGACTTCCTCTGAGCCGCCATAAAGCTCCCCTGCGTGTGGCCTGTAACGGCGTGCGCACGCATCCTGTGAGGGCTCGCGGTTTCAGACCCGATGTGACGTTAGCTCTCCGAAATAGAGCGGAACAAAAGAAACAGTTTTAACTGAACCTGCTCCAGTCAGTTTCTGTCAAAGCTACACAAAAAAGATGACAGTCCATGTTTACGTGCGTGTTCTCGGTAAGTATCTTTTTATTTTTTTTTAATCATTGTGAAAAAGTTTCAAAGATTTAGCGCACAAATTTTATTATCTAATTTTATATTGAGTATATATAAATGTATATTTGGTTTGTGTTCCTGGTTAGTAAGATGGGCGATGCCATAAACTTACTGCCTCCTACTGCAAATACAGACATAACAGTTTACTGCGAAATAGAATCAAAGCCCATTCACTGAAGCCAGTCCAGTATTAACTTTTAACTCCTAGAATTAACTCCTTACCAGATGCTACATATACCAAGACAAAAAAAAGTATTATCATATAAATACAGCAAAGAACTCCTTTACTGATAATACAACGTGCAGAAAATGGCACAGCAGAAGAGACCTGAGATCTGAGATTTGAGCAGGTTCCACATTAGTGATGCCTGAATCTCTATAACTGATGGACGATTATGGCAAATAGAAGTTACAGGGATGAGTGCCGAGTGCTGGAACGCTGCAGACACACATCACATTACATTTGACTGGTTTACACTCTTTAGGGTTATTACAGCCCCTCCACGTGGCAGCATGCTGGCAGCTAAACCGTTAGCCAGAGCAGAGAGTTTCCTTCTAACATCGTGTATGGGGATCATTACACTGATTATGTACTGATTATGTACTGATTATGTACTGATCACATTATTGATTTGCAAATGACCGTTTTCCTTTTTTTCCTCCAATATATCGGAAGCAATGTTGGTTTGTTTCTCATATTTGTTGAAAAGTCTGACTTGGCCTAACTTTTTGAAGTGTTTTTGAAAATGCCATTTTAGTACAATTTAATTGGCTATAGCATGTCTTAGGAAAGTAGATGACTTTGGGGGGTTTTTTTTGTTGGTTTTAATTAGATTACTTTAATTCGGCTTTTAAAAGTGTTGCTGGTTTTGTCTTGCTGTTCATATGTTGCCCTGAAAAGTTATTTCTTTCTATTTCTTGCCCTCCCCACATTCCCTGCCCCCTGTAGCAGTCCTGCTCTGTGTGTGTGTGGTGATGGGGCAATTACCCAACAGCACCACATCATCGGACTCTTCCCATTCCACCTTCTCCACCACGGTCCCCTTACTCAGCACAGAAAGTTCACAGATCAACCAAGACACGCAAAGTTTACAGACCACCCAACAGACTCCAACCTCCAAACAACCAGGTGGGTCAGAACCAGCTATTACTTGGGTGTGCTGGGCAAATCAGTATGTGCAAAGCAATTAGTGTTTGCACTGTTTTCAGAGCTCTGCTGAAAGAATCTAGGGTTAATTCAGTACAAGTCTAACGCTAATACAGTGCCAGTGGAGGGACATTTGGGCTTTTCTGTATGGAACCTTTTAAAACAACCCTAGCACTGATCCTAGATGAGCTCTCTTTAAGTCTACGCAGTCCATGGATCTCCATGGATGTTCTGTGGTGCCTGAGGTATATGCTGCCTGCAGTTTCTGGTGTAGGTGTTTAGGCTCTACGTGTTGAATGTAAACAGAGACATGCTTTCACAGGCCAAAGCAAACAGCTGCCTAGGTTCCACTAGAAAAGTCACATTCTTACTGTCAAGGGCAGAATTCTGTAAATCAGTAAATTCCTGTCATACTAATGTCTAGTCTAAATGTAAACACAAGGGATGTCCTTCTCTGGTCAGATCACAATTGGTAGTGTTTTGTTGAATGTTAAATCTTCAAAAAGGAAAACATTTCAACTACAGGCTGTTACATTCAGAGTAGCTCAGGCAGGCACATTACACTCCTTTAGATGTTATGGATCGACTTTATCATCTTATTTCATCACCAACATTTATAACTGAATTTCAGAGCAACAGCAAGAGGTTCTTAGATTTTTCTAAATCTAATTCGAAAGCATGTTTACAACTTCCTGTGTCTTCAAAACAAGATGACTGACTGCTGACTACTATAAGGTGGCTGATTCATATGCTTGACTTTGACTTTTTCTCTCTAAATTCTTTAGATTTACACACATGCTGCACTAGAAACATATTTGAATGGTTTTAGTACCTATAGTCCTATATGTATTAGCAAGAGGGGGTGTGATGAAGCAGGTTTTTGTGGTGTATGCCACTTCCTGAAATGTAGCCTGACTATAGAAGTAAACGTTAGGAGACCTATGAGAGTTATTTACAGGCTGCATAACCAGTCTGTAATAACTGTAATAAACCTTTACAAAAGTACTATTGTTTAAATTGTAGCATGACTCAAAAGTACTATTTTTGGTGTGGATTAGGTAGTCTGTATGGATATGTATGTATGTGTGTGTGTGTGTGTGTGTGTGTGTGTGTGTGTGTGTGAGAGAGAGAGAGAGAGAGAGAGCGCGCGCATGTGTGTGGGGGTGTAGTTTTATTGTTTTCCTCCACAGCCATGCAATACATTTACTTGCCCTTGGTTTCACTAGAGCAGAGCAGCACACATGACTTTTATTATGACTTTAGCTTGCATCCTACCAAAATAAAAGTAGCTTCACTCTGGCAGCAATTCCACTCTTAATAGACAGATGCAAACAGAACCTGACCCTAATGTTCGCCTATGAAACAAAAAAGTGGACTGTAAACAAACAAACAAACAAACAATCACATCAAACCAACGTCAGCACTACACTACAGTATAGTCTGTTTTTATCAGGTCAGAATAGTGTGATGGGCGCTCATGGTCACTCAAGGGCTCAGCGCTTTACTGTAAGAGCTTTCCATCTTAGACACTGGCATGATTGCACCAACATGACTTTGCCTTTTTGTTTCAGCCTCGGGGCCTGGCACTAGCCCTGGCACTAGCCCTGGCACTAGCCCTGGCACTGGGACTGGCACTGGCACTAGCCCTGGCACTGGGACTGGCACTGACACTAGCCCTGACACTGGGACTGGCACTACCCCTGGCGCTATCCCTGGCACTGGCTCAGACATATTAGGTAAGGCTTTCCTGTACACCTGTAGTTTGTCGGTACAGAGCAGGCTCGCTTACTCTGCCACTGTTCTCATTTGCATGTTTTTTTTTAATCTTTAGCGGTTATCTGTCTTGTCTTCATCTTGATCTTCATCCTCATTCTCGTCATCATCCTCTACATTCTTTGGAGGAAAGGAAGGGTAAGCAAACAACTGAAAGGAAACAGTGCACAGTATAAGTATAAATACTGAATATATGCAGATAAACAGTAGATACTATATTAATGCATGAGGATAGATTAAGTCCTCATCAGTATACCACCACCTGTATACCTCATCAGTTTCCCCAGAATTACTCTTGTACTTACTGTAATAAAAGTATTCTGATAACACATTCTTTTAAGTTCCATTTAAAAGAGCTTTTCTTTCACAAAGGCCAGTTAGGTGTGAAGTGTGTCCTCAGACAGAGGGCTCACCACGCCTGGTGTCACAACACTTATGTGTGCTCTTTGCGTTATCGTTGTGTTAGATGCTGTGTAATAAGAGTTTTGTGTGTGTGTGTGTGTGTACAGAGCTACTCCTTTGACCTGACCTACAACGCCAATGATCATGACACTCCGCTACGCAGCATGGAACAGGGGGGCGTTTTCGAGCAACAAAACAAAGGCAAAAACAGCTCAGTCCCACACCATAGAACATTGTTTACTATTATTATTATTATTGTTGTTGTTATTATTATTATTGCACTGCTAAAAAGGTAAATGATACTTATCAACCTTAAAGCAAATATTGTTTTTTTATGATGTGATTGGATAAACTGCTCCAAAATTTTTGCCAGCTAAAAAAACCTTACTGTTATATGGGACACTACTCTCCCCCAACAGCGAGGTAGTCGTGTGTGATTTATGTGTGAAGACTCACCACCTCTCTGTGACCTTATACACCAGATTTGTTCACATCCTGTTGAAGAGGAACTTACACTCATGTGCTGATATCAGGAAATTATCCACCCAAAAATATTAACTAGTTCAATCTGCTTTGTCTGACTGTAATTGGATTACATTTATGGCATTTGGCTGATGAGTGTGTCCAAAGTGACTTACAATTGTGACTGGATTCATCTCAGGGGCCCAATTTGAACTTCAGCCTGGCAGAGGCGGGGCTTGAGCCAGCAGGCCTCTGATTACTAGTATCTTAACCAATGAGCTACCACTGCCCATTGATAGTGCTGGTTTTACACTTTGCACTTTAGAGGGAAACAGGACTAACAAATTCAAAGCTCCCCAATGTTGCTTCTTTGCACAGAATTAACTGAAGTTCTGGACTATGGTGAGGAGGGCCCTCATAAGCCCTCTGAAAGCAATCCAGTAGCCAACGGATGTGCAGGAGAAACGGACCAGACCTGTGAAGAGACTGAAAAAGCCTCCTGTGGTGATGACACTTATATGATCAAGAGATGTGGTCCATTCTTCTGATCGAATACACATTGTTTGTTTATTTGAATGTGTTGATACTAGATCCAGACTCAAAACGTTTATATTATTCTGCTTACATCTTAGGTTTGTGATGCCTACAGAAATGGGAATGATGCTTCTTTCCTTTGACTTTCTATACTGCAGAGCACCAGAATGTTCCAGAAGAAGACAGCTTCTTTTCTGATGCTAGTCTGACTCTACCCACTAAAAAGGTGGAGTTTAATCTGGATCTAGATCTGATTGGCGGAGAATCTGAACTGGCAACTTCAAATACAGATGAACCAAGGGAATCGCAGCAAAATGAAAACAACAACAACATGACAAACACTGGTCTGTACAACTAAAAATCTATTTTTACATCTGCAACATTACTAATTTTAAGCACTAACACTACTGCACCAGTGAAAATGAGTCGGTTTCCTAATATGTATATGTTGCATGTTACAGAATATCATACATATTACTGAGATAAATTGAAGTGACGTTTCAGTGCTGCTGAAAACTCGTGTATAATGCAAGCAAGTAAATTCTCGTGTATATGCACGTGTTGGTTTTTGTGTGCTGTGGTGGTCTTTAAGTTTGTGAGAGTGTATAATGTTAAGCATTGTGTTTTTTGTGTTACAGGGAATAATATGGATGTCTTTACAGAAATTAATTTGGATGAGCCACAGTAACCCCTGGCCGCCTCCCCTGTCTCGTGTCTGTGTGGGGGTGTGCTCGGTTGTCCTGTCAGGCTAGTGAAGCGCGTGTGTACGTCTGGGTGTGTTATGGGTATGGTGTGTGTGATGGTTCTCGTTGTTGTTATACATTTCATGTGTCTCGTTAGGGTGAGTGTATAAAAGTGTGTATGTGTCACTGAGTCTTTGCGTTGTTGGCTAATTGGTTGTCTGTTTCAAAATGAAACCGAAATTAAACGTTTTTTTTTATATCGCACTCGGGAGTCCTGTCTCCCTTTTTGCAGCTCTCAGGGACTCCACCTGTGACACAAACACGCTCACACATGCACTTACACACAGATACAGTGGTATCATGTTACCATTTTCATTATTTGACTTTTTCAGTTTTTCCTTACAGTGTACGGGTTGAATTTTGGAGTGCCATGTAATTGTAATTTTGTAATTCTACATTGTCATGTAATTGTAATTTTGTAATTCTACATTGTCATGTAATTGTAATTCTACATTGTCATGTAATTGTAATTCTCCTTTGCATCATTTTGTTTCTTGTTCTTTGCAGTTGAATGTGCCTGTAGTTATAGAAGATTAAGAAAGGGCAAATAAACATTGATCATTGTGAATAATGCACGTGTGACATTTGTATGTTTCTGTTGTCTGTCAGTGAGAGAGTAAATAATCGTACAAGGTAAAAGTGGAAAGTCACTGCCTAAGAATTCTGTATCTGAAAGGCTAGATTAGCAAATTAACCCACTAGATTACCAAATTAACCCACTAGATTAACCCAGTTGAGGAGATGTTTACCTCTCAGTGCACACATGGCACTAACACGATCAGCATCTTTCCCATTGTCATGATTTTCAGAGGTTTTGGATTGTTCATACTTCCTCTCAGAACCGATGATTAACGTAGACCTACCGTTAAATGTAAATAAAGCCAGCTGTGTTTATAGTATGCGTGTGTGTGAAAGAGTTTCCGTGTGTGTGGAATTGTGAGATAATTGTGAAACGCTGACTGATTACTTAAGCAATTCCAAAACCAAAACAAATGCTTTATGCTACTGAGTGGAAACTTCGCTGTATTTTTTCTTTTCTTTTCAGTGTCCTAAATATTTACAGGGTACAGATCTTACAAGAGATCCATGATCCCTCATTTAGCATAATAGCAAAAGTAATAATAGAGAACATTATTATTCTAATAATAACATATGTACTTAAAGAGAAGTGTACTCAATGAGTAGGGTACGTATTGAGAAATACAGAGGCAGACTACTATATTTCTGTTAGTGAGACATTAGGTACTTTGGCTTCATATGGTGAAGACAATTACTGACCAGTTAGCATCCAAGTTCCAAGTTTTTTGAAAACAGACAGGAAAAAAAATCTGTGACACTGTCTAATTGTTACCCCATTTAATGAAAAGTGACAATATAAATATTAAATAATTTCTCAGATGATTTAATATAACAGTTTATCATCCCCTTATATATAGCAAGAGCTGTGATTACAACACGGTTTCATGTTTTGCACTCTCTCTCTCTCTCTCTGGTCTTATGTCCTCCCTCTCCTCCTCTCTCTCTCTTTTTAGTTCTGAGCACAGTAGATGACTCAATCACAATCATGACTTTAGTTTAATCTGGGCCAGTCACTGGCTCTAGTTTAATCTAGTTTTATCTTTAGTTTAATCTGGGCCAATCACTGACTCTATGGCGGCTCTGTATTCTTGATGACCACATGTATGAGTCATCAGAGAATCTCTGGGTTGTTCTTTCAAAGCCTGTTATGACTACCAGTGTGTCTTAGAACTGCAATTGTAGAGATTATTTATCCACCAGATGGTACACACACCCACACACATTTCACAAATATATAAATCCCCATATATTACTTAATTTCATAAGGTAAATAAGGATGAGGAGGATGATGATGAAGAGCAGCGGAGGAGTGAGAAGAGGAGATACCAGCCAGGAGGTCATGGTCATCTGTTACACACAGCAAGGTCATACATGCACACACACACACACACACACACACACATACAGGATGTGGTCCTGTGGTTGTATATGAATGGAGAAACAGTAGTTTCACTGGATCAGTTCCAAGAATCCTGCTATTGAATGATGTAGAAGCCTGGATGATTGACAGCACTTAAACTCCACCCCCTGTCCTGCACCATATGTCAGTCCTTCCGACTTGGCTTCAGAGGAATAATTCAAACTCAGAATTCTAAGGAAGAAAACCTGCCAACCCACCCCTCAACATAAGTGCTTGTGCATCCAATATGAATTTTTGTGAGTTTTATGAGGTGTGTCAGACACTCTCTGCTGACCAAACTATTAACACATGATTCAAAACGTGAGGCTTTATTAAATTTTTTGTACTAAAGGTCGAATTACATGTTACTGACTGCTACAAACCTCTGGTGGGTGTGGGTGTGCACGTATGTGGGTGTGTACGGTGGTGTACATAGATTACTGAAGCTCTGTATGGAGATTCACATTTCCTGCGGTTCCTGAGGTTGTGTCTTCTGGTGTTTGAGGAGATGCCCCAACGCACACACACCCTCACCAGCCTTTATCGTCACATACACTCACCAGCTTTAACTGTCACACACTCACAAATCCCCACCCACTGACCAACCCCCCATCCACGTGACTCTTTCAGTGTCTCTACAGAAAAAAAAGGAGAGCAAAAACAAACTTCATTTATTCCTGGTTTACATATATATGGTACACTATATATACTAGTATACTGTTGTGATTGCAGTAGTAAATATCCATGACTGTGAACAGGAGTTCTAATATCAGTCTTTGTCATCCTTGACTTGTCAATGTGCAGGTGGGTGACTAACGTCATTCCTGGTTTGGACGGGCTGGACGGCACTTGGTGGGGATCGGTGGTGCTGAGGGCAGGGTGGGTGGTGCCCTGGAAAAGGTGGGGACAGAGGTGTCCATGGCACCAGCACGGGTGGAGGCTGCTGGACAGGGTGAGTTTCCTTGCTGAGTGGAGAATGTATATAGAGCAGAGCTAAGCAGCACTGAGGTGGAGGACAGTATTGAAAAAGGTGAGAGAAACGTCCACCTCACACACACACACACACACACACACATACATACATACAGACACACATACATGTGCACATGCATACAGACACATACACATGTAATATCAAATCAAATCAAATCAAATCAGTTTTATTTATATAGTGCCTTTTACAACAGATGTTGTCTCAAAACAGATTTACAAGTGTCCTAGTCCAAGCCCCCGGTGATCAAGCCAAGAGCAACAGCGGGAAGGAAAAACTCCCTAAGAGCACGAGGAAGAAACCTTGAGAGGAACCAAGACTCAACAGAGGGGGGTCCCATCCTCTTCTGGCTGACACCGGTCACCATGACAACAGATAATTGTATAAAGAAATACAAAGAATACTAAATGATAAAATATGGCATATAGCCCAGGGCTGGGACAAACCCGGGGAAAGGGGGGGGGGGGATCAGAAATGTTGAGAGAGGCCTCCATCCAGTTGATTGATTCTCCATCAGTGTCTGGATAAGTAGCAGGCGGTTGGTAACAGGAGAGCCTCATCAGTCCTTACTGAATATCAAGCTGGATGGGAGGGCAGCCATTAGCTCGATAAAAGTCAAGAGAGACAGTTAGCTCTGTATGCGACTAAGTAGGGAACATAAAATCTAGACATTTCAGAAGCGTGGCAGCAACTCCAGAAGTTAACTGTTACAGCCTAGATAAAATAGCTTACATCACACTCTAAGGCTCTGAGGACCAAACATGCCCTCACTGACTATATGCAGTGTTCGTCCCCAAAACACTACATCTAGACGCTGCCTTCCAGTCCAACGTAAATTTTATACAAACTTTATGCAAACTGTACACAAAAGCAGACCATACACCAGTAACAGCCTGTGGGTTTCAGAGTGTAAAACAAAAATGCAAACGCTGTGTGGGTTAGGCAGCTAGGGTTAGGGAGCTAGGGTTAGGGTTAGGGAACTTTGTACCTGAGACAGCAAGATCGGATCTCATCTGATCACCATGGGGAAACATTTAGTGAAAAATGTAAATGGAATTCAGACAATGTCAGTCCAGATACAGTCTGGGTATGAAGCATCAGCTAAGCAAGCTGTTAACAGGCTATATGAATGTGTGTGTGTGTGTGTGTGTGTGTTAAGTAAAAATTTGCATGTGTATGTTTATCTCTGCTGATAGTTTTGTTGCTTGTGAATTATGATTTTATGACAATCTGAACGATGTCTTTATTATGTTACGTGTTTAATATGCATATTTTATTGTTTGATTAAAGACACATTGTTTTTCACTTAAAGCTAGGCCACCTGGTGTTAAGACAAGGAACTGATTGTCATATATTCCGTTTTAAATTATTTTCATGTCATCATCCCGCCGCTAAGGGGCGCTCGTCTGATTTTTTTTTTTTGTTGTTTTTTTTTTTGGTAGTGTTCGGTGTTCTATCAGTCTGCTTTGTGTTTGTGTTGCAGACCAGTGTGAAACACTGGTACACCACGCTGTCACTGTTTCTCCAACAGTTCTTACACTGACAGTGTACTCGACTTTGAAGCAACAGAGTTTTATCTTAATCGCTGCCTGAAGTTGACGTTTACAAATCATGTTACTGCAGCCGCTGTGTTCTGCGTGACGTGCAAAGCTGTCTACAAGAAAGCGAGACGCACAAAAAGATTAGCTGGCTTTCCAGTCGAAATAATATGGAATAGCGGACCCGAATCGCGCCCGAGAAAACGTCGAAAGAGAATGGCGCTATCCATAATCCAGGCTTGTCGTAGCTTGGCGCTGTCTACGTGGCTTTTGTCCTTCTGTTTCGTACATTTGCTTTGTCTGGACTTTACCGTGGCGGAGAAGGAGGAGTGGTACACGGCGTTTGTAAACATTACCTATGTGGACCCTGTCACCTCGGAGGTGCGGACAGAAAAAACCGAGTGCGGTCGCTACGGGGAACACTCGCTGAAGCGCGAGGCCAAAGGACTGGTTGTGATGTCCGTCTCTCCGCACGAGAGACAAGCTTGCGATCCTAATACGAAATTCGCGATTCCCAAACGACCGACTGCGTGGATAGCGCTGATAACCAGAGGAAACTGCACATATAAAGACAAAATTCGCCACGCATCAAGTCAGAATGCGTCTGCTGTTGTCATATTTAATGTGGGTTCTTCAAACCCAAACGAAACTATCACAATGCCACATCCAGGTAACGTTAAATAAACAACTCTATGTTAGGTATGCGTTGAACTGCGCAGCATGTGTTGTTGACGTTTGAAGTTAGCTAGCTGTTACCCGGTAGCTGATTGAAACATGTCTGAAATGTCTGAACCACAACCACAGAACTAAAATTTAAACAAAACCGGTGGCTAGTTAGCTGCTGTGTCGATTTAACCATATCGAAAATCCTCCTCCAGTTATGTCTTATGTTTGATCCCAAAGACAAACACAGGTTTAATCTTGGTGTTTAGTGGGTCGTAACTGATTGTTGTATAAAAAAGTAGTTCAAGATCGGTGAACAGGCGGTTCCGTTACCGGCCCCTCTCTATTCCTAAAGAGCAGATGCTCACGCTCGCTCACATACCAAAATATTAAAGGTGAGCGAGCGTGAGCATCTGCTCGTTAGGAATAGCAAAATTGTGTGCGCAAAAAAGCCCAATCACTGATATAACCGTGACAGTGGCTCCAGTCCTTACTGCATCTGTTAACTCATTTCTTGTTTAGGTGTACTCTTTATTCAGTCGGTATCCAAGGAAAATGACTAAAGTTTGGTCAGGCTTGGCCAAGATTACCAGCTGTGATTGGGTTGCGTCTTCCTCTCTCACATCTGGGAAGCATTGAAAGTTTGGACGTGTTTAACGAAGCATTCACACCCTCCACCACATCCCACAGCAGTCAGGCCTGGTTTCTTAACACTTGGTTATTTAGATTGATAATCTGGGACCTGTTTCTCCCGGTGCTTGTAATTGTTTCCATTTGCGTGTAAAAGGCAAAAAACTGATGCCAGATCAGAGTGTTTTTCTGCAACCTGCTGGGGTCCTGCCCGAGGGCACTGGATAATGGCCTGTAGTGGGACAGTAGGAGAGGGGTGGACATGGAGTCTATTAAGCACTCTCTCTCTTTCTGATGCCCTCCTCTCTCCCTCCCTCTCTCTCTCTCTCTCTCTCTCTCCCTCTCTCTCTCTCTCTCTCCCTCTCTCTCTTTCTCTCTCTCTCTCTCTCTCTCTCTCTCTCTCTCTCTCTCTCTCTCTCTCTCTCTCTCTCTCTCTCTCTCTCTCACTTTCTCTTTCTCTTTCTCCTTGTTTACTATGTCTACCTCTGGTTGATTATAATGCGTAACCTGGAAACGTAGAACACGTGAAGTGAAACATTTAACTTATCTAAAATTTTATCCTGCCTTAGTTAGTTACATTGTATAACCTGTAAATGAGCGAAACCCTTTCAGTCTCTCGGTATTTGAAACTCTTTCTCTCTCTCTCTCTCTCTCTCAGGTATGGTTGATGTGGTAGCAATTATGATCCCAGAGCCAAAGGGTCGGGAGTTGGTACTGTTACTGGAGCGAAACATCACAGTGCACATGCACATCACCATAGGAACACGCAACCTGCAGAAATACGTCAGCCGCACCTCCGTCGTCTTCGTCTCCATCTCCTTCATCATCCTCATGATTATCTCATTGGCCTGGCTCGTCTTCTACTACATCCAGAGATTCAGATATGCCAGTGCCAGGGACCGCAACCAGGTGCGCTCACACATGCACACATGCGCTCACACACATGCATACACACATACACTCACACACATGCATTCATATATGGATGCATGCATACACAGATGCACACATATATACATACACACACATGCATACACACACACACACACACACACATAAATACACACACACAAACACAGAATATACCAATACCAACCTGTGCAACCAGGTACACGCACACACACTTCACAAATACAAAGGGCTGCAGCCAGTTACACACACTCAAGAACCCAACATAGATGCACCAACACCAGGGGACCCTAGCCAGGTACACACACCCACCCATCCTAGATACACCAGTCATGCATTATTAATGCTCGGGAGTGCAGTGATGTGCACATCCACACACCCCAGCTACATAACCATCAAAAATGCATATCATAAATCCTAAGACTCCAACATCCTGACTTGGCTATGGGGCAGAAGTCTTTAAAACCAGAGCTGCTGATCATACCTGCAGCACTAAAGGTAGAGAAGGAGAAAAAGAGAGATTAAAAATCATAGTGGAAGGAGGTGAGTGAAGGAGAGTGAGAGCATTTAAAATCATGAAAGAACAGGTTTTTCCTCTTATTTCCAGATTATGCAGTGGACTAAAGGTAAGCAGAAGAAGAGGTGTTTCCAAGTTGTGCAATATAACCAATCAGAGAACGAGAAAAGAGAGAGAGAGAGAAGCAGGCAGAGAGGGTGGGTGTGTGGGTTGTGTTTCTGAAGCTTTCTGGGGTTTTACTCCTTGCGTTTTGACAGCACAGTGCTCAGCCGTTTCTGGTCTCTTTTCTCTTTGCTCTGGTTGAGTTGAGAATGTGCAGATTGTAGCTGGACACTCTTTTATTTTGTATGTGCTTGTTGAATATGTCCCTTCTGTGTGTGTGTGAGAGGTGTGACACACACAGGTGTCATTATTAGTGATTAATAGTGATCTCTTTGGCCGGTGTGTTCAGAGGCGTCTTGGTGATGCAGCTAAGAAAGCAATCAGCCAACTCCAAGTACGGACCATTAGGAAAGGAGACCAGGTGACCTACACACACACACACTCACACACACACACACACACACACTCGTTAGGGATCTGGTCCCAAGCACTTGTAATGTTGCCGTGTCTCAATCCGTGTTGTAAAAGGCGTCACATAAATGCATCATCACCAGGAGAGTAATGAGTAAAGCTTGAGGAATGAAAATATTTTCATGTTTATCTCCTTCCAGGAGACTGAGTCTGATTTTGATAACTGTGCTGTGTGTATTGAAGGCTACAAGCCAAACGACGTGGTGAGAATTCTGCCCTGCAGGTAAGCATGCAGTGCACTGGAGTAACACACACACACACACACACACACACTCTCTCAATCTCTTTTTTCACCTCTTTACTTCTCTTTCCCTCTGTCTGTTTCTCATCTTCCCTTTCTCTTTCCCCTCTCTTTCTCTCTCTCTCTCTCTCCCTCTCTCTCCCTCTCTCTCGCAGGCATGTCTTCCATAAAGGTTGTGTGGATCCTTGGCTGGTAGACCACCGCACGTGTCCCATGTGCAAAATGAACATCCTCAAAGCGCTGGGTCTCACGGTAAGGCAAGCGCCTTCACCTCTCCTCGTCTCTCCTGGATACCTGTTCACATGCCAACCACACGGAGCGCTGTTCTGTAGGTGTGTGCGCCGGCTGGTAGTGTGAGAACAGGGCGTTCTGTTTGACGGTCACTGCTGTCGTTTTTCTGACACCTTTTCACCCGCGGCTTCTAGCTTCTGCAGTCTGGATGTGTTTAGAACATTCCTGAAGGTTTTCTACCCTCACAAGCCATCTGTCTTATTTCCTTTTAATTATCTCTGTGTTATTAATGCCTCGCTTGACTGTGTTTTATCTTATCTTTGTGTTTTTTTAAACATTTTGGTTTTTTTCCTTGGGTTATTTCTAATGCTGTTTTTCTTCATTTGAGTTTCAATTGCCCATTACTATGTTCAGCTTTAATCGAGTCTAATTCTGTTGTTTTTTTTTTTACCTGTTGTATTTTCTTCTGATTTTAGCTAACGGCTTTGTCGTGTCTACATGTAGAGTTGCGTCTGACTCTTCCATGTTCAACCCTTTGTGTTCCAGTCAAGTGCAGAGTGTTTGGAAGATCTTCCTCTGGACTATAACCTGGCGGTGGGGGGTGTGGCCCTGAATGCCATGGTTATGAGTGATGACGTCATGGTGGGAGACGTGGGAGGGGTGCGTGACCCCGGGGTCCGAATGGTGGGTCTCCCTCAGGTCCTCCTCGACTCTGAGCCCTTATCAGAGGACACCATGGTGACCGAACAGAGTGAGTGCCTTGACTCGGCTCACGCTGGTTTACTTCTGCTTTTTCTCCTACCACCATTCCAATACGCTCGTGACAGAGGGATGTGCTTCTGTTAATTGCTGTGCTGCCCGTGTGTGAGTGAGTGATGAACTGTGTGTGTGTGTGTGTGTGTGTGTGTGTGTGTGAATGTTTGTGTGTTCTTCATTAAAAATCCCTGTTTCCTCAGGTGAACTGCAGCCAATAGCAAGTGGTAGTTCAGAGGCATCACTCACTATGGGAATAGGACACTTGGATATGGACACGCCTGCAGAAGATGTAAAGTGCTGATTGAAGAAGGCCAAACCCACTAAAGCTGTAGTTCCACATGCTTGAGTTGCCCCTTGCGACAAAAGTGAGTTACTGTGGCAACAGGTCTGGTGGGTAAAATGTG
This sequence comes from Sternarchorhynchus goeldii, assembly GCA_028565775.1. Classification (NCBI taxonomy): domain Eukaryota; kingdom Metazoa; phylum Chordata; class Actinopteri; order Gymnotiformes; family Apteronotidae; genus Sternarchorhynchus; species Sternarchorhynchus goeldii. The sequence goes on from JAOXYF010000021.1 coordinate 7,304,187, forward strand.
CACGAACCCCTGATGGAGCTTCCAGCGGAATCTCTGAGCCAATGACATCATGCTATGACATCACTGCCTGCTGCACTCTTGACTGTTCACTTTCTTTCTTTCTCGGTCTCTCTCTTCCCTGTCTCTCACTCTCTCTCTACATCCTCTCTCTTTCTCTCTCTCTCTCTCTCCTCCCACTCTCTCTCTTTTCCCCCTTGATTCTAAGTCCATATCTTTTGAATTATCTTATAGCTGGACACACCCTGAACCAGTTCCTCTCTTACAGATTAGAGTGCTTACTTCAGAGTGTACACTAGAGTCTACACTACACTAGAGCAAAAGGCACTAGTTCATTCCTGCAGATAATCTGCTGTGTGCTGCTCGACAATCAGATCGTAGCCCATTCCTCTGTGGACTCCCGAACCATCACGTCTGTACCAAACCCCACAGAGCATCGAAAGAAGCTCTCAAAAGAGAAGAAAAACAATCAAAACAGTGTTTTATTTTTCTATAGAAATGCATCTGAAATGTGGAAAAAGTACAGTATTTGATGAAAGTAGTATGAACTGCCAGCTTCATGGAAGGATGAACAGAAGTACAAAAACGCCAAACTCGTGACCCGGGAGCTTTTTGCTCGTGTGACAAGTGTTAGAATTTTCCGGAAAGATCTCTTGGAATCCTGCGGACCACAGCTTTTAGTACGACTAGAGCATGAAGTCGCCCTTATACACATGGTTTTGTATATATGTGGATTCCATTTCTGTTTGTAATGCTATTCTTCCACATTAATTTTATTGTATATTGTAAATAGAAGTATTTTGTCGACCTGATCCTCTTCTGGGGGATTTTCTCCTTATTACGTGTTTTCCAATCATGCACTTTATCTAGTCAGAGGTTAAAGTTCAGTGGATAATTTCATGACTAGGTCCTGATGTCAAGTATACACATATGGTCTCAATCTCCTTTTTGGAGTTAACATACACTACTAACCCTAAGCAAATACACACACACACACACACACACACACAGCCAGTTTTTGTGTAACCAGACAGAGCTCTTCTGCTCTTCACTGATAAACATTTTGCACGTGGGTCTAAATGTGCTTTGAACATGAATAAATTTTATTGTGATTTTTGGGTAAAGTTTTTATTCTCATTGAAATGCCAACAAAAGACTTCTCAGATTTGTTCAGATACTGTCACTTATATCAAAATAACTTTCACATACATCGCGTGAAGGTTGAGGTGATGCGTCAAAAATGAATATAAAGTTTACAAACACAAACTTGCAGTCTAAAACGGGCTCTAAACAAAAAAAAAAAACATTGGCACAGAGTACAGCAAGATCCTTGAGTGTCCAAAGTGGCTGCTGGCTGTATGTAAAGTTTTCTGCCTGTAGAGGGTGATGACAGAACATCTAAACAGCTCACACACTTTGGGATCCGGACCGTGTTCTCTCACTCACTGAAAAACCATCAGAAAAAATGTGTGCTGCTTTGTACCATGGAATACCTGTGGGATCAGTTCCTCAGCTCAGCAGATCACACGCTGCAGCACATGGATTATGAACATACCTAGAGAAAAGACAAAACAACACTATTAGCACACGTATCCATGCATACTCAGTTCACCTGACTCATATGGGACTTCTCCGCAATTTATGTTCATCCCTTCTCCAACGCCTGTCTGTTACTCTGTAATGTCACTGGAGCTATCCATAAATCCTGTCTGTTACTCTAATGTCACTGGAGCTATCCATAAATCCTGTCTGTTACTCTGTAACATCTCTGGTTACTCAGTGGTAGCCAATCAACGTATGTATAGCATCTACACCAGAGATGTTCTGTTGCATTTTGGCGTAGGTGGAGGTTGTTATTATTATTAGATGGAGGAGTTCTTGACTGACAGGCCCAAGTGTCTGCAGCTAACCCCATGTACAGTAAGGGCACCTGCCCCCTTTAGATCACTGGGTTTTACTGCAGAAATTAGACTCAGTATCAATCCAAAGCCAAAGGTACTGATTCAGTTCTACTGAACACAAATGCCTGCATTATTCTTTATCACAATGTTTTACGATATAATTGCCATTTGTTATTCAACAGAATGTTTATTCTGCATTTATACATGATTTTGCACTGACTAAAATTGAACTCTGAAAACCAATAGTGTATAAAATTTGTTTTCTAACCTCTTACTTGTATTAACTCATACATTTGAAGGTTATATGTAAAAAAGAGCAGGTTTGTAATCAGGCATTTGGTGAGATACATTATTACAGTCTAAAGTGTGGAATCCATGCAGATAAACCACGTCCAAGATTCACTTCATTATCCTTATAAAGCTTTGATTTCTCAATGTATTGCTCAATGCGGTTTAGTTGCAACCCTGACCTATTACATTGGATCCATCTAATCAGACGCCTGATTATTATAACTGTGGCAAAGTGATCGGGGCTGAAAATAAACTACCAAAGGGTAGCTCTCGGACAGTGATGGGTATCAGTGTACTTCAGGAGGTCCAACTCTATTTATGTAGGACCTACCATGTCCTTCAATGGGAGTAACTAATTATGTGGTAATTACCATGCTGTCCTGCAGTGAGTAACTAATTATGTAGTAATTACCATGTCCTGCAGCGAGAGTAACTAATTATGTAGTAATTACCATGTTGTCCTGCAGTGAGTAACTAATTATGTAGTAATTACCATGCTGTCCTGCAGTGAGTAACTATGTAGTAATTACCATGTCCTGCAGTGAGTAACTAATTATGTAGTAATTACCATGTCCTGCAGTGAGAGTAACTAATTATGTAGTAATTACCATGTTGTCCTGCAATGGGAGAAGTAATTATGTCGTAATTACCATGTTGTCCTCCAAAAGGACTAATTAATTACGTAGTAATTACAATGTCCTGTGTTGTGGAAATTCCACTATTCGGTATCTGTAAGAAATGGACTCGGAGCCCAAGGAGCAGAGTTGCAGCAAACATAGTATTTATTTTAATGGGTGCACCCAGAGATCTCAGTCAAACACACTTTAAAGAGTCTGTAAGGGAGAGCTAGTGTACTGCCTTGGTCATTCACTCTTATACTATATGTGAAATGTACCCCTCTGTGTGCTTCTTCTAAGGTGGGTGCTGTGTGTGAGTGTGTGTGGGACAGACAGGGACAGGCTGGGCCTCTGTCTAGATTTTTACTTCAGTTAACATGCTCACATGAGAACAATGCTCTCTCTCCCTCTCTATTTTACTCTCGCTTTTTATTTAGTGTTGTTGCTCCATATTTGTTGTTGTCCCCAGTTATGCATGACACCTCTCCCAAGCTCCACTTCCTGCCCAAGGGCAGGTGACCACACCCACAGTGAGCTTTCAAGTGAAACCTGTTACGGTCTTTTGCTGACTTCCAAGAATTTAAACATGGGAAATAACTGAGGATACTTCTAAAATGCTTCCCTGGGTTCTCTGATAACCAGTGTGTAGTTCTTACTAGTATAGTTGTAAGAATAATAAAAGCACTTGTTACTTCTCTGTAATCCCAGTGTTTTTTTCTACAGTAATTTGTCTAACGTATATGTCTTTTTTGACCTACCGACGCAGGGTAAGGGAGATGACAAACAAGCCAAATCAATATGCTATTTTCCAGCTGCTCATGCAAGCGTCGCCCCATCCTGTTCGTGCCAAGCGGTTGCGTACGCCTCGGGTGCGTGCGTCAGTTAGAGCGGAGCGGAGCGCCAAGACGGAGCGAGACTCCGTGGTTTCAAAGCCAGACACGCTGAAAAACAACCCGAATTAAACCATTCCCAACATCGTTCGATTTTTCAATTTTGGATATTTTCTCAGGTATGTTTGCTCAGATGGACAGACCTGGAGATAGAAAATGGGCGTCCCAGATGTACCGGTAGGTAGATGGGTCGTTGGAGGAGTACTGGAATATTGCGTATCAGTAGTTACTGTTTGATTAGCGTTTGACTACTCGGTTCAGGTGTGTTATACGATAATACGAGGCTGGGCAATTCCACTGGAGATCATCAAAAGCTAAAGAGACTTCATGTTATTTGTTTTATTTTTTAGTTATATGTCTGTGTGGTGCTCTTTGAAACTCGGTGCGCGTGCATGTCATTCATTGAATGAAAAGGGCGCTATCAGAGGGGTTGCGCCCTCCCTCCCGCTGATAAATGACGGTCTGATCGTCCTTCTGAAGTCTTCTGAACCAGAGAGTAGGCGTTATAGCACAGTTATAAGAAAGGTATCTTAACGTCAGGTATTAAGAACCACTGACCCGAGTCTTTTAAATATGTTTATAACAACATTATTAAAAGGATTCAGAAGTGTTAATACAGCATGAAATGGCATTCCATTCCATTACCACGTGGATGATGTAAGGTATTACAGACACCAAAATATTACTAATCATAATTGTTTTAGAATCAATTTGTGTTTTTTGTTTGCTTTGTTTTTTGCTTTTATTCTGTGTCTGTCACAGCGAGATTGTGACATCACTAAGACCAGCCAATCATCTTCAAGGACTCTCACCCAAGATATCCATATTCCCATGCATATAACCAGCCCACAGCATGTCCAAATCTTCAAAAAAGCAGATAGAGAACATCATGTCTCTGGGCACGAAAGGAGGAAATGGATCACTCCTGAATGATGTGAGACAAATGTCCAGAGATCCAGTACAGAAGAAGACACAAGCTGACGCCGACACACAAGACGATCTCAAAACTTCAACTCCTGGGTCTGGCTGAGCACCACCAGCCATGTCAAGAACAGACTACTTCCAAGAAAAAGGAAGAGGATCAAGAGAGCAGAGATGGTGAGTGGACCCTTCAGCATGCGCAAGTGGGATGTCTTGTCAAAGTAAGTGACTTTCTCTTTCTCTTCAACCTTTCTCTTGACCTCAGCATTTGTAGCAGGGCTTCTGGAGCTCCATGCATAACTTTGCAGAATGAACTCTGCTAAAATGCCAACTCAGACTCTGATTGGCTGTCATCACATGCATCAAAACAAATACTTCACATCACATGCATCAAAACAAATACCTCACATGCTACAAATCACACCAGCATGTGTGTTGAGTCGAGTCCTCTCTGCCTGACAGTGTGTATGCGTGCATGTATGTGTGTGTGTGTGAGTACAGGTGTATAGTAGTGTGTATGAGTGTCCATGTATAATTGCCTATGTATAGATGTGGTGTATTTATGATTGTGCATGTATACAATCTTTGTAGACAACCGTAAACTCTGGACACTGCAGTTTGAATTGCAGACACACCTGTGATTTATGCAGATTTATGCAGTGGTTAGAAACTGTATCTAATCATCTATCAACCTTTAAGCAACTCGGGTTCTCCTTTGGAATTTACAGGACTGAACACAGTGATTTTACATTTCTTACATTTGTTGCAAGTCCTACTGTATGAGATACTGCTGCTTAAAACTTGACCCAATTCCATTACAGTGCAATTTCACTGAATCATTTAGATGAGGGGGTAATCCCAGGTACCTGGAACATGTGAGGGGGGTAATCCTGGGTACCTGGATTAGGTGAGGGGGATAATCCCGGGTACCTGGAGCAGGTGAGGGGGATAATCCTGGGTACCTGGAGTAGGTCAGGGGGGTGACAATGGGAGACTCATCTGTGTCCAGCCTCCACTGTCTAGTCCCACACTGCTGTATTATGATTTATATTTTGAAAAATACTGACTTCCTGGTCTTTTCTGGTTTTATGTATTTTACATGTGTTTCATCTTAAAAATATAATTGTCTAAAAAACTTCTCATTTGCATATGAAAAACATGATATTTTCCTTCAGATAATATTTTCATCTTTGTGTTAAAAGTGTTAAAAGACTCTTACCCAGTGTAATACTGGCCTTCTTTCTTCAAGGTGAACTGTGTATGAGTACTATTAATGTGTATGAGTACTATTAATGTGTATGAGTACTATTAATGTGTATGAATACTGTTAATGTGTATGAGTACTATTAATGTGTATGAGTACTATTAATGTGTCTGAGTACTATTAATGTGTATGAGTACTATTAATGTGTCTGAGTACTATTAATGTGTATGAATACTGTTAATGTCAGTTTCATCTCTCTCTCCTCTCTCTCTCCTTCTTTTCTTCCTTCTGTATGAATGGTTTAAACTAAAATAAAAAAAAATCACTCCATGTTTACCAGATTTCTCTCTGATTATGTATTTAGATTATTATGTCTTAAGGGAAAAACTGCTGGTGTTTACTCCTGCCGTGTGTGTGTGTGTGTGTGTGTGTGTGTGTGTGTGTGTGTGTTTGTGTGTGTGTGTGTGTGTGCGTGTGTGTTAGTTGAACATGTTAAAAAGGTTATGTCACGTAGTCTGCATGTCGCAGGAGTGTGCGCGTCTAACAGTAAACTATTGCGCAACACTCAAGCGAAGCCAAAACACACACCGTCGCTGGATTGGACAAGAGGGGAACACCGTCGCGTCGTGATTGGATGTTTGTTCTACAGTCTATGAAATGTGTCGGTCACTAAACGCATTGCCCACACGCGCACACACCGGATCAGAGAGGGTGTAGAGGGGAGAAGTGCTGGAGAGGAAGTAACTTTTTCGTAGCAGGTGACCGAAGAACCCACTAACATGCGCAAGTGAGTAAAAAGATGAGCTGTTTACAGCGTTTACTTCTCAAAAGCTGCACTGAGAACTTGGAGGGATCCAGTTCTAAATAAAGCATTCTAACTTTTAGTTAACAGGCCGATGTCAAGTATAAGGACACGACGCATCGCGCCGTATCTCGAGGTTAGATTGTACTAAAGTGTAGAGAACCAAGCAGATGTAATTATGTGACGTTTGGGCATGTGTAGTTGGAGTTCTTTGCGTCGAAATAGCCAAAAATCCCCTAACCCCCTAACCAAAATCTCTGGTTGTGAGATTTGCCTAATATCAGTTAACTAAATCCAACTGACACCTGCTCAAACGTGTCATTTAAAGACATTAGTTCAACTTGCTATTGACATATACTGTAGTTGGTATGACTTTATGAAAAGGTCAATGTTTTGTCGGAATGTCCTGCTATTTACGAGTGACGTGCATAATGTCACATGTGTTTTCATTACTTCAGGCTGACGAATGTGTTTTTAACACGCAAAAGTCGTGCCTCCTCTCGAGCATAAGATAAGAGAACGCCAGTCAACGAACGTCACTGAAACAGCGGGTGGTTGTTTTCTGTTTGTTTATTTTTAGGAGTGTTGCCTGAGACCAGAAGACCAAACAGACTCTCTCTCTCTCCCTCTCTCTCCCTCTCTCTCTCAAAATGTCTCTGTCTACCACCTCTTTCTCCCGTTTTCTCTGGTGTTCCTTCTCCTCCGTCAATCGGAGCGTGACTGTGCGTCCGGGCCGGTGTGTGTGCGCGCGCGTGTCGGCTGTCCCCGGAGTCCGTCGGTACAGCGCTTCCCGTCTTGATGCTGATGGTAGCGGCCGGCCTGCTACATGGGACTCGTTCGGGATTTGGGACAACCGAATCGAGGCGCCTGTTATGCTCCCGCCCAGTATCCGCTATGGGACGCCTATTCCAGAGCTCAACCTAACCAACGTCGGATGCGCCTCGCATATCGGTCGGCGCCGTGACAACGAAGACCGTTTTCGCGTGGCCAAACTCACGCCCTCCCTGCTCTACTTCGCTCTGTTTGATGGACACGGAGGCCCGCAGGCTGCTGATTTCTGTTACTCACATATGGAACGCTATATACGGTACCGATCCGCACACACACCTGTATGTATCCAAACGCCCTGTATACTCTTTATGTGTGTGCAGCACAGTATATCACCTGTGAATTTCTGTCCTCGAATATGTGGATTTGTATGATTTGTTGGTTTTGTAAATAAACGTATTTGTAAACTAAGGTTTTCTCTGTGTGTATAATAGGGATGGTCTGGATGAAGAGTGGAACCTGGAGGTGGTGTTGTCCACTGCTTTCCTTCAGGTGGATGCTGCTCTGGGCTCTCATCTGCAGCTGTGTGGCAATGGTGCAAATACACCAACACCCCACCTGAGACGCACCCGAAAAACACCCCGGTCAAAACAGACCCGGATGCAACCAGTCAGATAAAACTACAAACACATGCACCAATCAAAAGATACCCAGCTCAGTGATTTAAAAAAACACACCAATCAAAAGAGACCCAGCTCAGCGATAAAAAAACACCAATCAACACAACTTCACAACTTAAATGTAGTTTGCTTAATCTGGAATTTAGCATTTTAAAGAATATCAAAGTGAGTCAATCACTCTGGATGTCCTACAGCGTCTTTGATGACAGTGGGGACCACAGCGACTGTGGCGTTGCTAAGAGACGGTATAGAGCTGGTTGTCGGGAGTGTCGGAGACAGTCGTGCCATACTGTGCAGGAAGGGCAAAGCACACAATCTCACCAGTGACCATACTCCTGAGAGAAAGGATGAGAAACAGAGGTACATACACACACACACACACACACACACACACACACTCACACTCTCTCACCAGTGACCATACTCCTGAGAGGAAGGAGGGAAACAGAGGTACATACACACACACACACACGTCTACACACTCTCCCTCTCTTACTCACTCTCTCTGACCCTCAGCGAATGGCATTCACTAAGTGATTTATGATCATGTGCGTGTTTGTGTGAGCAACCAAACCAGAGTGCTATTAATATATCCAGAAGTGTTCAAACACCATCCCCCACAGGTAAAGTAGTTCAGCCTTTTTCATATACAACTACTAAAGTTTTCAGTGTTATTAGTATGTTACTGTTTTTTGGAATATATGTACATTACACTTTACATATTAGGGTTTTAAGTTCCCTTGTAATATCTCAGCTTGTGTGTGTATTTGTGTGTGTGTGTGTGTGTGGGTTCCTTTAGTAATATCTCAGCTGTTGTGTGTGTGTGTGTGTAATTTCATCCTAGGATTCGCCAGCGTGGTGGGTTTGTAACGTGGAACAGTCTGGGCCAGGCCAACGTTAACGGCCGCCTGGCTATGACGCGCAGCATCGGAGATTTCGACTTAAAGACGAGTGGAGTCATCGCCGAGCCCGAGACCGCTCGTATTACAGTGAGAGAGAGTGTGTGTGTGTACGTATGTGTCCACCAGAGACCGCTGCTCGCATTAAAGTGAGACAGTGTGTGTGTGTGTGTACGTATGTGTCTACCAGAGACCGCTGCTCTCATTACATTGAGAGAGTGTGTGTGTGTGTGTACGTATGTGTCCACCAGACACCGCTGCTCGCATTACAGTGAGAGTGTGTGTACGTGTGTGTGTGCTTGTGGTTTGTGGCATCTATGAGCTGGGAATAAAAGTGAGTTTTGCTTGCAATCACAAGCCCCTAAAACAGGTGTGAGATAAGCTCCTGATGTTCTTACAGCCATCCATATACACTGCACTGTATATCTGTGTTCTTACAGGTGTCCATATACACTGCACTGTACATCTGTGTTCTTAAAGCCGTCCATATACACTGCACTGTACATCTGTGTTCTAACAGGTGCCCATATACATTGCACTGTACATCTGTTCTTGTGTTCCAGTTACAGCATGCTCATGACTCATTTTTGGCTCTTACAACTGATGGTGTAAATTTCATCATGAGCAACCAGGAGATTTGTGATGTCATCAACCAGTGTCATGACCCAACAGAGGCTGCCTATGTCATCGCTGAACAGGTAATCATCATTATCATCAGTGACCCTCAGTAACAGTACTGTAGTAAATGACATCATCAGTGACCCTCAGTAACAGTACTGTAGTAAATGACATCATCAGTGACCCTTAGTAACAGTACTGTAGTAAACGACATCATCAGTGACCCTCGGTAACAGCACTGTAGTATTATATGATATATATGATATAATATATATATAATAGAAATGAACAGCTAGGCTTAACCACCTATTAATGTTTTGTGTTTCTGAATTTACAGTCCCTGCAGTACGGCTCTGAGGACAACAGCACCATCATCGTGGTTCCGTTCGGAGCGTGGGGTAAGCAGCAGAATTCCGATTTCAGCCACTCCATGAGCCGGAATTTCGCATCCTGTGGACGCTGGGCCTGAAAGGTCATAACCTTTAGAACAGATATCTGTCAGAATATTCCTCTACACAGATTACATAATGTCACAGGCAAAATCCAAAAGTCATATTTTATAAAAGTTGAAGGAGAGTGACTATTCAAATGTATTTTATTTTTTTACACAGTTTTCCCATGTACATATTTTGGATAAATGTTCAGAATTATAATAAGTATTTAAATTTATGTCTGAAAGCCGTGTGACTCGTCTGGATAAGCAAGTAGAATGCAGATGTCTTCAGACTGTATTACACCTGACCCACCTCACACCTGTGACTCTGTGACCCTGGGACCCTAAGAGCAGCCCAGGGAGCCACTAGGTGTTTTGTTGCAATGGCTTACAAATCCTTTAGGATCACTGAGTTATCGTTTTGTTTCGTTTCGTTTGTTTTGTTTCGTTTTGTTTTGGTTTTTGAGGTATTCACAGATTCTTACCCATTCCCTCATATTTTTAATTCAATTATTAGAGTATAATGAATTCGCAGTTAGATGCAAATCAAAATGTGTTCTTTCTGCAGTCACTACTCAGTCTATGTTTTGGGGGGCAAAAATGCATAGTGCTTATGTCCTACTCCAGCACACGTGAGATGACAGGTGAGCACCACATTATACCTCTACCCACTAGTGTACACACTACACTCCACCCCCCCCCTCCCCTCCAGAGTACACACTACTCCTCTAGAGTACACATAACCCCCCCAGAGTACATACAACTCCAGTGTACACAGAACCCCCCCTAGAGTACACCCTACCCCCTAGTGTACACACAACCCCCTTCGAGTAAACACTACTCTCCTAAAATACACACTATCCCCCTAGAGTACACACTACCCCCCTAGAGTACACACTGTCCACACTACCCCATGAAGACGTCTCTGACTAAAACAGTGGTCCAGAGTGTCAGTATTGCATAAAATATCTGACACTCTTGGCTACACAAAGACACATACATACAGAATACACACAACACACAAACATACATACAGAATACACACAACACACAAACATACATACAGAATACACATAACACACAAACACATACAGAATACACACAACACACAAACACACACAAACATACATACAGAATACTGATTTCTCTTTCTGTACCGATACCGTTTCATTTTTTGGTTTCTGGAATAGAACATCATGTATTACATCAGATGATGTCGAAATAATTGCAGTTCCTTTATGGATCAATAACTGTTCATCTAAGTATCCAAAATAAAAGTCCCAGTTTCTAAAATACAAAAAACTCTGGAACTTGTACATTATTCATGTGTGATGGTAAAAGATCAGAAAGTTGTATTGAAATGATTGTTAAATGGTAGTTAAATGTTTCCATTCACACTAATCCTGGATTATGGAATGCTGTCTTCCTTAAAGTTAATGTCTCTGGGGTAATTCTGTCTCCAGAGTTTATGTTAAAACGGCGCCAAAGAGACTTTTCATTGTGTAACTGAATAGCACACTTCTGGAGCCCAGGTTACAGCTTGGCCTCTGGCTGTTCACTCGTGAATAGGATTACCAAAAATCATAATAATTAATATATAAACTAATTCAATCTTGAAAATTAAAATAAGCAAACAGACAAAAACAATTATACCTTATTTATTTTTTAATCAATTAATCAAACTTGCATATTTTTCTGATAGCATAAAAACATTCTGTTGATGTTTTTGCTTCTGTATTTTATTTATTTAGTTAGTAAGATGCCTTCATTCCTGCACTTTCAAAGGACCTTTACTATGGCTTTATACAGTACAACTGCAGAAGGAGAGAATTTTACGTGTGCTGTTTAAAATAATGACTTAAAGGAAGAGATTTAAGAACAGGAATAGATCTGTGGAGCTTGGTTTTACTATTGTGACATACGCGGTTGTGACGTCAGCAGGTTCACGTGTGTGCGCACGCGCCCTCAGGCATGTGTGCATGTCTGTGTCTTACCCAACACGAACATGAACTTTGTACCCTTCTTAGTGTGTAAGAGGATATGTATGAAAGTGTTCCCTTGGTTATCACACCAAGCTGGGGGACAGCGTCCGTCCACCCGTGTCCCTCAGGACTCCGGAATGCCCTACCCATTAATAGCCTCGATGACAAGGCCCGCTGCATCTCCTGAACACAAAAACAACCTCCACCAGCCAATCAAACCACCACAAATCACCC
>JAOXYF010000021.1:7330570-7350834 GCA_028565775.1 Sternarchorhynchus goeldii
GTCCTGCGTGAGACACTATTTCTGTGGGTCTGCGCTGATATGGACTCAGAGCTGGTCTCACTGGTGTTGATATGGACTCAGAGCTGGTCTCACTGGTGTTGATATGGACTGAGAGCTGGTCTAACTGGTGTTGATATGGACCCAGACCTGGTCTCACTGGTGTTGATATGGACTCAGAGCTGGTCTCACTGGTGTTGGATGTGGGAACTACCTGGACAAAGATTTCTATTTTACTTCAGACTGCTGAAGTCTAATGTTTTCCATTATGGATCAGCATGAGGAGGATGTTGAACATGACTACATCCACTTCATCTGCTGTGGTTCAAATTGGAATGGGAAATTCAGAATTTAACCAAGCTCTTTTCTGGTAAAACCTATGCGCCTGGAATATATTTAAATCCGTATGAAGCAGATCTGTTTTCTGAGTGTTCGGGGCCAGATGTAGCAGCCAGCCTGTATGTGCTTGTTTTGCTCACTGGAGTGTAACAGCTGGTGCACACATCAGAGTGGCGTGCAGCTCTGCGTTCACCATCAGCCTGCCCTCCCACACACGCAGCTCCTTCGGGGAGGAAGTCGGGTTTCCCCTCGCTCTGTCACACAGGGTTGTGTGCTCGAACCCGGAACCTCGCGCTCCCCGACTGCCGGTAGTGGAATAACCATTAAATGTGTCAGAGGGGTTTGTTTATTCGCTGATTCACCTTTATTTGTTTTTTTTTTTTTTTTGTGCAATCTAAATATAAAACCCCGCATACCCCAGGGCTCATTACGCAGAGTTGACACGATACCAGCTTTGACTCGCCATGAGTCCAGGAGGCCCTGCGAGTCAAAGCAGTCCTAGTGTGGGTAGAGTAACACACTGCTTAGTTTAGTGGTCAAAAGAAGTTGAAAGTTCTGTAGTGTTTTGAGAGCCCCACAACTTTACCGCACAACTCAACACGAGTAACGTCAAAAATATGGTGCATGTTCATATCAGTTTGCAATATTTTTTCAGCATTTTTATCAGCAGTAAATGTAGGATGCTACTCCTGCACAGTTGGTGGATCAGAATGGAGTATCTTTCCCCCTCAAAGCAAAAATCAAGGGATTTATAGGACCTGTCTGAGACCTGTCACCAGTGATGGCCTGTTCTAGGGTTTCTATGAAGAACTTATTACGTCTCAAAACCACCCAGAAGCCCCTGTTCACTTAACCTGGACAAATGGACAAACAATCTCTGATTACTGTATCTGATGAGAAAGGTTAGCGTATATCCTGTGACAGGTGGTTAAGATGCTCCAGTGACATGCTGGGTGAGACCTTGAGCTCAAGCAGGGGCCTGAATTAACGTGTATAGTAGTTAAGGCTGTGACCTCTGCAGCGAGTCAGTCCGCTCTGACAGAGACAAACAGGGTCCATGTTTCTGTCTCTGTGGCTTTTAGCTGAAAAAACATGACAATACATTGTGAGAAACAAGAGAATTCTCTGGATTTTCAGCATGTGAGCAGGAACCGCATTAAATGCTATAACCACTGTCTACGTCAGAGCTCATATAGTATACGTTCATACCTCAGAAATATTCATTTGCTGCACCGTTAAAACAATGCAAAACAATTTCTAGTAATTTTAAATTACTTTAAATTTTGCATTTTTCTAACATGCCCTCTAGGCAGTCATTTAAACTAAGTGTTTTATGGGTTTAACTGTCTTATCATGCACTTCACGTGTGACCTTAGTAATCCAACAGTCCCGAATCACTCCTGAGTTCTTTCAGCTATTTAAATGAGCGGCGCTGACAGTTAAATCGGTTTCCAAATTGATTCCACTGACGCGCATTTATAATGCAAATAGATGCACTAATGGAAGATTAGCCAAGAAGCAGATCCCCTTCATGATGTCACTAGGCAGTAATTGGTGAAACACAACACCGACTACTTGGGACGTGTGCGTCTGCGCTCGCAACAGTGCAAGTCAAGGCACGTGCTGAACCTACCGCCCGGAGGTGGTGTGCGGCGCTGGGGTAGTCTGACTGTAGAACACCGCTCCATTACCAACACCAAGTCCAGTCTCGTAAGGATTCGGTTGACGTGGACTGCTAATAGAATCAAAGTGTTTTCTCCTCAGAACCAGTTTTCCATTCGTCGATAAACCTGTGCGCTTGCTATTATTAACAGGCAAGAGAAGCAAGGTTAATCAAGCCGCACAGTGGTTGGGGGAAGTTTTCGGAGACGCAAGGGGACCTCGAGTTCTTAGCTCTCTACAAAATGAGGGAGTTCTGAGGTGGCATTTCCCCCGATCAGTCACGCTCCCTTTGGCGCTAACCAAGGTCTAGCTCATGAACCGGTATCCTCTCGCGTGGAATTCTGTTTTCACTTAGAACACTGCTTCTTGGACAAATGCATACAAATGCATTTAGGAGCCCAACGGACAAGGAGTGGACACGTTTCTCTAACAGCGAAAACGTGAGTAAACCCTGTTTTTATTTGAAAGAGTACAACACTGTCAACAAATAAGATAGCGTTATGCTGAGTTAACGTTTACATCTGTAAACGCATTTAACCGATGCGTTCACTGAAGCTTTAGTGTCAACATCCCCGGTAGACTGTCTCGAGGTCCCTGTCCCTAGAAACCGCTGGCACAGGTCTCACCTAAAGGCTGCGCCAAGAACAGTGCAGTACCTCAAAAAGGCATGGATGTATCTTGGCTCGTCCGTTTTTAATCTTATCCAACACCGATTTCCGAGTGGACGCTTACTGATTGTACCCCGACTACCTTAGCTGATCGGAGTTGTGCTTTTGGAATGTTTTGGTTCCCTATTTATAACTTGCGGAGTTTATTTTGGCCGTGCATATTCTGGTTTCCCGCACATAAAAGGGCAGTCGCTCCAGTACAACTGTAAATACCCCGACATGAAATGCTTCAGGGTCGCGTGACATGTCTTGAAATCCCAAAATACTCGTTCGGGGATTTTAAGCATATCAACGAATAAAGTCACTACGAATGATAAATAATGTCCTCGAGTGTTTAATATTTTTGGCTTTGGTCAATGACGCCTAACGCACTTATTATGACCGGGTAACAGCAGGCAAGCAAGCGCGCTTCTTATCGGGGTAAAATTCCACTTAGTTGAAAAGTGATTTTTGACCAGCTGCAACAGGGACGGGCTCGTTCTGTAACACCCCTGTCGTATATTGGTGCTGAGCTGGTCTGTTGCATCCAGATGGGAGAGTAATCCAACCGCTCAACAGGTCGAACGGATTTCACGAGCCATTCTGATCAAACGGTCCTTGATAGCGGTAGCGGAGCAGCTTGCGATGAAGCGCGACCAAACAAAACTACGTGACGCTGCAGTTCTGCTGGTGCTCAGAGAACGAGAGCGAAACATTCCTCATAGCTGTGTGTAACGTACTGCGTGTTTGCAAACGAAATGTACTCTAATGGTGTAACGTTAAGTTCTGCAGGCCGTGTTGTCTATCTTGGACCTTTCTCTTTTAATAGTTTGTTAAATCCAGATGTTCTGTACAATCCGAGGGTCATTTCCACGAATAATTAACACACACCCCCCCCAAAAAAACTTGCCTGCTGCAACAGATTTAGGAGAGGGGTGATTCAGATAGTCAATGATTTGTCATGGCGTTGCGCTTCAGATGACTACCTGGAGCAACGCTGATGATCTTACTAAAGACGTCTAGACGCTCGTGGTGAGTGAACACACAAATAGCCAAAGATGTTGCATTGCAATAGATCAGTATTTTCGCATCTTTGTACTCAGTTTGAAGGCTTTAAAAACAATTGAATAGGTAATACAGGTGAGGCATTTCTGAGTTATTGTTTCACCGGTGTTAGAGGTGAGGCAGTTCTGAGGTAGTGTATGCCTCCAGTGACTGGGGATCGAGGAAGGTTTTTTTGTGCACACACATGATGTTAGTTATAAATCTGAGCTCCACACAGATTCTGTTCTGTTAAAAAAATCAATGGGAGGGAGGGAGAGAGGGATTGCTCTGACTGAAAGAGGTCTGGAGTAGGATCTCCTCCTTCTTGAGAGTTGCAGGAACAGGTCGCGCTCGAAGCCCTTCAGAGCAGTGTCGGTCTCCACCTGTGGGTCGCCTGGGTAACGGAGAGGGGGGGGGGGCTTTGGCTGGATACAAGTGATTGCTTCTGTCAAGGCTTTCAGATGTTGGCTGGTTTCCTGTAACTCACTTTGATCAAAGCCCTCAGTGTCGACATTAACAGCAGGCAACTCTCTGTGTTTGCATATCTGGAAAATGATATAATGTAAATGGAACAGGCTTGATCACGAATGCACTGATCAGAAACCATGCAAAATTAAAGTTGTGGTTGAAGTTGCTGAAGTAACAAATGAAGATATGTTTTGATTGGGAAGGTCATGAACCTGCTGAAGGTGTTGTTTACTGCAGCGCCATGTGTTTTAGTGCAGGTTCAGTGTTGAGGGTTGAATACACCAGAACACTCCAGGATAAAGGAAGAGTGGTTCAAGTGCAAGAGCATGTACACTCTCTCTCTCTCTCTCTCTCTCTCTCTCTCTCTCTCTCTCTCTCTCTCTCTCTCAGACACACACAGACACTGGCTCTTTGTATGACTGGAGCACTGGGGCATGCCTGAGTCTGAACACAGTGTGGTCCCAGTGTCAATGTCCTCTCCACAGACAGGGCATTCTCAGGTCAAAGGGCAGACTGAAGCACTTCCAAGTCAAGTTTTAGTTATATACTTCATGATATACAGACTCTGGGAGAATACATGGAGAGAATAAACCCTTAGGGCCTTGGCTCAGCATTACTTTGAGAAGTAGTTTTGCTCTTTCTTGATCATCATTCGTTAAAAAAGGCATTGGTGGTCCTTTGTATAACTCATTTCCCCATGTGGTGGGTTTTACTGCGCCGCGGTTACGCCGCGCCACGGAAACGCCCGCGCCGTGGTTACGCTGCGCTGTGGTTACACCAAGTTCTGCCTCCGCTCGGTCTGGCTGGGATTGCCTTGCTAGTGTTAACGGGTTATCCGTCTCCAGGGGGAGACACCAGCAGAGGTGTTTCCGCACACAGCCACTTGGCAGGAAATGCTTGATCATGTTTACCTTAGTTTCGCCTCTGATGTCACTTGCAGTAAATTCCTGCATTTATCCCATACGTCTCGCAGCAAGCACTTGTCCTGTGTGACGCTACTCCACTCTGCAGACTTTCAGAAATGCTTGGTAACCATAGTAACCCTGGTAACCCCAGTCTACAGACTGAGTATGAAAGTTACATCACATACACAGGACTGAGTCCTTGTTATTCGTTTGTTGCTGGTTCACGTGGATTGAACAGACAAGGCTGACTTTCCCAAAAGCATCACAACATGAAAATTTGCAGTTTGTAGAAGCTCATAATTTCGACACTGTGATGCTTTTCACAAAAACTGGTTCCAGGTCAAAGTCTTGCTGTGATCCACGTATGAGAAATAGCGCCCAGCCATGTCTGGGACAGAGGCTGGATTCAGAATGGGCACATGTTCACGGATGGTGAAAGAGGGGTCCTGCCTGCCTGGCACTTTGCTGTGATCAGGCATGACTCCAGGGCCCCACTGCACAGGCTGTGGACTGGACTCTTTGCTTCTCAACACTGTAATACCCTAGAGGAGCAACTGGGCTTGAAGCTAATTAGATAAGTCTGCAGTTTTATAAAGACATATTAGGGCAACATGTTAAACATTTCTGTGGAATTCTATAAAAGGAGGAATCCAGATATTGTTAACTTTGAAAAGAGAACTCCAAAGAGTACTCCAAATAAAGATCGTTTCAATTATGTAGACTTTGGGAATCTTCACTGTTGTAGATCAGTGTACTGTATTAGAATAGTAACAGATGACTGGGTTTGGATTTTGATTGAAACTCTACACCATGCGTTGTGCCGTCACCTGTTAACACAAAGCTTCGTTTGATCCAGTCTCCATGTACACAAGACGATGCTGTAACTTTCAGTAGCAAAAAAAATGGTTTGTGATACTCATGAATGGATGTGTAAGAAATGTGTGTGTGGTCTCAAAGGTCCTCCACGTCGATTATGTTTAGCTTTGTGTTGGAGGAGTGTTTGGTTTGTTTTGGCCCTGCTGAAGGAATGTCACACCAGTGTCTCGAGAAGAGGCAGGTGACACGCCTCCTTTGTCACCCCCCCAAGGGGAACTGTGGGAAAATAAACAAGCCTGATTGTCTGGGCCAGCCAATCAATAGCTGGTTGGATTTCCTAAAACTGCCCAATGAATTTAAGCAAACAGCTTTGATACCTGGAGTGGTGTTGGGCTGAGTTAGATAAAAAAAATACACCACTAAACATCAGATTATGTTGTGTGTTTAATGAAATTAAAATTATGTACTTCTGAGCTTATGTTTGCCTGGATGCAAGTAACTGGTTGTGTTGAATTCTTCCTGCAGGTTAATTAAATGTTTGTTGATTGAGTGAACCTCCAAAAAACATTTTATCTATACTTGTACTAGTTACAGATAAATCTCTGTTGCCATCATTACTGAAATCTGTTACCCAAAGATCAAGTGTCCATATTATCAAAAAAGCATCACTTTGCAAACATTTAACTCTCCCTAGTTTCACAGCCCTTTTGCACCTCTCACTCAAAACCCTCCAACACCCACCGGTTACAGTTTAATCAGATAGTTAAAGAGAGAATAACTCGGTTCACTTGAGTTGTCCTGTATTAATGAACTGCAGCTCAAATGGGATGTCCTCTCTTATGCTAATTTGAAACCGTGTACTAATTTAGAATATCCTTGGATGTGTAATTGCTTCAGGTGTGTTGGTGTAGACTGTGCAGTTTCTCTGTGCATAAATGGTTGGGGTGATATTGGAGTTGCACAGCGTTGGCTGTGTCTTGTTGGCTGATGTAGTTATCAGGAGGGACGTCTTTGTCAGTGTGATGGCTGCAGTGGTAATAATTATACAATGTATCCAAATGATTGATGAACATGCATGTGTTCTCCGGCTGTGGTGTGGTGTGGGGGGGTGGATTTGTGGGTGGGGGGGTAGTGTTGTATGTGGTTTGTGGTAAGTGGTGTGTGGGGTATAAGGTGGTGGTGTAGGGTGTGCTGTATTGGATGGCGTGGTGGGGTTGTGGTGGGGTTGTGGTGGGGGGTCTAGTGCATACATGCTCCTGTTTCCTGTTTCTCATGTAAGTTGCTTTGGATAAAATGCATAAATGTACATTTACATTTATGCAAGAAAAAACAACGATTAATTATTAATTATTCATAACAGTTCATATTCATAATCATTTCTTCAGTTAAAGTTCACTGAAGCCATTGTTCACTCCAAAGATTTTAACGTGGATAATAGGAAAAACATGAAAGGGAATGTCCAGTTAGCTTGACCTCATGAAAATTTGCTAATATTAGATACATTTTTTTATTAGCAGTGTAAGCATTTGTGGAGGGAATAAACTTCCCTGGAAACACATTTGGATGTCAGCAGCCTGTTTCAATGTAAGATGATGTTTTTTGCCAGTTTCCACAGCCAACCCACTTATCTTGACATCAGCACACTAGACCATGACATCATCACACGTGACCCTGATGTCATCTGGCCTGAGAGCATCCTCAGCGCTCCCCCGTACCGATGTTACATGTGTCATGTGATGTTAATGATGTGGATGTGAAAGGCGTTCTAGTCTATGTGCGCTGTCTCATTCATACATGAACTTTACCCTTCCACACCGAACACAGGGCTCTTTCACACAGGAATAATACTACAGCTCTGAACAGCACGATGGAAAAGAGGTCAGCATGTAGAACATGGAGTAAGAACGGCTTTAAGTCATGTTTTCTGTCGGGTGTCGTGTCAACCGTACGGTGAGGAGTCCATCACATGACCGTGTTCCACTCTGCTGTCCTTGAAGTTCTAGATCACCTGTACCACATTGTACTCACACTACTGGTGAAAGGGGTTCAACGCTGGGTGAGTTCGTTCCTCACCGAAGATTTAAATGTGCTTGAGATGAGTGGAAGTACTTTTTTGCAGTGCCTTAAGAACTCATGCGCTCCACTCAAACAAGCCCTCAAGTTGTAAAATTCATAGTCTTACATGTTTGTAAATGGGCCTCCTGTGGGTTTTCCATCATTCTGTAATCTTCTCTGTGGCTGTTTCATATTATGTATGCAGTCTATGAGGGGTGAAACAAAAAATGCAACAATAGTCTCATTTGGGATGATATTGGATCGGTTAGGGCTGATCAGGAGTCAGTGTCTGCTCCAACAGTAGCATCATGTGGGATGGTGGTGGATCAGTTATGACTGATCTGTGGTCATTGTCTACTCTTTTCTTAAAGAGTTTTGCTTTCTCTTTTGCCAAGGCACAAGTAATGTCTGTTATATTTTATTGTGAAATAAAATGTATTTTTCTGTAGTTTTTTTTTCTGTTTTAAGAACTGTTTCTCCCTTCCCATCTCTATCTCTCTCTCTCCAGGAGGGCCCTCCTTTTGCTCCTGTCAGCATGTGCTACCCTGCTGTTTGCAGAAGAACACTCACAAGATCAAGGTATGCTCACCTCTGTCTGTCTGTCTGTCTGTCTGTCTGTCTCTCTCTCTCTCTCTCTCTCTCTCTCTCTCTCTCTCTCTCTCTACTTGTGACCTATGACCTGTCACCTTTTAACCCAAACTCAAGCTTCCTTTGCAACTGTGGCTCAACACTCTTGCTGGGATAGGCTGTGTGTGTAAGTGTGTGTGAGTGTGTGTGTTAGTGTGTTTGTGTGAGTGTGTTTGTGTATGTGTGTGTGTGTGTGTGTGGGTATGTGTGTGTGAGTATGTGTGTGTGTGTCTGTGTGAGTGTCTGTGTGAGTGTGTGTGTGAGTATGTGAGCGTCTGTGCGTGTGAGTATGTGTCCGAGTGCACGTGCACATGTGTGTCCGAGTGCACGTGTATGTGTGTGTGTGTCCGAGTATGTGTGTGTGTGTGTCCGAGTGCACGTGTATATGTGTGTGTGTGTGTCTGAGTATGTGTGTGTGTGTGTGTGTGTGTGTGTGTGTGTCCGAGTTCACGTGTATGTGTGTGTGTGTCCGAGTGTACGTGTATGTGTGTGTGTGTCCGAGTGCACGTGTATGTGTGTGTATGTCCGAGTATGTGTGTGTGTGTGTGTGTGTGTGTGTCTGAGTGCACGTGTATGTGTGTGTGTGTCTGAGTGCATGTGCACATGTATGTGTGTGTATGTCCGAGTATGTGTGTGTGTGTGTCCGAGTATGTGTGTGTGTGTCCGAGTGCACGTGTATGTGTGTGTGTGTGTGTGTGTGTGTCCGAGTGCACGTGCATGTGTGTGTGTGTCCGAGTGCACGTGTATGTGTGTGTATGTCCGAGTATGTGTGTGTGTGTATGTCCGAGTATGTGTGCGTGTGTGTCCGAGTATGTGTGTGTGTGTGTGTCTGAGTGCACGTGTATGTGTGTGTGTGTGTGTGTCCGAGTGCACGTGCACGTGTGTGTGTGTCCGTGTGCACATGTATGTGTGTGTGTGTCCGAGTGCCCGTGTATGTGTTTGTGTGTCCGAATATGTATGTGTCTGAGTATGTGTGTGTGTGTGTCTGAGTGCACGTGTATGTGTGTGTGTGTTCGAGTGCACGTGTATGTGTGTGTGTATGTCCGAGTGCACGTGTATGTGTGTCCGAGTATGTATGTGTCCGAGTATGTGTGTGTGTCCGAGTGCACGTGTATGTGTGTGTGTGTCCGAGTGCACGTGTATGTGTGTGTGTCCGAGTATGTATGTGTCCGAGGATATGTGTGTGTCCGAGTGCACGTGTATGTGTGTGTGTGTGTGTCCGAGTGCACGTGTATGTGTGTGTGTCCGAGTATGTGTGTGTGTATGTCCGAGTGCAGGTGTATGTGTGTGTGTGCCTGAGTCCACGTCTATATGTGTGTGTGTCCGAGTGCACGTGTATGTATGTGTCCGAGTGCACGTGTAGGACTACAAGCCGCACAAGAATCATGCGAGAATTAGCCCGGATCATGCGAGAACTAGTCTGAATTCTGCAGGCTTCGCAGCAGACTGATGTCACTAACACCATTCTCTCTTTTCCTCGCTTTTGTTCTGTCTCCCGCTCGACGTGACACACCTCTCTGGTTCCTCTCTGGTTCGTGCTGTTTAAACAGCCGTCTTGGCATGTCTGCTCTTGCTCTGTGAATGGCAGATTGCAGCCTCTCCTCCACTCTTTCTCTCTCCCTCTCTCCTCGTCTTTCTCTCTCTCCCTCCTCCTCTCTGTCTTGCTCTCTCCTACTCTCTATCTCTCTCTCTTCCTCTCTCCCCCTGTCTCTGTGTCTCTTTGCCCTGTTAAAAACAAAGAGGGAAGGCCAGATCTGGGAGCCCAGATCAGCTGGAGATCAGATGGGATGGAGATTCAGCAGTGATGACAGTGAGCAGAGTGTGGGGTGACACTGAGGAGAGTGTGGGGTGACACTGAGCAGAGTGTGGGGTGACACTGAGGAGAGTGTGGGTGAAGTCTCGAGAGTGAGTGTTTGTGTATTGCTGGTCAGGTGTCTTTCCTGAAGGAGATGGATAAAATTGTGTTCTTCTCTGAAGGAGATGGAGAAGGTTGTGTTCTTCTCTTCTGGTGGGCATAGTGCATGGTGACCCTGTCCCACTCTGTCTACTCAGGAAAGATACGTTTCATTGCAGGAAGTAACACTGATCACCATCTGGTCAGCCCAAGGGACCAAGGCTCTGATGGGCAGGGGGTGGAGTTGGGGACAGAGTGAGGGGGAGGAGGGGTCAGGGTGAGGGGCAGAGCTTCCACCTGTTACTGTGGAGATAATTTAAGGGAATAAAATGAAAGATAAAAATGCATGTTCCTTTCACACTGCATCTCCCTTATTGGCTGTTCCTTTCACATTGCATCTCCCCTAGCAGCTGTTCCTGTCACACTGCATCTCCTCAAATGGCTGTTCTTTTCACTCTGCATCTCCACTAAGTGCAGTTGGTTTTTACAAACGTCACATGGTTTCACTTTAATGGTTTCCATGTCCGTGGTGTTGAGCTCCCTGAGAAGTCACTGGATGTTCCATTTGACCTGTAGCTGAGGTTAAAGTTCTCGCGGATCCCGGGTGAGTCCTGTCTGACACAGAGGTTCTGATTCTTTGATGTCAGAGTTGTGGTTGCTCAGGGCGACGTTGTCTGGTTTTTAAAATTACCGTGACTTAATTCGGGCCGGGTGCAGGCTCCTTACAGTAGAGTGTAACAGCCTGTGTTAGATCTAAACAGAGAGACAGGGAGGTAAACACACACGGGAGGAGGAGGGGCATGACATTGAACGTCTGCTGTAGGTTTACTCTCAGACTTTCGTCCTGTAGACTCAGTCGATATTTACTCAGGCATGAAAAGACCCTCAGATTCCATGAGTCAGTCAAGGCGAGGATGTTCCTAGGGCCGGTCTGCCTGACCTCCAGTGGGCCACTGATCCATATGCGGGTGGAGCATCTCCACCCGATCAGAGCAGAGTCTTGTGCAGCCTGTGGGGCAGCAGCAGCAGCAGGGGGCTGAGCTGAGCAGCCCAGTAGGTTAACTGTAGATGTAATGGCAGAGTTTGACCAGGCTGGCAGGTTGTAATTAGTCTTTTAATGGGAGGTGTGGGGCAGACTGCTTTTCTTATAAAGGGCACAGACTGACCACGGGCAGTACCTTGTGGTGGCAAGCTTCACTAGCGGAAAAGAGAGCGACAGGAGGGCGAGTGCTTCTTCCAGAAGAGAGTAAACAAAGACTATGTTTCTCATCTGTTGCTGGCAGATTGCTAAAACAGTGTGACTTCTCTCTAAGAACAAGAAAGAACAACAAGGGTAAGAGAGAGAGATGGGGTGAGAGAGAGAGAGAGCAGTATCCAAGGAAACCAGTGTGCCTGGATTTGTAATGATAATGCAGCGTTCTGTTGCCGGACCTCCGGGATCCCGCCTCTGACGTTCTCAAGATGTTCAAAAACATCACATTTCCTGTCTGTGTCAAACATTCTCTAGATGCTGCCCACATCTAGGCCCACATTTATCCCACACTGATCTATGGTCAGGTCTCCTCAGCCTTATATTCTGTTTAGTAGAGTCTAAATTCCTTAGTCTGTTCCTAGGTCAGTGTTCTTACTACCATAATCTCCAAAATCAGGGGTCCAGCTCTTTAATCCTACAAACTGATTAGAGCTGCATATTGTTTATGATTACTACAATACTGTGATTACTACTACGTTGTGATTACTACTTTTTGGTCTTTGCAATACTAATATCACAGAAGAATGAATTACATTAAGGGTTCACAAGTACTTTAAACAAAACCTAAACATATTACTATTGCATTAAGTTCCAGAATAATCTCAGAATGGTGCTCGTTTACAGTATCCTAGTGCAGTATAGTGCTTGTGTACAGTATCTTAGTAATAATCTAGATGATTTTTTAAAAAAAATTTCTGACAGAAAGAGAATTTCCTTCATTTTTTGCAAGAGCTCCAAACAATTGTCCAGTACCTGGACAAGACTCTAGAGTACCTGGACAAGACTCTAAACCTTCAGCCTCTGATAGTCCTGTCTGAGATGTGTTTTTATTTCTCTCATTCAGGAATGCCAGGGTTTGCTGTTTAAATGCTGTTCAAACAGTTCATCCACTTAAGGGATTCATATGGAGCTGGTTGGCTTTATGGGCATGGATGAAACCCTGTCTTTGAAATCACCCAGCCGCCAAAGAACATACTCAGAGTGAGACATCTGCTCGGCTCTGCAGAGGGGAGGCTCACGATTGGCTTGTTCTCCTCGCGACTCACTTGCACTCCTCGGCCAATGGCGCGAAGCCTTCTCTGGAGTGCTGTCCTGCTGTCTGACGCTGTGCTGTTCTTTCTTTCAGCTTCGCGCTGACCTTTGACTCCGCCTCGCTGTGGAGGAGGGAATCGTTGGTTTTCTTAAACGTCTCTGCCCCTGAACTTCAGAATGTTTTGCTTTAGTCTGTCTTGTTTGAAGTAGTGAATCCATGCGTTGTATATAAATTTTTAAAAGGTTGTCACAAGACTTTGTTCTGTATTTCATATTGAAATGGGAGCGTCGCTTGGTTGACTTCTAGTTTTGGTGTATTTAACTGTTAATGACTGGACTGATTGTGTTCACGTCTAAGTAGCAGTGGGCTCATGGCTGTTCATCCGTTTCTGGTACTAGTTTGCCATAATGTTCCAGGCTATATAAGAAAGAAGATTGAGGTTTAGGATCACCTCTTCCAGTGCTTGTGACCTTATTCATTAACGCTGGACATATCTCAGTTGTGTAGCCTGACTCTGAGAAGTCTGATGTAGCTTGTTTGAGTAGGAGTGGAGTTTCTGGGTCAGTTTAGTTTGTTAGCCGATACCGTATGGAGCTGGGAACCACTGAGCAGGGCTGCTGCTCCAAGACTTTTTTGTTAAATCAGGCCTTCAAGTAAGTTCCCACCCCCATCACCCCTCCATGCTTCTTCATCTGGACCACAGCTGTTCCTAATGGATACATGCAAGGGCACGTGGGTAAATTGTGATGTCAGCACAACAGATACTGAATGAGGCTATAGCCAAAAAGGCAGTTATTTATGCTACAGACGACTGAAGTAATGCTGAAGCCTTTCAGAGTAACTGCAGTTTTTTTTTTCTCCTGTAAGTGGTTCAGTCTGCAAAGATCAAATACCTGCTCAGTGTTTGAGTCTCTCTCACATTCTTTCTCTCTCGTTTTCTCTCCGTCTCAGGTGTAGATCTTATACTCCAGCTGGGCCTCTCTGGCCGCCGAGACACCACCCGCTCTGCCTGGATCGCCCCGTCTTCTGCCTCCACCCCTCCTGTTCCCTCCACACCGCCTCCCTCCGTCCTCCCCCGTGGGGTGGGAGTGACTCTGGGCCGCCATGCTGTCATTGAGGCCCCTGCGGTGGGTGTCCTCCCTGCGGGCGTAGAGGAGGAGTTCTCCCTCGTCGTGAGCATCCGCTCGCGGCAGCCCGGCAACGCCTTCGTTTTCAGCATGCTGGACGACGGCGGCCGCCTTCGCTTCGGCCTACAGCTGCTTCCTGGCCGGGTGGCGGTTACCACGGGCGACGCCGCGTCCGTCTACTTCTCCTACGAGGCGCAGGATGGGCGCTGGCACTCGTTCGCTGTGGCGATGCGCCCGCGCTCGGTGTCCTTCTACGCACACTGCGGTGGTCTGCACTACAGCGAGGAGACGCTGGGCGGGCGGCGAGCGGCAGGAGCGGGCGGCCGCGTCATCGTGGGCAGGATGAGCTCCAGGGTGGCACAGTTCCAGGGCTCTTTGTGCCAGCTGGAGATCTACCCGTCAGCGCAGGTCGCTGCACACTACTGCGACCACGTTAAACAGAACTGCAGACTGGCCGACACTTTCCGATCAGCATCGTCCGCGACAACGAGCCCTGTGGCCCTGTTTTCCTCCGCGTCCCCCACTCTCGGATCGTCTGGGATTCCCCCAGTTGCCTCTTCTCCCACTTCGGCATTGCACACATCAAGCCCAGCTGCTCTCTCAGCTGAGGTCACCAGCCCCACTCTGGGGAAGCCTTTAGGGCAGTTCCTACCTACGAGTGCTTCCCTTCGCTCGGTGCTGAGCACCAGGACCACAAAGCCTGTCAGTTCTCCTCTAAGCCCCCACATCCCAGTGCACTCGCTAGATCTTACTCCAAGGACTAGCACCAGAGCCTCTCCCCACGAGGGCCGGCCCCGAGGTGAGAACGGTACAGAGGGCTCCCTGGCAAAGGCCCAGGCCACCCCAGACTTGACGCCTTTACACAACCCGATGGAGTCCCTGAACCACAGGGGCACCTCTCCACCCAGCAACAGCCTGCTGTTGACCCAGCTGAAGGTGAATGGTGCCACCTTGTACAGGCAATTGGACGACGAGGACCAGCGAGAGAGGCAGTTGGACGGTGATGACCAGCGAGAGGACGGTGGCGAGGACGAGACTTACGACCCAGGGGATTCGGAGGCGTACGGATATGACTATGGATTTGAGGAAGGAGAATATTTCTTCGACTACGACGTCTTTGATGGTCTGAAAGGGGACCCAGGCCCTTCTGTGAGTGTCTCCATTTGATAGCACTTGTGCAGCAGTTTTCATACGCTTCAGAACCATGTTGAGGCACGCTGCTCCTGCAGAGGCTTGCATTAGAAATTAGCCAGTTTCTCCAATAGCCAACACATAAATATGAAAATGTATTTTTGAGGGTTCACTTATCTTTGTGAGCGTCGTGTGCTTGGCGGCATTTCTGAGAGAATGTTTGAGAATGTTTTGGTAGCTGAAGGTGCTAATTAAAGAAGCAAAGCCCTCTTGTTCGTTCACCGTTCCTCTCAGCTCCCACAGCAGCAGGTGGGTAAAATAACATGGCATTTTCCTTCTGAACAAACTGGCAGTGCTTTGTGAGTGAGGAGGCTCATTTATACTGCCATCTAAATATACACTGCTAAAGGAGGTGTGGTAGCAGGGTAGCACCTACCACCGTTCCAGTCAGACGAAGCGAACATCTTTTGTATACTTCGTTTTTGTGAACGAGAGGCAGTGAATCTGCAGAATTTTGTTGAAAATGGAATTGGTTGCCTTGTATATACTCCGTGCAGACTGGTAATCAGTGGGATGTTTTATGATTCCAGAACAGTCAACTCTGCAGGGTGCTGTAATGTTAACCACATAACCCCAAAGGCCCTGAAACAGGAACACGATGTTGTGTTTGCATAAGAAATAGAAATGGATGTCCTCCTGTGATTTGATTGTCTTTTATATTTAGTTTCCTGCACATGTTGGGTTGGATGTATTAATGAATATTTGCTACTGAGGGGTGGTTTTGCTAATGCAGATGCGTCTGCTGGGTTGGAGGTGAAGTATGGAGGATTTTGCCAAACTGTGTCCTGTCTGTTGGGTGTCTGTCGACTGGCTGTTGGCTGCCTGTCTGTTGACTGGCTGACTGTTGTCTGTATGTCTGTTGGTTGTTTGTTAGCTGCCAGTCTGTTGGCTGCCTAACTGTTGGCTGTCTGTCTGTTGACTGTCTGGGGGCTCTGCATGATGCATTCCACCAGTGACCTGGTAGAGGACCACTGTCCAACAGAGGTTTACTCACAACTCTTACATACCAATCTCTAATAACTCCAAGCTGTGTGTGTGAAACACTGATGCACTCACAGTTAATGAAAGATGTTTGTCTCATTACTCTCACTCACTCATTCACTCACTCACTAACAAAATGCTTGATTATTAACTATTAATTACATGAATTAACCTCATGTGACAGTAGGACCTTGGATATTAAACTTTGGCTTCACTGAGTTCTATACATTTAAGGTTGTGAAGGCCAGTGCTCACAGGCCTGCTGTGTATATCTATTGTACAGGCTGGTTACTGCATGCAGTGCAGGGTCATGATGTTAAAGCAGTAGTTTGAAAGACACTGCTGACTTTCTAGAGCTTTTTAGAGCTTTTTAGGAGATGGTGGCGTGTGCTGCCCTCATTCCTTAATCACAAACTACGTCAAAGACCTCAGAAAACATTTGCTTTCTCACAAGGTGCTAGGAGTTACAAATAACAAAGAGGAATAAACAGTGGCTATAGTGACTGTGTGTGTGTGTGTGTGTGTGTGTGTGTGTGTGTGTGTGAGAGTCTGTGAATGTGTGTGTGTGTATGAGTGCGTGCATGTATGTGTGACTGAGGAACACACAGCTAGATTTGAAACATTATTTCTTTGTCTCTGATGCAAGAGTAACCTCTTTTCCAGATGTACCAGCACACACACACACACACACACACACACTACAAAAACATCCTAGGAATAGATGAATCGGGCCATGAAAAAATATATAACCACATTCTATGAAATGTGATATCACACTGATCTTTGAGTATTATATCAGGGGATACATTTTATTACAGCAGGTATATATTTTTATGGCATATATTTTATTGATATTTGGTACTGCCTGGATTGATCATTACTGAATGAAACAGCTTTAGACTTGCTGTTCATTATGTATGTAAACCATTAGTGTCCTAATGAAGGTTGGAAATGTGTATTCGGTCAGAAATACCCCCATTTACTTATGGCACTGATAAGCAGACGTGATGAGTTTAAATGCGTAAACCTGTCTCGTAAATCCTGGAAAGTAAATCCTGGAATCCAGGTATCAGTAGTGCAAGTAACCTACTGCTAGTACATTAAACCCAATCAATGAATGATCCTCTTACATTTTTGATCTTCTTTTCAAGGTTTGTTTTTAAAGAATTAATGTGCTGGAGTTTTTTTTTCCCTCAGGCTTCTGTTGAGTGATGAAATTGTCCGATCCCAAGCAGGAATCACTCAAGAACTCTGGCCAAAGAAGAACACTAGATCAATGATTAAACTATCAATCAACACACCTGTCATGCAGTAAAACATGCCTACGCTTTGGAAGATCATTTTAAGATTATCTGCATGCGTTCAAGATTTGAATAAAGCGCTGCTGTAATTGTTCTTCTGTTGAGGCAGCATGTTGGACATGTTCTCTCATTAGAAATGAATCAGCTTTATTTACAAGAAGAACTTTGAACACTGGATTTATTAGAGCGACAGGCATAATGAACGCAGTGTTACTGCGCTGAGTCAAGCGCGTCGTTGATGAGCGCAGTGTTACTGCGCTGAGTCAAGCGCGTTACTGCGCTGAGTCAAGCGCGTCGTTGACGAGCGCAGTGTTACTGCGCTGAGTCAAGCGCGTCGTTAACAAGCGCAGTGTTACTGCGCTGAGTCAAGC
The DNA here is from genome assembly GCA_028565775.1 of Sternarchorhynchus goeldii. Taxonomy (NCBI): domain Eukaryota; kingdom Metazoa; phylum Chordata; class Actinopteri; order Gymnotiformes; family Apteronotidae; genus Sternarchorhynchus; species Sternarchorhynchus goeldii. The sequence goes on from JAOXYF010000021.1 coordinate 7,348,281, forward strand.
GCGTCGTTAACGAGCGCAGTGTTCAGAGCGGTGTTCACGCCTAATGCGCTAGTGTGCCAACTGTCTGCTGCGTTTTATTTTACAGGATGAGCCTTAATGACTGTTATGTTGTCAAGGGAGCAAAGGTGCCTTTAGCTTTGACCACCAAATGGTTGAGGTATTTTCAGTTTGGAAAAAAAGCTTTATTTATTGCTGCATTGTAATTGTGTAGCAGTTTTGGATTGTAGATTTTTAAAATGACTTTGTCTGTGTTAATACCAAACTAAATGGTAAGTGATATCCAGTTCTTTGATTTTCATGATTATCTCAGTATTGGCAGTAGTGGTGATATCAGTACAGTGGTAATATATGGGTCTGGTGATGATGATATCAGTACAGTTCTGATATCAGTACTGAGGTGATATCAGTACAGTGTTAATATATGGGTCTGGTGAGGTGATTTGGACTGATGCCAGCAGGGATTCAGCCGTTATGTGTGTGAACATGGTGAGAAGTTGCGATACTGTCAAGCAGTTTGACCTCTGACCTGGAACAGGTGGTTCGTGCCAGAAGTTGGGAAAGAACGGGGGTTCTGCCCATCGGATTCTGCCCAGTGGTTTCTGCCCGACAGGTTCTGCCCAACATTTTCTGCTCTGTGCTGTGCAGTGCAGAATGAGGCAGTGGAACCCTGCCAGGCTTCACCCAGGGAGTAACTATGATGGTCAAAGAAAGAATGTCACAGACATGATAGTGGTCCTTATTTTATCAACTATGGACATGGAAGGAGAGCGAGAGAGAGAGAGAGAGAGAGAGAGAGAGAGAGAAAGACAGAGGGAAGTGGAGAGAGAGACAAAGGGAAGGAGAGAGAGAAAAAAAGAGCCAGAGGGAAGGAGAGAGAGGGAGTGAGAGAGAAAGGTTTTACATGCCTAGTGCATCTCACACCTCGAAGCAGATTCTTGTACTATTTTTTCATCTTGTACTATTGTACTGTTGTACATCATATTTCAGTACTATTGTACTGTTATATATTAACCATTACCTGTTTTCGCAGTCTGACTCTCATGCTATATTTTCTCTCTCTCTCTCTCTCTCTCTCTCTCTCTCTCTCTCTCTCTCTGGTAGGGTCCCCCTGGCCTCCCTGGACTTCCTGGGCCCTCAGGAAAGCGAGGCCCTCGGGTAAGATCCTGTATTCATCCTCAGAGTTTTGTCATGCTGTAATGTGACAGATGTCGTTTTGTTACACTATGACACGTCTTCTCTTTTTTGAATAGGCGACACAGTCGATCGTATGCTAATTGTTTTCAGAGTGTTTGTTTTTTGAAATACTGAAATTGCACAGAATCGCAATATAACACCTTGATCAAATGAAAAAAACAGTGTAGACCAACCTCAAATGTGGAGTAGGAGTCTATAACCCATGTCACATTAAAGGTTTCCTAATGTGTTTTTATATACAGCCACAGTTACTGTAATTGAAATACATAGCCATGTAATATTTTATTCATATTGTACCATTCAGGCTAGTGTGTTAGTAATCTAGTACTTGATAGGAAAGTTTAGTACCCAGGGGGAACAGTTACTTTATTACCCAGGGGGAACAGTTACTTTATTACCCAGGGGGAACAGTTACTTTAGTACCCAGGGGGAGCAGTTAAGTTTAGTACCCAGTTTAGTACCCAGGGGGAGCCGTGTGACACGTTTGTTTTGCAGGCATCACCCCTGCTGTGGAGCTCTAGAACCAATTCAGACCTCAACACACACACACACACACACACAGACACACACAAACATGCTCACACACACACACACACACACACACACACACACACACACATGCACGCACAGTCTTCAGTTCCAGTGTCTTTAGTTTTTCCTGTTTGTTCTTGAATATGCATTGTTGTGTCTGTGCTTGTGTGTGTATGTGTGTGTATGTATGTGTGTGTGTGTGTGTGTGTGTGTGTGTGTGTGTGCGCGCATGTGTGTGTGTTTAAACATAAGTGTGTGTGACAGTTTCAGCATATGTCAGTTTGTGTGTGTGTGTGTGAAAGAGAACATGTATGTGTTAGTGTGTGTGTGAGTGTATGTGTTAGTGTGGGTGTGAGGGTATGTGTTAGTGTGTGTGTGAGGGTATGTGTTAATGTGTGTGTGTGTGTGTGGTTGAATGTGTCTGTGGGTATGCACTGATCCATCTGTGCTAGTGGGCAACTAACAGTGCTACAGAGCTCCTGTACAGGACCCATGTTAGACTTTCAAAAACCTGTTCAAAGAGTTGTGTTATATAGATGAGTAATTATCCCTGCTTGTCTTTCTTTCTCTCTCTCTCTCTCTCTCTCCCGCCTTCTCTCTCTCTGTCTCTCTCTCTCTCTTCTGTAGGGTCCTCCAGGTCCTCATGGAAACCCTGGCCCCCCTGGTGTACCTGGCCCAAAGGTCAGTCTTCTGTCTGACACTAACAACACGCAGTGTGGTCATGTGTGTGTGTGCGTGTGTATGTGTGATACTGTGTGTGTGTGTGTGTGTGTGTGTGTGTGTGTGTGTGTGTGTGTGTGTGTGTGACTGTGTGTGTGTGTGTGTGTGT
>JAOXYF010000021.1:7350934-7368159 GCA_028565775.1 Sternarchorhynchus goeldii
ATATTCTCATCACAGAAAAGAACATGAGAAAGAAATTCTTGGTGTTTATGCAGCTTTATGCAGTCTTTTTTGAAGACTGTTGGAATATGATTTGAGAAACACATACAGACATGTGTACAGACTAGATTTCACTTATGTCATAAAAAAAAAATTTTCAGGAAGTATCTCTTAAGACGTTTTCCCCATTCCTCTCCATGCTACTTTATGTGTATATCCCAGAATCCCTCAATAGCCTCTTGGCTGCAGAGAATTGTTCCAGTAATGTGCATAAGCTGTGTGTACGATAATTAATCCCAACTGTCCAATCATAAGGGAGCTGAAGATGGAAGCAACCATAACCATTATATTTAATACAATTTAATACAGCAGTCGTTTATCAGTAGGGAGGTGTTTCTTCTGCTTCGTGCTCCTCCGGCAGTTAACGCTCGGTCTCTTTCCCCTTGACAGGGTTTCATCGGATCTCCGGGTGCAGCAGGACCCCTGGGGCCAGAGGGCGAGAGAGTGAGTCCCACATCCTACCTGTGCACCCCATAGCGGCACAGGCTGGTCTGGGCGGGGCTGGGCCTTGAGTGGCAGGTCAAATCGCTGTGATTAAGGGGTAGTAGCATGCCTTATAATTACATCAGGCACTAAGGAATGTGAGTGGCTGTAGATACCAGATTTTGCCTTAATGATGGAGATGTAGGTGGTAAATCAGTAATGACACCTATAGCATGTGCACAGATTACTTCAGAACAGAGTAAACATCTTATAAAAAAATGATCAGCATCTCTTGGCTGGTCTTTGCTCTATCGTATTTCAGGTCTGTAAACGTACTTTTATAAAAGTGCTTTTTTTTTAACCCAGTTTTTATAGGTCGTTGAAATTGTCGTTGATGACATAAACAGTCAAATCTAGTCCAGAGACCCTGGATTATCTACTGCCATGTTATCTTCAGAGCTGCATGTGTGTGCTGCAAGTTATCCTGATGTGTAGGGATCATTGAATACACACTGTGGCATTCTGTCGGCATTCGGGTGTTGTCAAGGAACTCTGATGGAGAAACGGAAGGCTCTGCCCACTTTGGTGTCTCCACTGCCAATCACCCTCAGCTTTATCACCCTCAGCTAGCTGGTGGCCATGGAAGCTTCCACTGAACTGAGGTGGAAGCAGGAGGCTTGATTTACTTGCAGCTTTTTGTTCATGATGTTTTGTGGTTTCTGTTTCATTTTGGTTCCTGACACTTTTTGAGCAAATTAAAGTCATATTTTAGATCATTTTATTGTCATGTTAGAGATGATGAACATCTTCAAATTCATATTTTAAAATTCTATCATTGAGCTTTATAGTTTTTGGACTTGTTTATTTATTGTTTGTGGCAGTAGGTCCATCTGCTTCAGTTTTAGTAGCAAAGTTTACTGTGCAGTGCACAGGCTTGGTTAATCGCACACGAACACAGGCATGTTTAATCACACACGGACACAGGCATGGTTAATCGCACACGAACACAGTGGTGCTTAGTCGTTCTCTGTATTAGCACCACTGATGAGTAGATCCTTTAAAACGCTTTATCTCAAACACTGTGCTGAGTAGATCCTTCAGAACACTTTATCTCAAAAACTGTGATGAGTAGATCCTTCAGAACACTTTATCTCAAACAACAAAAAGCATTCCACATGATTGTCATCCTGAATTTCCTAGTTTTTAGTCTGTGATTTGCTTTGCAGGGGATTCCAGGCCCTATAGGAAAGAAGGGCCCCAAAGGCAGATGGGTAAGCTGTGCCGCCCTTCGACACGATATGAAGAATCGTGCTGTTTTACAGATCTTTTAATGCTGGATTTGTGATAGAGCTCGTGGGGGGGGTTTAGGGTGGGTGAACCTGGGAAGAGAGTGGGAGTTACCCATAGGGAGGAGGGGCAAAAAATCATTCCATCTGTTCTGGCATTAATCACAAGGGCTGTCACTGTGCCCTGGGAGAAATACGGCTCCTAGAAATATTGCACAACTTCCAAACACGTACATCAAACAAGTTTTTTTAAGTCATTCCCAGTCTGTCAGACAATAAAGTGATGCTGGAACTACATTGTCTGTGTATCATGGAAAATGTCACAAAAACTCGGGAAGGCAACAGATAATTACCCTAAAAAAGAAATAAACGACGAGGGAAACAGAAGCTAACATGCTGCTTTCTTGATTCTGTGAACAAAAGCACTGGATGCTTAAAAAAAAGACACTTTTAAAATGTCTGCTAGTGCCACACTAGTCTGCTGTTGCTAAGACTGATGGCCTCCTAGGATTGTTACGGTGTAATAGCACATTCCTTTACCTTCTACATTAGTGCCCATCACACTGTCTGGCACTGGTTGTTTCTCTTGGTTGTCTGCGTCAGTTCATCAAGGTTCTGAACAAAACACAGCACTCACCGGAACTTTGAAGGTTGAGCGAGATTCTTTGTTCTTTTGTTGTAATGTCAGAATGAGCACATCTAGCCATCAGCAACGGGTGATTTGTCATCGTCTCAGACAAGCGGGTGGTGCAGACACGCAGCAGGGGGCGCCGTGCCAGTTGGGCACAGGGCCTGGGCGACCGGCTCCATCACAGCATCTGTCAGGGGTGATGTGGGGCGGGGGACCTCTAGCTCAAACAGGCTATGTCCAGTCCAGTCCAATGGCTTACCCATATAACTGACTATTAAAATCTGATTAAAACATGAAATTAAAAATGTTGGCATTCCCTACTGCTTTTGTATACAGTATGAGTTTTAGTACAACATAGGAAGTCTGTAGCAAATCTAATGGGAGACAAATCAGTCTAAACTAATCAGCCCTTTTCAGGCAGTGTTCCTGAGCCTTCTTGGGGTTTAAATATTCCACATGTTACAATGAAAGACATTTAAAAGTGTTAAAGTAGAAGATTAGGACACTCTTTTGGTCTTTTTTCTTTTCTTTTTTTTTTGTTTGTTTTTAAGGTTTGTTTTGTGTGGTTTTTTTAGGGAGTCGTCGGTGACGTAGGGGACAGAGGCCCTCCTGGCCCCGATGGGAAAGAGGTAAGCTTTAATACTCTACAGTAGAGGTAAGCTTTAATACTCTACAGTGGAGGTAAGCTTTAATACTCTACAGTAGAGGTAAGCTTTAATACTCTACAGTAGAGGTAAGCTTTAATACTCTACAGTAGCTCTGGTCATTCCACTGACTTGTTGCATACTGGGGGATATAGTGGTTTACAATAGATTTGTCTAAATACACAGAACAAGCTCAGAAGAGCATATCTTCTATTAAAGAAGTGTGTATTTTCTAAAGTGATTACGTAGAACCAGAATGAAAGCATAAAATGTGTTTATCTGTGAGTTGTTTGGGCTAACCAACACAGCTAATGCATATTATGTAACTGCTTATTTCTGTGTGTGTGTTTCACAGGGGTCTGTTGGAGGAACTGGCACAGGTGGCTTCCCTGGTCTCCGAGTGAGTTTTAGACATGCACACAAACACAGAAAAAACATGCAGAGGTGCTGAGATTTGTAAAATGCTGAATGCTAGTTCTTCACCAACTCCAGATGCGTAGGATTCCTCACAGATCAATCACGACACTCAAAATGAGGAACTGCTCTTCGTGAGCTCCTTGCTTCTGAGCGGCATAAACGGGCCCCCAGGTCCTAGTGCACGCAGGTTCCCCTGAGGCCCTGACTCAGGACCTCCCTACATAATTTCACTATCTGGAAAGCACAGAGGAATGATTTTTAACTTCGATTAAGCTTCAAAGGCTCAGTCCTGCAGCAGTTGTCTGGAGTCTTTACGTGTTTTATTTTTACCGGTCACACTTGGAGTGCATGGAGCTGACATCTGGTCATTCCTGCTTATCCATGTTGCCATCCGTATCCCGAGTCGAGGGAGAAGTTGGACCAGAAGTCCAGAGTGATGTGCCTCTGTTTGGATGTTCCCACTCTCTCTGCTGCTGTCTCGATGCTGCATGACTGCCAAGTGTACCTGCCAAGGGCGGATTAAGAGTGTGTAATGTGTGAAGGATCGGGGAGAGCGATGAGCTGAACGCTATGGACCAGGCCCTCGACACTGGAAACAGAGGAGAGAGAGTTGGAATGGGGGAGTGGCTACAGGCAGTGCTCATCCGTCATGATTAAGTTTTGTGTGTATTTGAGGTGATGTAGTTTCTGTTGGAGGATAGCCACCTGGTTCAGTAACCATTCCTGCCAGTGCTGGTCTCCCTAAACCCGTTTACCTCCTCAGAGTCACCGAGTACTACAGATGTTCATCTCCATCACTGAGGGTAGGCAAATTCTTTGCCTCAAACATTTTTGTAATTGAATTGTTTGAGTTACTCAAATGAATCGTTTCAGCCCAATTGCAAGGCATATTTAGCATATTTCCTATGTATTGTTTTGTGCGTTTTGATCAAATCTGTCATGAGCTTTTTCTTCCACTGCACTTGCTATTGGAGCTGACGGCTATGTCTCATCACAATGCATCGCAGATCCTGACTGGCTAAAACGAACAGTGTTATTTGTTTGACAGTATGCACAGTAGTCCTCTGATGGGTGTGTATTGGAAAGGAGAGGTTCCCACTAGAATCTGTGAACCAAGATGCAAAAGGGAACCCATTCTTTTCTGGGCAGCACTGGACGGTGATTTGAAACTCTTCCATTGAGAAAGGGACTTACTGCAGGTCCTGTAGGGTCCTGTAGGGTCCTGTAGGGTCCGGCACAACTGGTGCTCGAACACAACAGCAGGATGCATGTGGGATTCATGTTGCTTTTGTCTGAGCACATTTCTTGTCACAGGAAGGAGTGTTGGGAAGCATCACTTGATTTAGCCTCTTATAACAGTTAGAAAGAATCTTGCACCCTAGCCCTTCCACTGTTCTGTTTTTCTTTAGAGCATCCCGAATCAAGACAGTTTCTGGAACTGTATGTGAGGGCAGTATTGCATTACAGACTATGCCTTTCCCTTGTCTTTTTGGACCCTCATCATGTTTGTATCATACCAAGATTTGAGAGACCAAGTTCTTTTATAAGAGATTTGTCTTCATCTCACCAGATCTTTAGAGCCCCTAGCATGCCCCCTCGACCAAGGGATTTTATATCATAGGTATCTTCATAATGTCTTAATAATCTCACCAGGCCTCTGCCCCCTCACCAGTGCCTGTGGCTTCAGCTGTTCCACATGCAGTCTTCACCTTTAGCTGCTCCACATGCAGTCTTCTCCTTGGTGCTGCTTTCCATCACATTAGTGTGCTAGACCTCCTGATGGATAAGGAGAGCTTTGTGTGTGAGTGGGTTGTTTTGTTGGGGGATGTGCCCATGGCCAGGGAAGGGGATCTGCCTGTGCTCTTCAGTGCAGGTTCTTAGTGGTTTGCACCACTTCCTCTCCAGCTACAGCAGCCATTGTTAGTGGAGGCCCAGCCAACTGGGGAACTTGAGCATTGCGCCGAGATCAGGCAAGAACTTGGTGCCACAGGTGTCATTGATGCTCCTTTGGAAAACTGCATCTTGAGTGTTTGTGTGCAGATGTACTGCACTTCAGCACTGTTGCATTTGTCTGGTGGCTAATGGTGCCATTTAGCTTCCCTTCCTGCACTCCAAACCGGCCCCACCTCCAGCACCAGCAAAACTCTGGCCCAACATGGAAGCACTCAGTGGCATGACCCGTTACATATGTACTATATACAGTGCTACATGTATTGTACACAATCATACAGTCCTTGCTATATTTATATGTGTTATAGTTTCCTGCCGAAGGTACAAAGGTGGCCCCTGGACCCAGAGACATGGAGTGATGTTTAGATTTGTGCATGCACGAGAGAATGCGCTCAAGCACCTCCGCTGTTCTCCTGTATAGAGTGCTGACACCTTGGAATGTATCGCTCAAGTCCTGGAGGAAGTTTGTGTCATGAGATGTAAAAAAATAGATGGATTGAGTTTCCTTATAAATTTGCCATCCAGGGCTCATCACATTAAGTAGGTCAGGGGTGCTTCACCATGGTCCTGAATATTTCTTACAGTTCAAAGGTCAAGATAAAATTCTTTTCTCTCCCTCAGGGTGACCCTGGGCCTGAGGGACCACGAGGACTACCTGGCATTGTGGGACCTCAGGTAATAGCCAGGTATTCAGTACTAGTCACAGTGCGCTTTGTAACCTCATTGGTGGACACTGAAAAACTCTTTCCCACCTGTTCTGTCATTGGCAGGGCCTGGCTGGAGGGGTGGGATCACCTGGATTGAAAGGTGATAAGGTGATCTAAATATTTCTATTATTGCAGTGCATCTGTAAATTCTATAAGGCTTGGTTACAGGTAGTTAGAGTTTCTTCACAGCTGCAATTAAATCAACCTATATTTGGAAGAAAAGCTCTGCTTGTTTGGACAAAGCTTTCCACAAAGTCTAAATGATTGTTCTAGTAATTCAGTTCATCTGTGGTAATGGTGTCAGTTGGGAGATTGCACTCCAGGCAATTCTGAGAGTTTTTAATAGTATAAGTAGCTCTCACGATGTTGTATAATCCAGGGTGTACTGCAGTTTGCCATAATCTCTCTCTGTGATGTTGTATAATCCAGGGTGTACTGCAGTTTGCCATAATCTCTCTCTGTGATGTTGTATAATCCAGGGTGTACTGCAGTTTGCCATAATCTCTCTCTGTGATGTTGTATAATCTAGGGTGTTCTGTATTTGAACTCTAATCTCTCTATGATGCTGTACAATCTAATATGTAATGCAGTTTGCCTATAATCTCTCTATGATGCTGTATAATCTAGGGTGAACCTGGATCAAGGGGCGAGCCAGGAGAATATGGTTTCCAAGGCGACAAAGTAAGAAAATACGACAGCTAAATTTTGGGGGAATTTAAATAGCCTACGTAATTTAAACGAACATTTATGAGGCTGAAGTTTGGCAGGCATTAGGCAGTTGGAAATGTTAGCTGATGTTTTCGTTAAGGGGCAGGAAAGTGTGACTAATCTTTCATAGATGCCATGGCATCTCCATCTCCATCTCCTGGGCTTTTTTTTAGGCAAATGAAGCTGTCAATGAGCATCCATGTGTGTTTTTCTGGATATGAATGTGTCAGCACAATCTATCATGGCCCTGGTGTACAATGTGTGTAGTGGCCTGTCAGAGTGAGGATTTTTTAGGATGTTCTCGTTGGTGCAGGGGGCTGCAGGGGTTGCAGGACCAGTTGGACCACGTGGAAAACCTGGACCACCGGTACGTTACCATGGTGCTTTCAGAGCCTCTTAAAAAAACAACAACTCCTTGTAATCTGCTTTTGTGTACCGGATCCACCTGTTTAGCCTGCAGTCCACCATCTTAAAGCAACACACGGTTCGTTAAAGTGCGCAGAAAAACATTGATGGTCCTCGCTTTTACGAGATGGAGCTTGCGGGCTGACTGGCATCTGTTATTCGTGCCAGGTGTAAAAACGGGTAGGCGCACTGCCGCGGGTCGTAGCAAATAGTGTTTGTTTTGAGTACGGATCCTACAGGATCTACACAAAATCTAAGATCATGTGTAAATTCAGAGGTGGGGGGGGGGGGTACAAGAAAAGTTTAACACAGAGAAGGAAAAAAATTATTTATATAGATTAATAGAGAAAAAGGAGAGATTGTGTGTGTGTGTGTGTGTGTGTGTGTGTGTGTGACATTTTATTTATGTAATGATGTTTACACAGTCACTTTTATCCTGTTTGAAAGGGGAAGACAGGTGATCCAGGAGCCCCAGGGCCTGCAGGTCCTCCTGGACCTGAGGTAAGAGAACAGTAGCATCTCAGTAGCATATTACTCGCATTTAATTAACACCTCATTAGTATTAAGACTTCATAAAAGCACATGGAAGCTGACAACACCAGTCCAAACACATGGAGTCTGACAATACCAGTCCAAATACATGGAGCATTTACTGAAATATCCTGAAGTTTCAGAATATAAAAGATAAACCAGTTAAAGGTCTTAGGTTAGGAAAACCCTCATGGAGTTGTGAATAATGTGTTGTTGGTTATTTTAAGGTTACATGACATTCAGTAGTATAGTGTAAATGAATTGTAAAATGTACAGTAAAGTAAATAGTAATTAATAGTGTAATGTAAGTAATAGTAAAATGAATAAATGAGTAAAATAGTTAAGTGAATTTGGTTAATTCTATGATAGGTTAACTCTGATCTTGGGTTCTAATTGTCACTCTGAGTTTTATATTTGAGTTTTATAGTTCTGACTTTAGTGGTTAATTATGGATACTGAACCTTTACAGTGTAATTCATTAGCTTTCGAGGCAGTGCATGTCTTACATGCCACTTTACTGTAGAGTCGATTTTCTGACTTTTTGATGCTTTGTCACAAAAAAAGTCTGTTCCATTCTCTCCATGAAACTACCTACTAATTAAAGTAACATGGCAATATGTAAATGACAACTTTGTCAGTGTTTCTGGCAGTTTGAAGTTGTATCTGTGGGTGACCAAGCTTACTGGAGTTAGCACAATGCTAGCACAGTGCTAGCAGGTGAGAATCAGGGGCGGAGCTTAACACTTAGGGTGTGCTTAACACTGCTAATAGGAATGTCACGGTTTGTGGCTATGACGACAACTGGCCTTGCTTTGGAATGCTGAGGTGCTAACGTGCGTCTGATAACACGCGTCTGATAATGTGGCCGCATCTCTGGCTGCTTTCTGTTACGCTTAGTGGCTGGACTGCTTTTGACGGTTTCCTAGGAGATGTATCTGGTGAAAGGTATTTACACTTGGGCCTCAGATACTAAATGAAATCAAATCACGTGAAGATTTTAAAGGACGTGTCTAAACCACATGCATGTTGACAGAAATCTAGTGTTTATGTGCCAACACCACCACCTGCCTGAGATAATCCATTATTTTTAGTGATGTAGCAATGCATCACTTACCTTAACACCTTAACTGGTATAATAATGGAAAACATCTGCTGTTCACAGATAAGAGTCATCAGAAAAATGATTCTAGGATATAGTTGGCAGGGATTCATGTTAGTCTTCTGTTTTGTGTGACAGGAAATGGAATCTTTATGAATGTCTGGTATTTTGATATGATGGTTGTGGGAGTTGTGTTGCATAAGGCAAGAGAGTCCGACACGAACACTGGGGGCCAGAGAACATGTGATTTTACTTCATATTTAAATGTTTTACTATATAACTATCCATTGTATTTTCAAAACTGCAACAGCAAACTACTGGCACTTGAAGGACACTTTGAAATATGACATTTATACTTAAATAAAAGTATAATTAAAAATATGTATGTAGCCAAACTGTTAAACTTCTTTATATGTCTTCAGGGGGTGGGACTATGCTGTTGTTGCTTGTTGTTTTGTGTGTGTGTGTGTGTGTGTGTGTGTGAATGAGTGAGTGTGTGAGTGTGTGCTGTTAACAGAGGCAAACCTCCATTACACCTTCCACCCCCCAAAGTATTTCATTTTTATGAAACATCGAAAAGTGTTACAAACTGAGCCTAGACTCATCATAATGAGGTGGAACAGAGTAACCAGACTCATCATAATGAGGTGGAACAGAGTAATCAGACTCATCACGAGTGAGGTGGAACAGAGTAATCAGACTCATCACAAGTGAGGTGGAACACAGTAATCAGACTCGTCATGAGTGAGGTGGAACAGAGTGATCAGACTCATAAGTGAGGTAGAACAGAGTAATCAGACTCATCATGTGTGAGGTGGAACAGACAGTAATAAGACTCATCGTGTGTGAGGTGGAACAGTCAGAAATCAGACTCCAGATGACTGCGGTAATGCAGAAAGAAATCAGACTCCTCATGGCTGAGATGGAACAGACAGTAATCAGACTCCTTTTAGAAGAGGTGCTATGACACAGAGATCCTTGTGGTGACTGTGATAGGTGAAATATGTAGGCAGAGATCAGTAGCTATGATTTCTAAGCCGATATCAGACTCCTCACAATGCAATATGCCTCACACAGTCATTACAAACAATCAGCCCACTGATATGAATCAGTCAGAAGTCACAGTTGCTGGCCGGCGTGAGCTGCACAAGCCCCAGCATGCCCTGTGATGCCAGAATAAAGATCTGCACTAATTCCCTGGTCTGCTTCTTCTCCGCTCACTCCTGTAGCTTTACTCTGCAGGACAGGGGATTAGGGGCTTGTCACTCATCTTCCTCCTCTTCTTTCCTTTCACTGCAATTCCTTTGCTCTTCTTCAGGGCTTTCCCGGAGATATCGGCGTTCCGGGTCCCAATGGCCCACCAGGACCAAAGGTGCAAGGAGACTCGTATCTTGCTGGACCCTCCCAGACTGGCAAAGATCAGATATATTTTTCACTTTTTTGCCCATGAAGAAACCCACTAACTGTCTGATCTTAAATGATGTTTCCAGGGCGTTGAAGGAACAAGGGGCCCTGCAGGGCCTCCGGGGCCAAAGGGGACGGAGGTATAGAACTGCTCACACGTTCCCCCTCGTACACACCTTCCTGTCTGTGTTCTCACCCCAGCCTACGCTTCTGCATACACACATAAGCACATATTCACAGGCGTAGCCAGAGAAAACGCCAGCCCCTTCTCACACACACACACACACACACACACACACACACAGGTGTTCTGTACTTCCATCTATTCTGTCCTCATTTTCTTTCATCTCCATATTTTCTCTCTCTCTCCCACTCCCTCCATCTCCCTCACTCCTTCTCTCACTACTTCTCTCTCTCTGCCCCTTCTGCTCTCTCTCTTTCTGTCTGTGTGGGTGATGTGCATATAGAGGAATGTGCATGTTTTGGGCCAGTTCTCTCCCAGGTGTTGAAGGCCCTTTGATGGTACAGTCGATTGTTTACTGAAATGCTTTGTGCTTTTCTCCAGGGTGTTGAAGGCCCTTTGGGTCCAACTGGAGGGCCTGGTCCCACTGTAAGTGTTTGTGTGCATGCATGTTTGTGTGTGTGGCTGTGTATGTGTGAGTGAGTGAGTGAGTCTGTGTGTGTGTGTGTGTGTCTCTGTGTGTGTGTGTGTGTAGGTATCAGTGTTTCTGTTTGGAGACACAATGCTGTAATCTTTATTCTACTTTAAAATGTGTTAAATGTGTGTGTGTGTGTGTGTGTGTGTGTGTGCATGTGCGTGTGTGTGTGTGTGTGTGTGTGTGTGTGTGCGTGTGTGTGTTTCAGGGCCGACCTGGAAGGAAAGGTTATATTGGTGAGCCGGGACCTGATGGACTGAAGGTAAGAATGAATGCGCAATACCTTTCATGTGAAGGGTGGACAGTGTGTGTGTGTGTGTGTGTGTGTTGTTATGTTGGTTTATCAGCTGAGATAGACACTATGTCCATGTGCTCGGATATGCCCTCTCAGCTCTGAGTCAAAGCTTGAGTGTGCAGTAACGATGTGGAACCCCTCCACGCTGATGAATCCACACTTCCTCCGTTTATATTAGTAAAGGTTTTAGGGCCTTTTCCCTTTGCTCCGCGGTTCCGTGGCCCCGCGTCATTGCTGGGAAAATCGCTCTCTGGTTATTGTGAAGCTCCTTTGGACGCCTGGCGGTCGTCCACTGAAGGCAGCTTCATTAAAGGGGCGGTTGCTGTGGTGATAAATTAGCTGTGGTTGTGACGGTGCAGGAATTCTCCCAGGGCTGTCATTAGGGGATAATAATCACACGTGTGGTGACAGACGCTCCTCAGCGGCAGGCGTGCAGAAGCGTGCAGGTTTGTTCTTCAGGTGGGGGGGGGGGGTGTCACAGGAAGTCACCATGTTTTTGTTGAGATCTCTTTGTTGTGGTGTTTGCAGGGTGAAGTCGGCGATCCAGGAACCACTGGAAAGGGTGGACCTCCAGTAAGTTGGGATTTGGGTTTTTTTAATATCGTTATTTATGAGTTTATTTATGTGTTTTTCTAGTTGAGTTTGCATTTTTGCTCTGTGGACTAACAATGCACATGGTTTCTGAGAAGGAGGAAGAGAATGGAATGGCTTTACAGCTTCACTGCGTTCAGCGTCTGTCTGACCTCTGCTTGTTTTTGTATATCAAAACAATCTTTGATATGCAGAACGTTCACAACACAGATCTAACGCAAATGGACAGAACCCCAGAACCTCCCGCACTCCCTGAATAGTCTTATATCAGAATCTGTGTGAATTGTTTTGAAGTTAAAAAGCCACAGACTTATTTTGTCAGTTGTTTGTTTGGCCTTGTGATTTCCTGTAGAGTGGATTCCAGAGAATCTCTCAGCAGTAACTCCAGAGAATTACTCAGCAGTGACTCCAATCGCACTGTTTCTCTGGGTCACTGAAACAGTACTGCGTCAGCAAATGTACTAGGAACTGGTTCAAATCAATATCAACAACGCCTAGGTGGCAAGCCCTGATGTACCCAACAGCCATTTATTTACTAATTCTCCTTTGAGAATTCTTTCTTGACATGGATGAATTGACTTTGTTGAACAGACTCCTCTGCGACCACATCGCGTAGCACGTTTGCTCAGTTTCACACAAAAATACCAGTCGACTAGCAGTTAGCAAGACACCTTTCATGTTATCAAGTTTTGTCTCTAGTGCAACTTTCTACTCTCCTTTGACAAACCAGGCTTGTATGGATATTGTGTTCACTCTCACATGTGTGAGCTGTTAAAACGCAGTCATTCAGTCACTGGACCGTGGAGATTAGTGGAGAGACCAGCGGTTAGACCCACATCTGCAGACCCCTAGGCTCCTCGGAACAGCCGTGACATCATTGCTCATATTAGGGGAGGAGTCAGTCCAAATTAGGGTGCGACAGCTTGTATAGCTTCTCAGCCAATCACTGCTCTCCAAAGTTTCCTCTTTAAATCCAGCTGAGCGAAGCAAGGCTCCACATGTCATCCTTTAACTGCTCCTTTCCATGTGATCTTCATTCAGCAGTACAGAGGAGGTTAATGGCAAACATACAGGCCCAAGCTGATGTGGTAGACAGACAATGCATTCCAATTAGAAGTGATACTTGTTCCTCTTTCTGGGAAGTATAATCATCTACATCTGCATCTTTCCCAAGAGTAGAGAGAGACAGACAGAAAGAGAGAAGACGCTCTGGATATCTGAATGGCTTTTAGGTGACCCTTGTTTGCAGAGAGCTTTTGGGCGGCTCTGTGAGAGGTGCTAACACACAGTAAATCTGTGTACAGGGCCTGTTCTGTCTGCCATAGTTCACTCAACTACAAATATGCATCTGCCGCCCTCAGGATATGAAACATACTGGATAACACGCTTCGTGTTTGTGTGTGTGTGTGTGTGTGTGTGTGTGTGTGTGTGTGTGTGTGTGTGTGTGTGTGTGTGTGTTTGAGGGAAATAGAGAGGGTGCAGAATTTGGTCATTCATATCACAAATACCATTCAGTGTGAAAGACTATGTGCTACATACCTTTCTGAGGTCAAAAGTCAGGGCCAGTTGCAGGACTGTAAGTCTTCAGAGTGACAGTATAATGTCCATTAGACAGAGGTGCACTCAGACGCCTGCCTTCTTCCTTCCAGGGACTGATGATCCAATCACCTAGTTTTTGTAGCCAGTCTGGTATGGTTGCTAGGGCAGGCTGTAGCCAGAATGTTTGGTATGGTTGCTAGGGCAGGCTGTAGCCAGACTGGGTCTAGCCAATGCACTAAATACAGTGCCACTCTTGCACAGTATTTGGAGTCACCATTTAAAAAAAATCAATTAAATAAAAAATTTATCTGAATATTTTTTGATTGTCTTCATGTATTGATTGACCTTTCATTTCATCTCCCTTTGACTTAAGGGGGAAAATGAAACCATCCTCATACATTAAGCTCTGTAGATCCTCATACATTAAGCTCTGTAGATCCTCATACATTAAGCTCTGTAGATCCTCATACATTAAGCCCTGTAGATCCTCATACATTAAGCTCTGTAGATCCTCATACATTAAGCCCTGTAGATCCTCATACATTAAGCTCTGTAGATCCTCATACATTAAGCTCTGTAGATTAGTGAGCAGAGCCTGCAAGAAAAAAACAAGGAAAACATCACCATGGAAACCCTGTGTATTTTCCTAGGTACTGGCAAGTCTCTTTCCAAGCAAATATAGTATATAATAAATATTGTATATGATAAATATAGTAGATGGTGCTTATCTAAGAAATCCTGGGAATCTGAGCTCTCCCAGAACGCTGGAGGGTAATTGATGCTGGAGACATGAGGAGACCCCACGACTGAGACGGCGAGGAGTCAGAGAGGGAGCAGCAGGTCTAGACAAAGCTCTCTCTCCTCTCGTTCTAAGGGGAGTGCGGGACTTGTCTTCAGGTCCCTGCGTTCACCTGCAGGCGGCGTCCTGGGACGACTCAAACCGCTGATATCATCACCACAGGGAGAGCCAGTTCACTCTACTCCATTTGTTGTAAAATTGCACCTAATATACATGTTACTGGGAGGAACTGAAATCAGATTTTTTAACAGTTACATAAAAGCTCAAGTCATGTATCCATGGAATAACTGATAGCTACAATAATAATATACATGCATAAAAAATTCTGTTGGTTGGTGTGTGTGTGTGTGTGTGTGTGTTTGTGTATCTATGCATATGCTTGTGTGTGGATGTTTTGTGATGAATCAAGTGTGTATGGATGGATGTTTATAGTGTATCCAGTGTGTGGGTGTGTTTACGGTGTATCCAGTGTGTGTGTGTGTTTACGGTGTACCGAGCGTGTGTGGGTGTGTTTACGGTGTACCCAGCGTGTGTGAATATGTTTACAGTGTACTCAATGTGTGTGCATATGTGTGTGGTTGTGGTAAGTGGGAGGCAGTGTGCTCTAACCAGCACAGATGGGTCTGGAGACCCTGAAGCAAGGAAGGCTAGCACTTCCTCTTACTCTGACTGGTGGAAATGTGTTTGATGAGCTGGTGGGCCTCCAAGATCCATGCAGAAGGGGGCGTGGCCTGTGCAGTCTGTGTATCCTGTAGAGTACTGGGAGAGAGGGGCCACCAGATTCTTCTTTATTCACTTGGTTCGTTTCTGGTAGCTGGAAAACCTACTTTAATGTCTAGAAGCATGTCTGACAATGACAAACCACATAATGAGATGCTGCTTCTAGGTACATGTGGATTTCAGAAGCTCAGATCGAGTAACAAAGGAAGGTTTGGAGCTGTGTGCATAAGAGGTCTCTCACAGGGGTGAGAGGCAGGCATAACATCCATATTTAACATCAGTAGTTAACTGAACATCAGTAGCACTGTAAGGTGCTGGAATCACATCGGGGTTGTTCAGGAGCTGGTCTTACACGTATCCGTGCTCGTGTCTTGGGTTTGCCTCCTTTCTGCATGTAACTGTCCTCCTTTGGTCTTGTAACTGGTCATGTAACTTCCCTCATTTGGTCTTGTAACTGGTCATGTAACTGTCCTCCTTTGGTCTTGTAACTGGTCATGTAACTGTCCTCCTTTGGTCTTGTAACTGGTCATGTAACTGTCCTCCTTTGGTCTTGCTTTGTCTGGGTGCTGTGCTGCAGGGACCAACGGGGTTAATCGGACCTGCAGGAGACGTCGGCCCACCCGGGGAGAAGGTAAAAACACAGCTCCTCAACTGCCATTCCATTATGTCACCTGCTTAGACACACACACACAGACGGATGGTGGCCAAGTTTCAGGAGTCCATTATACTGCAGAACCTACTCAGTTTAATTGATGCTTGACCCCACCATTTATATGACAATTATAATTACAGGACCCTACCAATTACAGCACAGTATTCATTAAGGCTTATCCAATCATAGGGGTTGAGGGAGGGGCTTTTTGTGCAGTCACAGAGCTCCAGTAACAGAGGTGACCTGAGTAAGTGTCATGGTTCATGACTGTTTGTGTACATTCACATAACCTGGTGGTTTACGCAGGGTGACCGAGGACCAACAGGACCTCTGGGCCCACCAGGAGAGAAGGGCTCGATGGTAAGAGGAGTACATAGCCCTTGAACACACACACACACACCACAGACTCAGGTGAGAAGGGCTTGATGAAAAGAACAGTACACACCATTGGAACTCACACACGCATACACACTCAGTCAGGCATCACGAGGATTCACAGCAAGCTCAGGTGTTCAGTAGATGTTTTGCTTTCGTTTCTACAGCAATAATCTTAATTTGGCTGGTAGCCTTTTTGGTTATTGTGTTTATGCAGTCACCAGTCTGTTCATTTAGCAGTAGTAACATATAGTGCAATCAAGCTGAGGTTTTCTTAGCTTGGGTTTCAGGATGAGACTGCAAAGCATAACATGTTGCCTCAGGGGATAATTAGTATGATGTTATTTCAGTAGTCTGATGAGTCAGTGACTTAAATGACTATATATGTACTGAATCAGTAGTGTGCACAAATAAAGTTATTGTAGTTTTCAGTCAGTGTCTGGAGTCAGTAATTCTGTGGTTTCAGAGGCTTATTGTTGTTGGATGAGAACCATGTTTACTTGTTTGTTGATTTTTTTTGTTTGTCATGCTTTCTTGTCTTTGTCTCGGCTATAGGGCTACCCGGGTCTCCCTGGAGCACCAGGCCATGTGGGACCCCAGGGGCCTCCAGTATGTTCACTGACACTCTGTCGGGGCGGGTGGGGTGTGTTACACTGTCACTACTGGGTTGGGGTGAGGCATCACCCTTAGGCCTGGGCTCTAGCACAGTCTGCAGCTCTGTTTCATCTTGACTAAGCATGCAGTGACAGTATTGTTGTAGGACACCTTACATTTTAATAGCATCAATCAGATTCAGTAAATTAAACAAGAAATAATTCGTTGTAAAATCCTGCCTCGTTATTCCTCTGTCTCTTCTCATTTTTACTCTTTTGTCTTGTCTCGTGTGTCTCCGTATCTCTTCCTCTTTCTCTCTGTCTTTCTCTCTAGGGTCTGCAGGGATTGAGGGGTGAAGCGGGCACTTCTGGGGCGAAAGGCCAGAGGGTGAGACAGAGATTGAGACGTCAGTGTTCCTCTCTGCACCATGTGGGGGGTGGGGGGGGTGTGATGTAACTCAGACTGATACAGGGAGCATCACTGCAGGTTCACTCGCTAGATGAATCCAGTCTGTTATTAGATCGTCTCCCTGTAATCACTGTTAAATACTATATATTTACGATTGTAAGATTACAGGCTCTGCTCTGAGCATATTCTCATTTCCTTGCAAACTTGTATAATGCCTCTGGGTTTCCTCATGTGCGTGTGTGTGTGTGTGTGTGTGCGTGTGTGTGTGTGTGTGTGTGTGTGTGTGTGAGTGTGTGTGTGTGTGTGTGTGTGTGTGTGTGTGTGTGTGTGTGTG
>JAOXYF010000021.1:7371932-7387409 GCA_028565775.1 Sternarchorhynchus goeldii
AAAAAATCCTTATCCCTCAGCATGGCTGTTGTTTTTGGACACTGACATACCCAGAGTGACCCAGAAAGGCCCAGTACTGTGAGGGAGAGGCACCAACACAGAATGCTCTGTGCTGTAGGCGTGACATACATTTTCCATTCTCTTGGTGACAAACTGAGATTTCTAACTGATTTTATCCTCTGACCAGACAGGGAAATGGGAATGACTTGACTCCAAAGAATGATTTACTAACCTTCATTAACTTGTACCTTACTCCCAGTGAAATTTTAGCCAGTCCAGATGTTATACAAACATTGTGGTGGTCAGGGCTTCTTGAGAAACATGATGGTTCAACATTGAACCGAGAACTGTACTTTAGTTGAAGTCTGTTTAAATTGTGATGTTCCTGTGTGTGCCTCTAGGTGGCGTTTGGCATCAGTAAGGTCCAAATGAAGTTCTTGCACTTGCTGAGCACAGAGGCCACTCAGACCATTTCATTCCACTGCTACAGTGACCCAACGGTGGTTGCCATGGAGACACCAAGGGCCATGCGTTTCCAGGGCTGGAATGGCCAGGTGTTTGAGAAGGACTCTTTACTGCAGTCTCAGGTGCTTCAGGATGACTGTGTGGTAAAGTGAAAGAGAGAGAGAGATGAAGGGAAAGGGGGAGGAGGGTGTCAAGGAATGTGAAATTTTCCTTTGTGTTTTTTGTGAATTTCTGTCTGAAATAGAGAGCATATCATTCAAACCTATATATTATCCTTTGCTCTAATGTAAATACAAATTTGAATGTGAATTTTAATTGCGGTGTAAATCTGAACGTACATTTGGTGTGGACAGGTAAACGACGGCAGCTGGCATCGCTCTCAATTCCTCCTCCAGTCACAGGACCCCAAGCAGCTCCCAGTCGTGGATGTCCAGGGTCTCCCGCCACACAGCGGAGGGGCCCAGCGGCACCTGGAAGTGGGACCCGTCTGCTTTCTCTGACACTCTCCTCCATGCCCCTCGTGCCTGCAGGCTCCAAGGAACTCGTGCATCAAGATGACTGCTTCCACAGGGGGCGCTGCTGAGACAGGAGGACCTCCTGCTGTGTGTTGGGGATCCCCAAGACCACTAAGACACAGATCACAGCAGGTCCCGCCCCACAACCAGGCACACCATAGCTGCCTCGCCTGGAAAAGCCCAAATTGTGATCAAGCATGCTTGCTGTAGAATAGAACAGAGCCGTGTGAGAATGTGCAGTGAGGAAAATACTGTTGCTTTGATTGTTGAATAATTTTGAAAAAACAGGTAGAAAAAAAGTTTTGAAATGGGTGCTAGGAAAAAAAAAACATTTGAAAAACTCTTTTTGTTTTGTTTTTTTTTCCCGTGTGTATCTGTATTTTTAGACTTTGAAATGTGGGGTAATATTTTGTTGTCCTCTTTGTAGACCTATCGAATCCAGCAATCAAAAGAGAGGGAGAGAGAGAACTGAACCCATTTAAACAAGAGTGATGCCCAAAGCTGAATCTACATTTCACAAAAATAGAAAGTAGGCAGGAATTTCTGCTCAGTTGTAGTTGCTCCTTACAATGTTCGGTGACTCACATCCTCCAGCACATCCAGCCCCCTAGACGCGGGTGTTTACAGGCGCGAGTGTGTGCGGGTGTGTGCTGGCGCGAGTGTGTGCGGGTGTGTAGAGACGCGAGTGTGTGTGGGTGTGTAGAGGCGCGAGTGTATGTGGGTGTGTGTTGGTGTGGGTGTATTCGGGTGTGTAGAGACACGAGTGTGTGAGGGTGTGTGTGTATTCAGGTGTGTAGAGACGCGAGTGTGTGCGGGTGTGTAGAGGCGCGAGTGTGTATGGGTGTGTGTGTATTCGGGTGTGTAGAGACGCGAGTGTGTGCGGGTGTGTAGAGGCGCGAGTGTGTGTGGGTGTGTGTGTGTATTCGGGTGTGTAGAGGCGCAAGTGTGTGTGGGTGTGTAGAGGCGCGAGTGTGTGCAGGTGTGTAGAGACGCGAGTGTGTGTGGGTGTGTAGAGGCGCGAGTGTGTGTGGGTGTATGCTGGCGTGGGTGTTTGCAGGGCGAGGCTGCTCTGTGCTTTACCCCCCGCAACACACTCCACCACAGCAAAGCCATTAGTGCACTATCTGGTGGATGGAGTGAGGGACAAAGGTAGGAGCTGTAGGTAGGAGCTGTAGGTAGGAGCTGTAGGTAGGAGCTGTAGGTAGGAGCTGTGTTTCCATTGTCACTTGTGCAGGTTGCACACACACCCCATGTCAACGTGTCCATCTCTGCAGACACCGTTCTACCTCCAACCCACTTCACTTTTCAGGACAGCCACTCTATGGAGGTGTTTTGTATGTACTGCTTGCATTGAGGTTATGCCTGTTGTAACTGTGTTTTAAATTGGTCCTTTCAATCATTCAGAGCCTAATTTATATAATTGTTGTGTTAATAAACTGTGATATATTGGCTTTATTTACATTTTATGATAGAAGGATCATGGCTGCCATCTTTATGCAGAAGTCACAAACCAACTTTATTAGGTTCTCTGAACAAAAAAAAAAGAAAGAAAACACACACATGCATAACAAGCCCTGCTAATAGAATGGGTGTGTGACTTCTCTGTAAGGCTGGGGCCCCTTCTGTATGGTGCTGCCTTCCACCCAGCTAGGTAATCAGTGATTAAACCTTTTTTCTTATGCCTGTGTATATTTTGACAATATATTGTTTATTTATCTTTTTTCTTTTTTTAATGATTGTACTCCAATAAATTATATCTCTGACAGAGATCTGTCTGTTCAACAACACAATTAGTCCAAATTATTATTTATGTAAAATTTTTGTATTTGTATATACACAAATAGGTGAGTAGATGTATGTTAATGTACTGTCCAGCCCTGGCAGCTCACGTAGCTCCAGATATCACGGAAAGCTACTCACAGTTCATAGGTTTAACTTATATTATCGCAAATCGACTGTAATAATGTTTGCTCTGATGAACAGCAATATGTAAATAAGATTTGACATGACACCCAATAAATTAGTTTGAATTCTACCATGTTCATTGTCATTTTATAGATGTCACTCTTTTTGGAGCATTAATTGTCCATGTTGACAAATTTACCTTTTTTAATAAGTTGAAACTCTCAAATGCAAAATGAAATAAATAATAATAAATGAAAACAGGAAGTTTCATGAAGTGTCGTTATTTTTTGCCAAAGTTGGAAATGTCCCGTTCTACTGGTTGAATCTTAATAATTAATAGTTTCTTTTTACATATTATTATTGAATGACTAACGATAAACATTAAAGCATCGTACACGCACGAATTAACACGAACAGTTGGTCAAAGCAACACAATAAAGTAAAAAAAAAATCTGGTCGGACCTTTTGCTTTAATGACGACTGTCGTAATCTTATTCTCAAACAGAATACGGCAGCCATCTACGTGCGCCGGAAGTAAGCAAGACTCGAGCGTTTAACACTAACAAAGTTTGGTAACGTGTTGTGTTTACTTAATTGAATTGATTTTAAAGTATGGTTCATATAATGGAGGCGACGACGTCTTCAGAGAACGCACTGGTCAGTCAGAGCTTGCAAGAGGAACGGCGAGGAGTGAAAAGGAAAATATCGTTGATAAGGTAATAGTTTAGATATAGGTAATAGCATATTGTATAGGCTAACTCAGCCAGCTAAACACTAGCCAGCTAGCAGCTACGTGAACAGCCAGACCAGAGGTGTGTGAGGCTAACGGTGACCTTTCAGAAGTAACTGTTTTCTGAAGTAACAGATGTTTATTTATGAATGAACAACGCCCTTGACCCGTTAGTTAGTTAGTTAGCTAGCTAGCTAGCTAGCTAGCTAACTAACTTACATAATCACGACTTCAAAAGAGTTGATGCTATTACGTTAAAAACCGCTGTCATGTTGTGCGTTATTTGACCTCCACAGCTGTGACATGTGTGGAAGAGAGGAGTCTAAATATAGGTGTCCTAACTGCCTGAAGTACTCGTGCAGGTGAGAGTCTTCGACCTGCTGTCATCTGCACACGTGCAGACGTCTGCTCTTCGCAGGGTCGCGTGTGTTAAACGTGTACCACACAAACAACTGTGAATTGTAAAATGTCCTGTATTAAACTGAAATGTGTCTCTGTGCCATCCGTAGCTTGCCCTGTGTGAAGCGACATAAGCGTTTGTCTGGATGCAGTGGCGTTCGTGACCAGACCGCTTTCGTGCCTCTCTGTCAGTTCGAGGAAATCAATCTGCTCAATGGTATTTAATTGGCTACAGGTCTTAATTTATGCCCTGGTTTTATTATTGTTCAGCACTGCTAAGGTGTGCGTTATGGACGGCATTCAGGTTTCAAAACACAGTTGTGTACCGTCATCCATGGAGAGAAAGGGTAGCTGTCGAATTGTTTGAAGGGTTGAGTGGTGGAGTTAATCGCTTGCTTCAGTCTTCAGAGCGACACTGACATGTTCGCGCACACCTTTGTTTTAGTGTATTTGTCGCTTTAAACGATGCTTCCATTTATAAAGGTGTCTAGAATTACTATAGAGACAGAGCTCACCTTCTCTACAGTCCTACAACAGCATTATATATGCATGTTTTAGATAGTGTGTGTGTATGTGTGTATATATATAAACACACAATACTACTGTACCAGTAGTATTAGGAAAATAATATTCTAGATGTTTCTCTGGTTCTGGCCCTTGGCTCATTTGCATACATCAGAGTTTTGTAATTAAATGGTGACAGAGAAGAAAGCGATAACTCAGATGTGGCGTCCTTCGTGTCCTCAGACTACCGCTTCCTGGAGGAGACGGCGAGGATGGCGGACAGGCCGCGCAGAGATGCCCTGCTCCGTCAGCCTCTCCGCCAGCAGCTCATGGTGAGTGCGCTCAGTGAACTCTGCTCGAGGTCACTGAACAATGAGGGTGGGAGCTGAATGTGTCCTCCCTCTGCGTTTCTCACAGGGCGCAGTGGTGGACAATGCCAGGAAGGCCAAGATCGACTTGCAGCTCCTGCCGAAGTCCTTCACCAGGCGCAGAGAGAACACGACCTTCTACAGCAAAGCGTAAGGCAAACCTTGACATGACCGTGAGGGGTCACGCGTGCTGCGTGAGATGACGTGGTAGGAGGGAGACGTGAAGCGTGTGGACGAGTACGGTGATGGTTGGAGGCCCGGCTGGAGGTGGAGAATAACGAGGTAGATTGTACAGTGCAATACTGGGGGAGACGACAGAAAGCCTGAGGAGTAAGAGGCTGGAGGGATGTGCAGCACGGAGAGCATCCGCTGGGTTGGGCCACTAGGTGGCGCTCTTGTTTAGTGCAGCCAGCAGCAGATTTAGCAGCGCTAGAACAGCTCTGTCCTCTCCCCCACTGTATTTACTACCTCATCACTGCCTGCTGATGAAGAAAACCACACACACGGTGAACCCAGCTGTGTTCAAGCCTCTGGAGTTCCCTGGGTTATTCCCATGTTTTTCAATGTGGTGTGAATGTGTTGGTTTTGTTTGTGTGTTTGTTTTGGAGCACTGGGCGCTCCTGAAGGTTCTGTGCTTGAGCGTCTTCTCACATCTGAAAGTGAGCGTCCACTCGTGCGAGTGTGTTCATCAGAGGAGGGACATACAGCTGGAGTCGTGTGAGTGTGTTTGCTAGCATGTGTGTGTGTGTGTGTGCGCACGGTTGCGTGAGTCTATTTGCGTGTGTATTGATCGGTGCTGTTGGAGCAGGAAGACCCTCAGATGCTTGGTGGGGAGTGAGTTGGTACCGTGCTTGTAGTGTCACCGCCACACACTCTCTCCTGACTACACGTGTCTCAAAGCATCCCGGAGCTGAAAAGGGACTGTTAACACATGCCTCTGTGTATCTGTATTCATAATGTCCAAAGTAAATGTTCCTTATTTACCTGAAGGGTCCTTTGTATCCATGATGTATGTGTGTGTGTGTGTGTGTGTGTGTGTGTGTGTGTGTGTGTGTGTGTGTGTGTGTGTGTGTGTGTGAGAGAGAGAGAGAGAATTATACAATGTGACTCTAGTTAGTTCCAGTTGAGGCAGTAAGCTAAATGCTTGTTTTTCCGTTAAAATCCCCTGTATCGGTTTTGGAGCGCTGCTGCAATCCCATATTCCCAGTTCTGATTGGCCAATGAGAACCCAGCAGTGTTGTGGTATGATGGGTAGACCATGTGACCAATGCTCATGACTTCCAGAGGATCTCAGTAACATGTTCCATGTCACCGCGTGCAACACTGCAGATGTGGTGTGGAACATCGGAGAAGCTCCAGCGAGGAAGTGGAGTCGTAATTCCATGTGCACAGGGACACGTGCTGTTGGCCAAAAGCACAGGCTTCCCAGCATTCCAGAGGCCTCTCTTAATTTTTGTTTCCGTAGATTTTTCCCAGAATGTGCGCTTACATGCGCTTGCCTGTAAGAAACCCTTCCTACAGTCCTAGGGTGTACACACACACACACACAAACACACACGCACACAAACAAAGCAACCCATGTAGCAGTCTCTGTTTAAATCCCTTCTCAGGTCTGTCCTTTTGTTTGTAAATCCACACTTCCACGTTTCAGCTCGGACCCAGAATGGGGTTGTGTGTGCTGAAGGAGCGCTGGAGCCGGAGACTGCAGCTGGGCACGGCAGCAGGGCCTGGGGGAGGAGTTTACAGTGTACCGAGGACACAATATAAAAAGCAGATGTGAGGTGTGTAGCGTTTGCGGCGCACCTCCACATCGCACCGCTCGCCCGCGGCCCAGCAGGCTTCACGCTCCGCTGCTGGTCCAAGGGTTATTGCCGCATGTTTGTGTGCGTGCGTCGTCACACGTGGTGGTGTTTGTCTTTATGCAACGGGAAGCAAACCGGCCTCTTCGGACACTCCCCGTCTGTCTCTGCCCGTTCGTCTCGCGGTTTGTTTTTTTTCCCCTTCCCGTGTCCAGAGCTGTCCGTCATCCACCGCGTGACGGCAGGAGACTGCGGGGTTGTCGCGTGTAGCCAAACACGTAGACGCAGGTTTAGGAACGCTTGAGCCGTCATCCAGGCACGTGGCCTTCCCCTGGTTTCACCCACCCTTTCTGAGGAGCAGGTAGAGAAGCCCCACTCGCTCTCCACACCGTCCTCCTCGGCTATGTGGGCTTTATTCATTACGCTCGTCTCCGCTTTGCTCCTCTCGACGTCTCCCCGGCTGGTTGTGCGAGACGCTGCAGTCTGAGCTGTGCGTCTCCAGGCGGGAGGGAGTTGGCGATTCATCGTGGGAAGACAAAAGCCCGACTCACCGCGGTGCTTTGGGCAGCGTCCCCCCGATCATCCCCCTCCTCTCTGGCGGTTTTCTCCGTCTCGGCGGTGGGAGCATGCGTTCCTCCTGCCATTTCTCCTCCTCTCCGCGTGCGTCTGGGCGCAGGCCTGCTGGGTTTTGCCTCGCCAGCGCTCGTGTGTTTCGGGCCACGTGGGTGCGTGCGCACGCAGGGAACTCGCACGCGTCTGCGAACTGCGGAAAATCATGGATGACGTCCAAGACAGTGTGGGAACGTTTGAACAGTATGACTGTTTTGTTCTCCTTTTTGTTTTTTGGAGTGTTCCCGTCTCGTGCACACACACGTGCACGCTCCCGCGGCACGTCTCCACGGTTCGCAGCTGGCTGTCGATACAGGGGCCGGAGCGTAGCATGGCTCTGGCCCGTCGAGCAGCCGTGTTCATGAATACTAATTTGGCTTGGACTGGGTGGGTGTGCGAGCTCCCTCTTGCACATGCGTGCACGCTTGCGTTTGCTTGTATGCAGCTGTACGGGTTTCTGCAGAAGGACCATAAAACATCTGAACATATAGAAATGGACACCTGTGCTGGGCTTCAGATGCTGAAGCTGCTCTCTAGTACTGCTTCATACCATGTTGCAGACTGGGTAGGCATTCACACACATTAAAAAAAAATAACCTCACAATACAGATTTAAGCCCTCCCTGTGTTAAAAACGATCAATTACAGGATGTCTAGTCACGTTCAAAGTGATCTTGAATGTGTTTCATATTTGAGTCAGAAGCAGAATAAACTCACTTGGCTTGTTTTCTCTACCTTCTACTGATGGGTAGTGCTGATCCTTGTTCAGCTCCCCTGTCAGTCTGATGGGTTCAACGTCCAGAAACCTTCTAGAACAGTCCAGCCCTTTGTGACCCCTGTCCCTAAAACTTATGTTGTACCTATAAAAGATCCTCTGTCCCTTGCATTGGCATGACTGTGGTTGCACAATGGAAAATGTAATCCTAAGATGACCCTCAGGCGAGGGAGTGTGTCTGAGTCATGTTCATACTTGTCAGATGGTTGTTTTTAGTGGAATCTGGCTGCTCTGGGGTGGGTTTTTTTTTTTTTTTTTTTACCAGCTCCTTTACCAGGAACGGGTCTGGGCTGGGATGACGGCAGGGCCAGGAATGCCTACGTCCGTTTGTCTTTGCCTGTAAGGTAATGGAGTATCAGCAGGGTTCCACTTTCCCATTTTAGCGATGCTTCACCACGCCACAGCATGTCGTGTTTCCGTTCAACATTCACGACCAGAGATGCCCGACCTGCGCTGAATCACTGGTAACGCAGCGGTAGTAACGTAGTTTCGGCGTGACTCGTCGCGAGCGGTCGTGCTCCGGGCGTTTGTGCTTGGCAAGGTCTTCTGCCGAGTGGTTTTAATATAAGAGGAAAGCTGAGGGTGGAATTCACGCCCTCGTGGTGAAACATCTCTTTGTTCTGAGGGCTGAAGCATAGGCTTTGGCCATGGTGTAGATGGGAGGAGGAGGGCACTGTAGGACCTAGTGCCATAATTCAAATGTCCTTTTGTAAACAATATTTACATTTCATGTCACAGTTGTGGAAATGGGGCCTTTCCTCACTGAGGGTTGGTAGTTTGGCCTTTTTACACATGGTGGAAGTAGAATAAAGTGTCTTTTGTTTGTAATTTATGAGGTCATTTCACTGATGATTGTACAATCTGCTTCTGTTTGTTTGATCACCACCACCCCAAGGTCTGCGTTTTGTTCTCGGATGATCGAGGCTCGCTGTGATTCTCAGATATGGTGCCATGATCCGGAGCGCTCAGGGACCGTCTCATAACCTTGAACGTCTAATTCGCTGCAGGGCTTTTAGTCAAACACATCAAGGCCTAAGAGCAGCTAGAATATTTGAAACCTTCAGCATTACGAAGCCAATCCATAGCCATTAAGAAACATTGGAGTTCAGCTTCAGCTTGGGCAGCATCCAGACGAAGGTGGTTTTGGATGTTGAGCCTTTTTTTGAAAAAATATATTAAATTTAGGCAATGTGAAGCGCTCATCAAAACTCCACTCTGCAGACTGCGCTACGCAAAGCACCATGTGCCGACCTTGAAACCCTGGAGAGCTCTGCTCAGGTTTTGTTTCTTTTCTGTAGCTGGCAGCTATAACACAGGTGCTGTGCAGCCTGACCCGAACACCCACCAGGTGTTTAAAAAAAAAAAAAACCCTGTTGTCTCTTAATAGATTCTCCCCTCTCCCTGAGGGCACAACCGTGGGTTTGCATTTACTCACTGACCTCAGTAACACCCTTACAGAGGCACTAACCTAAGGACTGTTGTCTAAGATATGGTTGTGTATTCAGTCTTTGTTGAGCACACTTGTTCTCTCTGGTGCTGGATCCTAACACTGAGTGATGGGCTGATGTTCATGCTGTGCGTCTTGACCTTGCCTCTAGATGCTTGCTAGCGTCTTTCAGCCAAATCCCCTTTTTCCATTCAGGAGGGAGAGGCAGAATACTTTCCACTTGGGCTGGGGCAGAAACAAATGCCTTTGCACCTTTTACCCCCTCGACGTGCCTCTTCTCCTCCCGCCCTGGAGCATGCAGCCAGGCCTCAGCACCCTCATAAATACCTGAACCAGTGAGTATGCTGGAGCACCTTCACACCTGCCCAGGGAATCCCTCTCGACAGCCGTCAGATCCCTGGTTGCTGACATTCTCTCACGCTCCCCACGCATCTCCCTCACCTTCCCCTTTCTGGAATCCGTGCCGATCCGTCTGCCAGAGCTCGATGCCGTCTTGGATCAGAACAGCGCCCTGTCTCCTGCCCCGCTAATGCCTCCCTCTTCCCTCTAGCCCCTCTGTTTTCTTCAAGTAAAACCAACGTGAGAACCTCAATGTGATGCATCTTTATCGTTCTACTCAGTTCCTTAGATGTTCATCGATTGTGCCACCCCTAGTGGTTGACTACTAATGACTAATAATTTACATATTCACACGATAAGTGATTCAAGCTCAATCATGATGTCTGATCAGAAATAGCAGAATATTAAATTTTGCCATATTGTGAAGCCATAATGCAAGTAATGCAGTGGGCGCCAGGCATCCTGTGATGTAATACAATTATTATGGGATGCTCAATGTTGGACTTGTTCATTTCATTATTTTATGGCTTCTGTTATTCCGTTCATTGCCTGTTTTGGATTATTCTTGGCAGTCTTCAGGTGGCACATCTAAAGAGCATGAGGCCTTCTGGGTGATTGATGTAAGCCAGGACTTGTGCTACAGAACGATTCTCAAATTGGCGTAATTTGGGCCATGCGCTGCAGGCATGTATCCCTAATACCTGTGGCTAGTAGCACACTGAGCAGAGGTCCAGCTCTGTTCTCGGGCTACAGGCGTGACGTCTTGCCATTATTAGCGTCTTTTCGTCTCTCGCTCGGTGAAATCGTAGGCCGTCATCTCTCCTGGTAGTGCTCCGTGCCAGCGCTAACGAGGTGGGCGCTCTCCCCGCGGCGATAATCGAACCCAAAGGGCTTGTTCGTGCTCGACTGGTCTCCATTTAGGTTCACACGTCACCAGAAACTTCAGACAGCTCCATGTGCGCAGCCCAGATCAGACTCGGAGGGACCTCTGCACGTTCCTGGCGCCTGGCGAGCCGGTGCCTGTGAGCGCGTGAGGAACAGTTCTGCTGACTGGCGCAGCTAACCATAGCAGTCTGGAGTGCTTCAGAACAAGCAACCTGAATGACTAGGGTGGCTTCTGTCAGCTGCTTGTTTATGGCTGGCATTATACAGGTCGTTTTTTTTTCTTAATTATTATTATTAAATTTTTTTAATTTAATTTTTTTTTTTTTTTTTTTTTTAAATAAACGATGCGTTCTGTACTCCTGCTCTTATGAACCAGAGTCCTGAACCAGTGTGTGTGCATCATGGGTTTACTGAATTAAGGACTGTACAAGCTTGTTATTCTTTGTTCTAGAAGTTTCACCACCAACTCTCCCACCTCCCTCACTCTGCCACCAGGAAAGACGTGTGCGCAAAATGGCTACCGATTTCTGACCTGCTGCCATAAGCGTTTGGCGTAATATTAGTGTCCTTTTGACGTACAGAGGAGACGTAGAGGCGGATGATGCTTTTATGCCAGCGTGGCGCCCAAGCGGTTCGTTCCCTGGTGGCTTCTCCACCCTCAGCCTCCACCTCTACCTCCACTCTCCAAGAGGAGACTCCGAAAGCTCCTCTTGGTTGACATCAGTCAGACGGGTGGAGGTCGTCTGGTTATGTAGTGATGCACGGCTCCCCAGAGGCCAAGACGGATAGCGCAAGTTGACGTGGGCTGTGCAGCTGAAAGGCCTGACATAACTTAAGGGGTTGGTCACGGTCTGCTATATTACAGAAACGTTCTTATGATCGTAGCCGTGCTCTGTCCTGATCTCAGATCAGCAAAGTCTGAATGTTCGAAGCACAAACTGCAGGTGCGTGTTCTGTTTTACAGAGAGCGGAAGCTGTACTGGCACCTGAAGCTGCTCTTCCCTCAGTGCAGTGCTGAGTACACTGACAGGTGAGTCACATTCTCCTCTTGATCTTTCAGGATCTCTTCCACTGTAACAGTTAAAACATGAGCACTATTCCCACGTCCTGTTCTTCTGTTGTGTTGTTCACTTCCTTTGTATTGCTTCATTTTCCACAAATTCTTAATATTTTGCTCTCATTCCATCCACATCTAAGCCTCTTCGGTCCTGCTCATTTCTGTGTGTGTATTTCTGTGTGTTGCATGCACTGTTGGGCCCGGTGGTCTCGTCCTCAGTGCTGTTCATGTAGCAGCTCTTTGTTTTGTCAGTCTACTGCCGGCAGAAACGGCTCTGGTTCCACCAAAGTCTCTCTCGCTTTCACCCGTCCTGCAGAGTTCAAGAAGATCGGGTCCTTGAGAAGGTCCTCAGTGACTACATCCACCCCAGCGAATCCGACCCAGTCAAACGTCAAAGGCAAGCCCCTCCCCCCAGCTCTCGTCCTCTCTCTCTCTCTCTCTTTCTCTCTCTCTCCTCCCGCCGTATCTCAGCTCCCGCCGTCTTGGGTCGCCGCCTGGTTGCTGTGTAACGTGCGTGTCGGTACGGGTTAGGAGATCCAGCGTAGTCCCACGTGTTTAAACGCTTCTGTCGTACGGTGCGTAGCGTTCACCCCGGGAACCCGGTGCGTCCCAGAGCCGGACGGCCTCAGCTTCACGCTACAGTCCAAGACAATAAAATGTGTGGGATCAGCTGATGCTGACATGGGAACGTCAGTCGTCCACGCCTGCTCTCACGGCCCGCTTTAAACACACTTGCTGCTCCTGACCGTCTGGAGTCTGTGGAGCTGGTTTTTATTCCTCATCCGCCCGAGTTTCACGCTGTTCCGCAGCGTCGCCACGGAGACCTGGCGGTCGGCCTGCGGCCACCGAAACGGCTTACTGTCTCGCTAAGGTCGGAGGGCAGCAACAGGGCGGGGAAAGGTCACGAAAGGTCGAGGTGGTGATGGAGGTCAGGCGCAGGCGGTGACGGCGGTCTGAGAGGAGCTCTGTGTGCTGTTGGATTCCGCTCTTCAGATGTGGCCTCGGCAGAAAAGCATCTGTGGTGTTGGGCTGGTCTGTGGGAGGAGAGGAGGCGTCGGAAAGACAAGCCACAGTGACCATTGGTTTTATTTATCTATTGTCCACTATATGCAGTTTTGAAGCGGTTTTTGCCAGTCGTTGTTTAAGGAGTCTTGGTGTGTGCGCAGGCCAGTCCCTCGTTAAACGTCCTGATGGTGTCACTACAGCTGGTTCTGGGCGTTATGGAGATGCAGGTTACCCTGCCCTGTTAGGTTCTTCTCACGGCCAGGAATCGTAATCGCGCAGCGACGGGCTAAAAAGCAAAAATAAACCCCCCCACAGAAGGCAGCTGGACATCGTCGGTTCGGTTCGTCCGTGGCGTTTCACCTGTGCTGGGTGGGTCTGGAGTTTGGGACGGCACACGCTCCACCTCCCAAACCTGGCGCTCTCACAACTTCTGTAAAGTCTATATTTAAGTTTATAGTGGCCTTAAAACAAAGAAAAACAGAGAGGAAATATAGTTCTGAAAATGGCTGTGCGCGGAGAGCCTGGAGGGGCGAGAGGCTCGTACCCAACCACATCACCACCTTCTGTTTGCTGTGAGATGCAAAATGTCGTGGAAAATAACTGTACCATATTACGAAGAAGAGAGTCAGCCGTACCCTGTGAGGAATGTCCTCCTGGTTCTCTGTCCACCCTGCTGTTCCCACTCAGTAGGTGCAAAATTCTTACCCAGTTTTGTCTTTCTCCATTCCTCACACACACACACACACACACACACACACACACACACACTTGTACACCTACACAGAGGAAGGGTAAGGAGGAAGTTAAAGGAGTGTGTAAGCAGTCCCATTACTCAGTGTGGGGTTTGGACCCTAGTGCAAAAACTGTGCAAACCCGAAAACCGAGTAACATTATAGGATCAGAACGCCGTGTTCTTCGGTTTTGACTGCGTGTTCTTACTCTCTGCGAGGCCTGGATGTGGGCTGGAGCCAGAGCAGCCACGCTTCAGCACGGCTCTGGAGCCAAAGCAGCCACGGTTCCGCGCGGCTCTGGAGCCCGTGACTGTCCTCGCACGTCTCCCCTCCCAGTGTTCCCAGTTTGGTGTTTGTTTGGTCTTTGTTGAGAATCTGCTTGCTGATTGTCTGTGATGGACAACTTTCTCAGTTCAGAGTCCATTTAGTTGGTCCTGTTCAGCAGATTAGGGGCAACACCTTTGTTTTTTGATTATTTTTTTAAATTTTATTTGTTTAATTTTTTTTGTCTTTTACTGTCTTACACCAAGAATGCTGATTTCAGGGCAGGCTCCCTCACTCTTTTTGTTAGCAAGTGACTGGGGAAAATCTGACCCTGGATCAGTATGTTTACGTGCGTGTGTCTTTTCGCAGGTTGAAGATGTATGTTCCTGCTTATCCTGATCAGCTGTTTGTGTTCATGAAGTCAGAGCAGAGGCAGCCCAA
This sequence comes from Sternarchorhynchus goeldii, assembly GCA_028565775.1. Lineage (NCBI taxonomy): Eukaryota > Metazoa > Chordata > Actinopteri > Gymnotiformes > Apteronotidae > Sternarchorhynchus > Sternarchorhynchus goeldii. The sequence goes on from JAOXYF010000021.1 coordinate 7,386,170, forward strand.
CTCTCTTAAGTAAGTAACGTCTGCTCCACCTGCCAGGTTGTGGTGGAGCTTCTCCACTGAGCTTCTTCTGGCTCCGTGAGATTTGTCCCTTCAGACAAATAGAAAGTAATTCTGACAAATAGGAGTAAAACATAAAATGTTTAAAAAATAATTATAAAAAAGCCTGATTATTCCATCACCCCATTGCTAATGCTAATCAAATTTGCACGAATCCTATACTGTATAAATACTGTACAAAATTAAAGGTGTTCTGAAATCTAACCTTGACCCTAGTTAAAAGAGCTTTGTAATCTAAACACACACACACACACACACACACACACACACCTCTAGTTTAGTGGTGTGTGGGAAAACCCAAAATTTCCAGTCCCATATGTATCAGATTCAGTGATGGAAGCATCAGGCTGGATGCAGGCACAGAGTTTGGTGCGTGTGCCATGAGCCGTGTGCCAGTCTTCTCACCCCTACCCTCGCCTCCACCTGGGATCTGAATCATTAAGATCTGAAAGCCACCGAACATTTTGATGATCTCCTTGTGCCCTCCAGAATAATTGCCGTGTTTTGGTAACGGATATGAAATAGTCTTTGTTGTTAATCATCTTGATCTTAGGAAGGCAATATGAACAATCTAACATTTCAGTGAGGTAAAATTATTCAAAGAAAAAAAAAATCTCAAAACCACATGTCAGTTTTTGGCAGCCCTATAATTTCTTGTGTACAAAATTCAATGTGTGTGAGAGAGAGAGAAAGAGAGAGATGATATAAAACAAACATCTTGGGGTTCAGGACATGACACACGGGCTAGAAATCCTTGATGATCATTTACATGAGGAAATCAGGAATGACATTTGTTTGTTGACATTTGCTGACTTCAGACCAGTTTTCACTGAACCCTAGACTGGATGGTTCTCTGGTCATACGAGATGACGACAGCAAATTCTGACTCGGCGTGTTCTGACTCCTGGTCAGGTGTGGTGAGGACTGTGTGGACACAGGAATGAGAACATAGACTGGAATCTCTCTCTGTCTGTCTCTGTCTGTCCGTCTCTCTGTCTGTCTGTCCGTCTCTCTGTCTGTCTGTCCGTCTCTCTGTCTGTCCGTCTGTCTCTCTGTCTGTCCGTCTGTCTCTCTGTCTGTCCGTCTGTCTCTCTGTCTGTCCGTCTGTCTCTCTGTCTGTCCGTCTGTCTCTCTGTCTGTCCGTCTGTCTCTCTGTCTGTCCGTCTGTCTCTCTGTCTGTCCG
>JAOXYF010000021.1:7387509-7411016 GCA_028565775.1 Sternarchorhynchus goeldii
GTGTGTGTGTGTGTGTGTGTGTGTGTGTGTGTGTGTGTGTGTGTGTGTGTGTGTGTGTGTGTGTGTGTGTCAGTAGACTCGTATTTAGCAGCTCCAGTCTCCATGTGCCTCTCTGTTACTGTAGACAGAGTGGAGTTTGTACCCAGAGACACACAACGCAGTGGTTTAATTATAGTCATGTGAGGGACGATGAGGATGAGAGGTTGTGATTAAGCCCCGCCCACTGGTCAGCCCACGCCTATGGGGGAAGGGCGGGGTGGTTGAGGGGTGGAGTGTGCTGAAATGGATGGGTACACACCTGAATATGGTGTTGGCACAGGCAGGAGTGTGTGAGCAAACTCCTGAGTGTTTGCTTAGTTACAACATACCGATGTCCCTCAGGGCCTATATATGTGTGTGTGTGAGAGAGAGAGAGAGAGTGATTAGGATGGCATGTTTGTGGGTGGGGGAGGGTATAAGGTGGTGAGTTTCTACCATAAATAAGGGTTCTTATCACTTTCCTTACTTCGCCTGCTGATGGACATCAACGCCCCCCCTTAGCCACACACACACATGCAGTGCTGGGACACAGAGACCAAGTAACCAGTAGAAGAGACGCCAGTGACTGCGAGCAACAGAAAGTTCAATGGAGCACTTGGGGCAGGATTCCCCAAGCCATTGTCTGTGTTCACCCTCCACCCTGGGATCGGTCCACACTGGCAGCTCCTCCTCCACCCTCCTTGAGCTCCACACTGGCAGCTCCTCCTCCACCCTCCCTGACCTCCATCCTGGGATCAGTGTTCAAGCTTCTCTAGACGATCTCCTGCTTTATTTTTAGGCTGCTGTTGCACTTCTGGGTCACTGGCCAAATATTTTCCTGGTCAGACATTATGTGGCTGTTAATTCTGTTAAATGATTCTCATAAAAACTGGAGTGGTCTTTGTAACCCTATTATTTACTGTGTGTGTGTGTGTGTGTGTGTGTGTGTGTGTGTGTGTGTGTGTGTGTGTGTGTGTGTGTGTGTGTGTGTGTGAGAGAGAGGGAGAGATGTTTTCTAGTGAAGTGCGAGGGTGAGAGCACTGTTGTCTGTCCTTTTTTTTTAAGTTTTAGGAGCTGTTTATGAAGTGCTTGTGGTGAGCTGAAAGGCCCCAGACTAGAAAGCCTTTGCATGTTCCCTCACTATCAGCCACTGATTGGCTGAGGGGTGTTGGCATGGTCCAATCATGGGCCCTCGTGTGACCTGTACAGAGTGGTTCGAAGCCAAACATATTTGTGTTTATTTCAGGGAGGAGCGGTGTCGTGGCTGAGAGCGGCGGGCCCAGGGGGAGCCTTCCATCCAAGTCCGTCTTACCCCTCCCTCCACCCGCTGCTCCAGGAGCTCTGCGGGACCTGGAGCACCCGTCACCCAGGGAGGACAGGACGCAGAGCACGTCTACCAAGACTGAGCTGGAGGAAGGGGAGATCCGCAGTGATGAGGAAGAGGAAGATGAACAGGAGCATTGTAGTGCTGGTGGTGCTGATCAAAATGTTACCATGGGAACTGATGACTGCCTTCTTCATGATGTGAAAGAAGAGGACATTAAGGAGGATCTAGGTTATTGTGCCCCTGCTAAAAGCCAAACTGTAACAGTAGAAACTAATCAGGACAGCAGTGTAGATGGTGTTGCTGTTAAAGAACAATATGTAGTCATGGAAACTGAAAACTGTCATCTTCCTGATGTGAAAAAAGAAATGGAAGAGGATGTAGATTATTGTGCCACTGCTAAAGGCCAAGCTGTAACCATAGAAACGAATCAGGACAGCAATGTAGATGGTGTTGCTGTTAAAGCACAAAATGTAACCATAGAAACTGATGATTGTCATCTTCCTGATGTGAAAAAAGAGGAAATGGAAGAGGATGTAAATTACTGTGCCACTGCTAAATGCCAAGCTGTAACCATAGAAACTAATCAGGAGACTGTAGATGGTGTTGCTGCTGTTAATGAACAAAATGGAACCAAGGAAACTGATGGTCTTCCTTCGTCTCGTGACTGGGATGTAAATGAGGATGGTGGCCATGTAGGTGACGTGGATAGGGTAGGAGGTCCTGATGTTCAGAATGTAGACTGCCCACTTTTTCATGGCGGCAGTGATGAGGGAGCAGGCGGGGACCACTCTGAGGAGGCGGGGCATGCTGTGATGGATGAGGGCGATGTCAGCACGGGAACGCACGATCGCCCTCTACCTCATGATTATCGTGGTGGTCGTGATGATGCTGAGGTACAGAGCAGAGCCCCCAGTGCCGCAGCAGCCGAGGTCCTTCCTGAAGATGGAGGCGGTAGGTGTGGAGGCACCCAGCCGGAGGGCTGCATCCACAGTGTTCGCGTCCCTACGGCCTCCTGCGTTGCTTCCAGCAGCAGCAGCAAGACGGAAGCACCGGTCAATTCAGCAGGTGATGGAGAACAACAGGCTGTGGACATGGACATCAAGGAAGAACTCCCACAGACTGAAGAATTATTATAGTTAATAAATACTTCTGTGCTTTGTGATGTTCCAACCATGTACTGACTTTTTCTGCTTTTTCTTGTGATACTGAAAATGCTTTGTCCACGTTCAGGCTAGTTTATAACGTGTTTATGACATGGTTATTACATTAAGGAACTATATGTGAAGAACTAACAGTGCAGTTGGTCAGTAGGTGATTCATATGTCATGATGCGTGTGCCAAATGAAAATGAATCATTATTTTGTGGTAAACAGAATGAAAAGACGTTTTCTTCCTCTGACATAGTTCTTAATAACGCACATTAGATTTGTGTGTGCATGTTTTTAGTTGTCAGGGTTGCATGATTCTTGCGTTGTGTAATTCTGCAGTAAAAAAGGAATTCCTTCTGGGTAACCGTGTTGCTCTGTTTGTGGGGTGTTTATTTGACTTCGTGTGCTGTGCTTCTGTCTGCTGGTTTGGGTTGTAGGCTGTGTTTCTGTCCACTCCAGCCCCTGGAGGCTGTGTTCGTGTACACCTATATTGCAAGGCTCTTCACCAGCAGCTCTTTGGTGTGAGAATGTGGTGGTGTGTGTTCCCCATCGCCACGCTAATATCAGCATAACCCGCTGTCTCCGTGACTGTATGAATCTCTCGGCTCACTGGCTCATTAAGTTGACCGAGTGCATCAGCCCTCAAGCACTAGGTTATGGATGGTACTCTGTAACCAGAGCAGGTTTTAACCAGAGGTGTCCTATGACCTGTTTGATGCTCTGTGAGCACTGGGTTGAAAATCCCTTCTCTAATCCTTGATGCCTTGTGTGCACCAACACTAACTCTGTTTACCAACAGTGAGCGTGAGATTCATGATTTTGGCCCCAGCCTCTAATGGAACGTGCGTCATATCTAAAGCTCTCACTGAGCCCCACTAGAGTTTAATGGTGCAGCAACCGTGCAGCCAAAACCTTAATGGCGGTTGTCTGTGGAGATTTAGGATTTAGCAGTGCTGGGCTGGGTAACATTATGGGCTGGGAGCATTAAACTTGATTTCCTTCCATCCTTCTTTACGCCACCATTACATAACACGTACGTTTAACTCTTTTAGTCTTCATCAAACGCAACGGTTCTGGTTGACCATTCCTGCTGGGGACGTGTGTGTGGGCCAAACTCGAGGGTTACTGTCCACCTGCCAGGAGCTCTTCAGTCCATGGTGGTTCTCCAGGTCACTGGGGTTAAATGTACTTGCTGCTGATGAACAGTGCATGAAAGCAGAGGAGAATTCTGATCTGATTGGATGGCATTCTCTCCTTAGCTGATCTGATTGGATGGCGTTCTCATCTGTTCTTGGTAGAGCAGGTGGAGGTTGCTCCTCTCATGGCCGAGGCTCCTGGGTTTGGTTCCTAGAGAACACACACACACCCGCGTACTGTCATACTGATGAATGTATATGTAATTCCCTCCGGATAAGGGCGTCTGCCAAGTACTGTAGATGTAAACTGCTACTGGCAGTGTCTTCCTGAACCGATGCTACTGAACGTGTTTGTTTTGTTTTGTTTTTTTTATTGGATTAAAAAGAGAGAGAGAATATTAAGCACCATGAAGTGAATTAGTGTGTTTAATGTTTGCCCAGGGGGCAAGTTTACATGCGCACTTCAGCAAAAAAAAAAAGTTTTGCTCTCCTGGTTTGGACGTCATCGGAGCAGGACTCCAAGGTTTCTCTGCCTGATGGCAAAGCTCAAATCTACGCACGTTGACCCTCCCGGCCTTCCATTTGGACTAGCTGGAATCAATGTCCCAGGGTTTTTGTAGTGGCGTGTGTACACATGCGGCGGTGTGCCATCCTCTTAGGCTGTTCTCTTGCTGTTCGGTGGGCATCAATGCTGCACTGTTGCGTAATGGACATCTGGCCTTCAGCTGAAAGGCAGTAGGAGATGGATATGCTGTCCTAACGGGACTCGGTAAATGCAGCTGCTCGATTGGCACCGGTCCAACTGGGGGGGGTGGTTCCGACGACATGGCTGTGCCCGCTGCAGGAACGAAAGCCGTGGTTCGTTAGCTGGGGTGGAGGCTCGTCGTTCTGCGTGGAGACGCGCACAGAACTGCAGCAGGAACTGGTCTGGAAGTGTGTGTGTGTGTGTGTGTGTGTGTGTGAGAGAGAGAGAGATGGACACTTGTTAGACAGGTGCACTCAACTTCTGTAGACAGGTTTTCCATTTGTGAGTGCGTTTCAACCTCTGATGCCAGGCAGTGATTAACTGCTGTTTTCTAAGTCATATTCATTCTCCAGTGGGACTTAAATAGCAAAACATCAAGGGACTATCATGAAATAACAGAAAACAAAAGGGTGCAGTGAATGGACTGCAGCTCCGACTGGGCAGGTATTTTCTGCTACAAAATGATATGAAATCCACATGCTGAAAGTATAAAAATGTTTTGGCAAACTGGGTGATCACATTTTACTTTTCCAGCAGGATAGATTACACAACAATCTTGGTGTGCTTTTTTGTGTTTATGGGCATCACGATTTGTGATAGAAGGAATTTCAGGCATCTTGCAATTCTGCAAGGATTTTTCTGGAGTTTCTGGAGTAATTCCAGTGTGGAATTTATTAGTGGAGGTGAGAATGAATAGCACCTTGACAACAGTAATTTAAATGATAAACAAGTAAGTGGAACATAAACTTGCCCACCTCTATCCTATGGTATCACCACAGTGATGTCACTGTAGCTGTGCCAGTTCCAGAACTCTTGTGTTTCCATGGAAACCTTTGGTCTGTGTATTCTGTTTGGGGTCTCGGACAGATTGTCCTGTCGTTTATTTCATGGACTTCGTGTCTGGATGGGCGTCGTCACCCTGTAGCGTGAACACCGGAGCACGGCCTGCAGACCTGGCTGGTTCAGCTCCTGCTCTGTGCCAGAGGGGAGACCTGCTTTTCCTTAAGTTCAGAGCCCCCACTTATATAAGAGCTGAAATGTGGAGCTGTACACAGATCGAGTCACATGACTTCATTGTGTACGGCCACCAAGCCACTCTGTGTGTGATGGTACAGCTAATAAGCTCGTATTGCAACTGGAGCAGTAATCTGGTGGGCTCTTCTGCACAACCACTTACTCCACTCTATCTCCACTCTGTATCTTCTCACTCTGGTGATTGAAGATGTTCGCTCCTGGTGCTGTACTGTGATTGGCAGAACGTGACCGCCCTCCCCACATGAATTTCTCTTTAAACCCGAACAGTGTCACGCCATGGAATTCTATTTGTCACCACCAGGGGGCCCTGTTAGATGACAAAGCAGTAAAGCCTTGGGAGCCTGTGATTAAAAGTGACTGCTGAAAAGAGCAGGCCTTCTCCTCTTCATCCTCCTATTCCTCCTGTTGTTGCTCGGTTTCCAATAACAGTGAATGTAAAGCTTCCGTTATGAACCGTTAGGGTTTGTAAAAGCAATGACATCACAAGCGAGTGCCTTCCAGCATGATGACGTAATGGTCTCCTCTTTGCTCCGGCCCAAATTGTTATGTAGTGTTTTGTGAACTTTAAACATCTTTCCTGCATAAACACTTAAACAGCAGCCAAGCGGAGCTCGATGGGCTATCGATCGCCTTGCGTCTCCTTTCTTCTCGACGCTGAGAACCGCCGCATTCGTCTCGGTAGCGACGCCGTGCGCATGACCCGGGACGTACCGAGGACGAGGGGTGTGTCACAAAGGACAGGCCTCGTTTCTTTAGGGAGGCTGAGGACTTGCGTAACTGTTATACAACAAAGGCCCGTTATTGGAGTGTGAAGGAGAGCCCGTTCCCAGCTCCCAGCAGGAAACAGATGGATGCTGGAAGTTCGGCTCCTGGCCCACCAGCATCTCTGCGCTACATTTGGCGGCGAGTTTTTGACGGAGCACAGCCGCCTGGCCTCTTCGTTTGCGCCTTGACGTTGTTTCTTTTTATAGAGGCTGTGATGTCACCACGCTGCCGTGTCCGGAGGAAGTGTGCACCGGCCCTGGGCCTTCTGATTATATATCTGTGTTTTTAAACGGGCATTCAGCACACGTCTGGAACTCTTTGTGTTCTTATTTTTGTTTACGATGATGTAACCATGGCGCGGCGCTGGCTGTCGGGCATGACCTTGGGCTCCCCGGGCGTGACCCTGGGCTCCCCGGGCGTGATTGTATTTTTAGAGAGAAGTCCTCTGCGGCCCGAAAGATCGCAAGCTGCTCCCAAATATTTTCCAACATCTGCCGGCCATCAGGGTGTCTGCATTCCTGAGCAGTCTCCGTTTCACCTGGATCAAACCTCTGTGTATATATATCATCCCTGGAGAGGCGCTGAGGAGCAGAGCAGGCCTCCCTCTGTCCCCTCAGCCTGGAGGAGGGAGGACTCTAATGACACTGGAGATGTTGTCCTGTAAGCCCATGTAACTTGGCAACAAGTAGTTTGGCACATACTGTGGATATAAAAAGTTAATCACTCAGGCACATAGGGTGGAATGGAAGTTGTTGTGGTCAAGCTTATCTTATCTCTGCTGTTAAGTCTGTTTACCCTCTATGACTTGGCCCTGTGGTTTTGTTGGGGTTTTTTTTAGCTGCTGGGCTGGTCTAGTGTTCTTGATCTTAGGTAGCAAAGACATTTTTTTTAATCCTCTGGGTTTCCCACTCAACTCTCACACTGTCCGTCCATCAGTGTTCTCCCATGTGAAAGGTGTGTGAAGCTCTGTCTGAACCAGCATTGGCCCTCTCAGACACGGTGAAGTTCTGTCTGGACCAACATTAACCCTCTGAGATGCGGTGAAGTTTTGTCCGGACCAACATTAACCCTCTGAGATGTGGTGAAGTTCTGTCCGGACCAACATTAACCCTCTGAGACAAGCTGAAGTTCTGTCTAAACCAACGTTAACCCTCTGAGACAAGCTGAAGTTCTGTCTAAACCAACGTTAACCCTCTGAGATGCAGTGAAGTTCTGTCTAAACCAACATTAACCCTCTGAGATGTGGTGAAGTTCTGTCTGGACCAACATTAAACCTCTGAGACAAGCTGAAGTTCTGTCTAAACCAACATTAACCCTCTGAGACACAGTTAGCCTCCAGGCATGAAAACCTGAGCTTCTCCCCCGGGGGAAAAAATTGCCCCACTTAAGAAACTGTCTGCCCTAAACATGGATTCCTGCTGTTGGGGAAAAGCACTCAGCATTCCAGGCATAACCTCCACACTTCTCCCCAGCACCACTTTTTTTCTTAGTACAAGAACTTTTAATCGTTTTATTATTAGACTAAACCGGTGCAGAATCCTGCCCCTTGGCACTCTACCCCATAGTAACATAAAGCTCCAGAGAGGCCATTTTGTTCTGATCTACCCCAGTAGTCTTTCATTCTTGGTATGCTCCCTGGTTGTTGAGAACATCTGTATATCTTTGTCAGTGTTTGTTTTCATCTGCTAATTAATGTTTTCATTTTTAATACTTTTTTCATTTGAGGTAAAACGAATTATCATTCCTTAGGCAAGAAAAAAGACAAAATATTTTAAATGTCATAAATAAATCTTTTTTATTCGTAACATATAAAATTAGATCATTTTACACTTTATTCCAGTATGACAATATTCAAATAAAGTAGCTACATTTCTGATAAATAATATTAATAACAATAAAACATTCATTCAAAGTTGAAGTCATTACTAATTCTCTGATGGAGTGGGTTTTCTATAGCTGCCGAACAATATGAACACATTTGTCCACATTTGGAAGGAATGTTACCACATATTTGTTGGAGAAACACATGATGAAACTGTTGGAATTACAGGACCATGGACTACAGTTACATTTTTAAATTATGTATGTGCATTTATGTATATTTGAAGATATACACATACAAGCCTACAGTTGGATCATACTTTGTATTTAGAGATCAAAATATACATAGAAAATTTAACATTAACAACTACGTTTTACAAATTGACTTTACAAGTTGCTCCATAAAGAAGCTACTGAACTTTGTGCTCCAGTGTGGAGCGAGTCTCTTAAACACGTGAGTGTTTCTCGCGCTGACGAGACCTCAGCTAACAGTGCACTTCACTGAACTCCTCATGACGTGAGCCCATTGGTCTGTGGGAATCCAGCGGTGGTAGTCGATTGGCCCAGATGTGGCAAGGACACTACCACCTCCCTTCCGGATTCCCAGCCAAACCGTGATTGGCCGCTCCCACCGTCGTGTCGTTCTGTAACGGGACTCCCTCGCCCCGCTCAGTCTCTGAACTTGTGGATGTCGTTGTAGAGGCGGTAGAAGGGGTAGGAGGTCTCGCTGACGTTCGGGCAGTCGAAGGTGCATTTGCACGAGTCGATCAGCATCACGTTCTTGCTGAAGGCATCGCCGTCGTCGCACTGGAAGCGGACGCGTACCGTCCGGGTCAGCAGGGGGCGGCAGCAGCGGCCGTCCACGCAGGAGCCGCAGTAGCGCGGCCGGTACTTCCTCAGGCTGGAGCAGCCCGCGTAGCTGAACCGCACCGCCTGAGCTGAGCGCTTGGTTCTGTTACACTTCTTGCCTTTCTGTTTCGAGAGAGAAGAGGTGGGATCAGCCTGGGGGTGCCGATGGACCGGAGGGTGGGTGGGTGGGTGGGTTGGTGGGGTGTTGGTGCACTCACCTTAAGGCTGGTGTGAGAGGACTGGGTGCAGGGGCGAACTTCACAGAGGCGACTCTCCTTCGTCAGCTTGCATTCGGCGTTGTTGTTGGTGACCCTGGTGGACATGCCAGTCCCACAGGACTTGGAGCACGGAGACCAGGGCGTGGTCTGGACGACGCACTTCCGCCGTCCGAACACCTGTGTCTCGGCCTGGTCCCGGAACGCTGTGGATGGAGCGAGGAAGAGCGGGTTAGTTGCCGTACGGGCACCAGATCGAGGGAACGTGAGATCCAGCGGCGTGCTCGACAGCGCCACCTACCGGGCAGAGACTTGAGGCCGGCCTTCACGTTGGCCACCAGCTCGTTCCTGTTGGTGAGGTCGCTTTCGCTGTCGTCAGGCAGCCGTTCGCTGCCAAGCGGCTTGTTCGAGTGCCCGCACATCCACTCCTCGCAGCACTGGCCTGGCACCTTCACCAGCCTGGGGTTGGCGCAGCCTATGGTGGGCAGTGAGAGCTCCTGCGGGCACAGCGGGACGCAGCCCACCGCCCCGTCAATGCAAGTGCACTGGTGCTTACAGTTGGGCTGGAAGCTCTCTCCGTTCTGGTAGATCTGACTGTTGTATTCACACGGTCGGCCCTCAGACTTTGCTGTTGGTGGGACAGAACCAGAGAGTTTGTTTTATGTCACACATGCTGGAACATTCTGTCGCTCCTGTTAGGAGTAACAGGAAGTTAAAGAAGTTCTACAGGAGCATCTGGGGCTTGAGGGGGGTTACGTTCCATAGCAGTAGCAGCACGTGACAGTAGCGTTAGCTCTGTCTGAAATCATACACTGCTTAGGCGGAGCTATGTTGCGTCTGAGTTGAGCATTCAAACAAGGATACATCCCGTCTCACACACTATTGTAATAGTCTCTTACTAACCCTAATTAGAAACATACCTCGGCAGATGCCTCTGGTCGCCCCAAAGCTGGCCCCGAAGTTGCACTCGAGCCCCTTGGTGTGGTCGCAAGGCTCTGTCTTGCTGCAGTCTTCGTTGAGCTGTCGCGCGCAAACTTTGCAGCAGCCGCAGCCGTTTGAGACCAAGCTGACGCCTGGCGCGCACTTGGGCAGCTTCATCGAGCACTCGCATTCCGCTGGGCAGACAGTGAATACCTGAGCACGCAAACGAGCCGTCATCACTTAAATGGTCTGCTCGTTTTTGCGAAGTAAACTCAAAACCGTACATCTCCGAAGGCATTCGGACAATTGGGGGATTTCAACTCCACTCATTTATATGATAAATCAATACTGTCTACGTCTGTGTTTTTGGCTGTTGCCGATTTGTATCTAAATACAGTATAAATCCATATGAAAATGTGAACAGTATGAAGTAATTAATAATAATAAGTAATTAACTTACCAAGTCGAAGCTTGCGATAAATATTACGACGGCTGACAAAAAAAGCATCTTTGTCTTCTCTTTCCTAAAGGTTTCTCGAACAACAAACAAAGTTCTAGTCCTTCCGATTAAGTCCTTGTTTAAGATGTGAACTGAGTGGATCGATTCAGCGTCTGAAATGAACGCTGTCGTTTGTTTTCTCCCCGCTACAAAAGCTGAAGAGTCACTCCAGGCTCTGCGAGCGCTTGCAGTCTGCCGCGGATCCGCTCTCCTCCGCTTATAAAGCATAGGCGAGCTGACGTCGTTGTTGGCTCGCTGCTGAACTGTTCCAAAACTATGCGAGGAATGTTTCTTGGCGCGTTTTCCGTCCAACCTAAGCACCACCCTGTCTAAGTTTTTTTTTCTTAAATGAATTTTCCCCTCGCGCTGAACACATTTTTCTTTCACCGTTTCCCCAGTCTTCCGTTCCCGTTTTCTCTTTTTATTACTGGCGAAGTTTGCACAGTTGTTGCTGAGGATTTTTTTAGATTCACGCCCCCAGCAACAAGCTTTTATAAGCCCTTTCATTATTAAACTTTAATCCAATAAGTTTGTTGTTATCACGATCAGCCTAAATATAAATACGTGCGCTCACAGGACAATCTTGTGTTGAACTGACACTTGTAGTGTTTACCAGATGAATTTACACGAACATTTTAGACGTTAATCCAACTTTTTCTTTCTACGATTGTTTCACGCTGCTATTTATTAGCACTCTTATTTACTATTCCACGTGCGCAGTGGAACCCTATGACTTAGAAGTCTATTTTAAGTTTATTCGGCTGTTGGTGACCCGCTGCGTTTCTAGTCATCCAAACGTCTTTTCGTCAGCGCTATTAAAAGCGATGCTGTGTAATCATTCCGACCGCACTGCTCGGTAGTCTAGGCTACACCAGGAACACCCGTATCCCACACCACAATGTTTCTATACCGTTATTCGGTTTATGGGGCGCAGTTTGAGAATTCGTTTCTTTTACTTTGCTTTTTTTAAGGCGAAAACTTGACCGATCACTTAGGCCACGTAAAGGTGGGACCCTATGAGAACTTCTAAAATCAAAGTTTACTGCTTCTATTTCTGGCTCGCATTCCTCTCTATTCTCCTGCTCTAAGCGATTCCAGATGTGAACGCAGACTCCAGACGTAACAATATTGCCATATTTGGTATGGCAGTAGCCTACATTATTAACATATTTCTACTTCAGTTAGCCAACCACAAAGCATTCCTGACAGCTTGGAGGGTTGTTAAATATGTTCTCCACGGAGGAAATTCCTCCGCGTTCCTTGAGCTAATTTAGTTTCCATGCAATCTGTCCTTCAGGTTTGAGGGGGAAAAGGTGCGACACAGATCCAAATTTCCATGTTGGTTTGGGGGGGGGGGGGAGCAAAGCAGTATGCTTTTCCGCGAGGTTCAAATAAGTAACATTCCACTGAAAATCACAGATTAGAGATCCTGGATATAGCAAGCATAGCGAACGTAAGCAACTAACGGGATAAACAGTTTCAAACGGACTCATGAATAGACTTTAATAAACTATTACTTCTGGCGCCGTTCAGACTACAGCGGGTGCTCTTTGCGGTTAATATGTGGTCACTGCCACTATTTCGCACGTTTGTTTTCATCCTAGTGGTAGTTCCGCAGCGGTGTGTCTGGAAGCGTGACAAGAAGGGACCGTCAGGAGAAAGCGAGCAGGTGAGCGGAGAGCTGTCATCCTCTGGTAAGTTTAGCTCCGTCTGGTCTGTTTTGATTCGCGATGGTACGAAGTCTCTGCAGACTTTGCGTAGCCTACACAGCTGTGTGTTCATATTTTCTAGTAAATGAAGTCGAATTGCGAATATTAGAGCGTATTCAGTTACTTCACCTGTTCCCTGCTGAAGCTGAAAATGAAGCCCGTTAACATATCTTATTGATGGAGTGATTATATTTCCAGATGAGAACACTAGATGGAGATGTTATTGTTTTGTATCACTGTTTTTTTCTCACCTAAATCTTGTAAAAATCTTTTCTCGTTGTTCGTGTAATTCGCAGACTTATGTTTATGAATATGTTCGGGTTGATCTTCAGATTACTAAACATGTAAGTGTAGAGCCCTCCCATGCTTTGGAGACCCGTAGACAACCCTCTAGGTAAATGTGGTTGTCTGTGTAGTATCTTGTGAGCCCCAGGTGCTAAGCAATTTGTATTTCCCCGCGAGCTGACATGATTTCTGACATGGTTGCTATTGTGTAGTTCTTTCGTCTTAGGGCACAGGTGTCTGGAGTGATCGGATATACGGAGCGATGAGCGCACGCTATTAAACAGGATTTGAGTTGCGCGACGGGAGAAATATTTGTGAAGCGATCTCATTTTCTGACGTCACGTGCAGCGTAGGGTAAACGCGTTGTTTTTCCTGACGTCTCCACGCCTCCACGGGTCAAAGTGCGCCTTCCCTGGAAGAAATGCCTGTAGCGGATGCACAATAAAGTAACCATGATTACTCTTGGAAATTTCCCCACTGTGGGACTAATAAAGGATTATCTTATCTTATCTTATCTTTCCTGCTTACATCTGTTTCTGAGTGTGGTATTCAAAACCTCTCTCTCCTTGAGATGAAGTGTTTGTTTTAGGAACTTGTGTTGTCACTGAGTTCCAGGGTTTCAGTGGAATCAATTTTCTACCTTTGTTCCGTGATTTTTTATATATCCTGTAATTACCCATTCCATAAACATTACAAAATCCATTTTACACATGTTGTAATGATAACCATAATATTTTCCATTGTCCTGCTTTCTCCCTCCAAAAAAAATAAAACAATGTAGAAAAAGCTTTGTTTTCTTATTGATCTGGGCACGAGAGCTTGGCCTAAACATGGCATGTGTGAAGATGAACTGGGTGCTTAAGTCCCATGTCTCCATGGCACCATGGTTCTAACACCTCAGGCTTGTTGGCATCACAGTTTTTGAACAGGGAGCAGCTGTCTGGTATATTGCAATGTCATTACATTACATACAGATTTTCTAAGGTTTTTTGACCCTGGCAAAGCCTACTGGTCTGGGATCAGCGTGTATCCTAAAATTTCTACTCTGTTAGATCACTACAGGCTCATATAATCACCACTCCCACTCTCTCATCTTTACCTGTGATGGTTCACAGTGACCGATGATGAGTTATTGACTGATGGGGGTTTTCATTTGGTGTTAGGTGTTGGAAAGGACCCTGATATCAGACAGGAGCTTTTACAATCTTTGCAGTGACATGTAATGTCAAGGTATTGGTGTAGTGTTTTTTTCTTAGGACAGGCATCCCCGAGCCACAGCTGGATTAGTTGTGTGTGTTCCTGCAGAGGCAGTGACCATAGCTTATTCAGGGATATTAAAAAATTATAAATACTTTCCGGCTGACGTCTGTTTCTGAGTGAACCAAATCCAGCCTAAGGAGACCAGCAGCGTCTTGCAGATGTTAATATAAAGCGTCTGTATTATGCAACCTAACCCTCCACAGCCTGTTCGGACATGTCAGGAAAAATCAGTGAGAGGGTCACACAAACTACAGTGCTGAGAGCTGGGTGTGAAGTACCTGTGTGAATCAACCTGTCTCACAAACTGTTCTCACCGATGCACAACTGTGGCTCTTTCCCACTTTCACTTTTGTGCTCACCAACAGAGGGACACACTTGGGTTGGTACTTAAAATGCAGTGAAGATGTTTCATTGTTGCTTGGGTTGGGCTGTGGGGTCGGAACTGGACCTCAGGATTTATGGGCCACAGTGGAGAACTAAGACATCATCGCCGAAACCCCATCCAGGTTCTAATGGCGAAAGGAGTATGAAATGTATCAGCCGAGTACCTGGTCTGTTGTTTGAATGTAGCTCAAATCAGAAGGATTTAGCCCACAAACTGACACCAATTGGTTGTATATATGGTAAGCAGATGCTTTCATGTTATGGGTTAATGAAGGTGATGTTTACAGGTGTAGAGTTTGTGTGTAGGTGATGTGTAGGTATAGAGTTTGTGTGTTGGTTCCTGAGAGCAGCCTCAAGGTTTTCCAGTTCTTAGTCGTTTAAATGGTGCATCTGCTGAAGACACCAGGTGTGTGTGTGTATGTGAGAGAGAGAGAGAGAGAGAGAGAGAGAGAGAGGCTGCTGGAGGAATGGAAAATGAAAGGAGGGGCAGCGGAGAGACCTGTCTCAAGAACCGGCATGTGGGCCTTCAGGAATGTTTAGACCCGTCAGGATAATTGAGTGCATTTGGAACAAGGAAAGACAAACTTTGTTCCTGGGGTGCAGAGGAATGTGCGCGAGGACGTCTGGAGAACACATTCCAGCCGGAGTGAATGAAGAGACGCACTGAGTTCCTTAGATGGCTCACGAAAACAGCCAGTCATGCAGACGCACGCAATCCCCGCTGCTCAACCACAAATACCTTCCCGAGGAGCTTGGTCACTGACCTGGGCTAGTCCCCGCCATCACACACTGATTTGTAATCTAAGATTCGTGCGCTGTCTGCGAGTTATGTGAGGTCTGCGTATAGTTTTCCCGTTTCTGATTTCGGACGTCATATTGTGTGCCTGTTTAGCCTAAACCATAATTAGAATAGTTGGAGAATGAAAACTGCAAAGATTTCATTTCGCTAGCCTGGTGAACCATGGTGATTTGGTCAAAACACATAACGACCCATTTCCGTGTTGGAGGTTTTATTAAGGGTAAGAGGAAGTGCAGCGCGCGTAAACCGTTCTCAGGAGACGTTATAGGCTCCCCCTGTTCTGGGTGTTTAAGAAGGTCAGGGGAGGTGAACGAGCGCTGGACGGACAGAGAATGTGAATCATTATGCCACTGAACTTCACGCTAAAACTGACCATAAAGCATAAACAACTCTCACTTTTAACCTACGCATATTGATTGACTGTTTTGATATATGGAAAATAAAAGGGTCTACCGGTAGGACAGGTTATTATATTTTTCATCATAAAAAAGTAGAAACTTGTGTGTTTACCATTATATTTAATCATCTCAGACGTGTTCACTCACTTCATGCGATCATGCATTTAAATTCGGTTTGTTATCCTGCACCCTCTACGAGAAGTGATACAGCTGCGCGCATGTGACGGTTTGTTGGTGTGTGTCATCGTCAGAACGCTGGTATTCGTCCGTGTAGCCCGTCGACGCGACGCTGTCAGCTTGTAGAACAGAAACTATCACAAACAAATAAACAAAGTAAATAACTCAAATCGTCGATTGCTGCAGCTGTTAATACATAAATTACGGTTTGTAATTTCACGTTTGACGTAAGTGTAATATAACTGAGCTAACATGGCAGGTTTGATGTCTGATTTCGGTAACTTCACTCACGCGGTTGTTCGAGCTATTCCCGGATCCTTTGCCAAGGAAGCGCTGAGAACCAACAAGTTGGTGGAGGTGGATTTAGACAAGGCGTTGAAAGAGCATGAGCACTACGTCGGGGTTCTCCGCAAACTCGGGCTGGAAGTGGTCGAACTCCCCGCCGACGAGAGTCTGCCAGATTGCGTGTTTGTAGAAGATGCTGCCGTGGTTTGCGGTGACACCGCTCTGATTACCAGACCCGGGGCACAGAGCCGACGGGGAGAGGTAAAGTGAAAAAATCTTTCATTCTGCACATCTTACTCGGTGTGTCCGTCCGTACTTGCCCGACGTCTCTGCATATGTCTGTAGAAAACGCTGTCTCGCTGTTCCCTGTAGAGTAAACTATTGCTTTGACTCATTACAGGCAATAAGGCACTTGCGAGTAGCCGAAGTGGCAACGCCCTTTGCCAAACCAAAATATATGGTTATTGTTTTGAGACGACAGGAACTAAAGTTATCACGTCTTCCTTTATATTTTGGGGACATGAAACGGTCTAAAGCGCCACTGGTATTTTATTAATGTGCAAATATGGCTTAGTTTAACTAGCGTAAAGGTTTGAAGCAGTGGCTAGTTGTAACTAATGCCTGCACTTCTCTTTTGATTCACACTCACGCATATATATATGAGATGTGATGACAGTGCAGTTAACGGTTTCTGCTACTCTCTGCAGGTGTAGACAAGGAGCGCGCGTGTGCAGCCTGTAGTTATGACACAGTATAGATTACTGTGCATTTCTTATAATGACGCCTCATGAGAACGCAGTTTATGTCCTTTCTCTGCGCGTGCTACTTTTGTTGCAGCAGTACAAATCTTAAACATACCTGGTAAAATAAGCAAAAATCGATTTTTATTAAACAAACACGCAGACGATTGATAATGACTCTAAAACAAACAAACAAACAAACAAATAAATGATTTGTCTCCAGAGCGTGAGAACTCCACGCTCTCATTTGGGCTTCCACGCTTTTCAATTCATGGGTAACTATCACAATGGCAAGTAACGATGTGTTACTGTCTGAAGACTGTTGTGCAATTACTGCATCTGCCTTTTTTGGACATGATTTAGAAGTTCAGTCAACTACATGAGACACATTCACATGACAGGACTGTGACCACACAGAGTTGCACCAACATCTGCAGAACTCAACTGACTGGTGCAGCTGACGGCTGGACATCTTCTATGCCGCACTCATCTCATCACTGGTCTCTTCCCCTTGCACATTGAATCAGAGTCAGGGTGTTGCATCCAGGTACATTTTCCTGCGGCATTCAGGTCTGCAGCTGTAAAGTGTGACAGTATGTAGAATATCTGTGGCTGAACAGGGAGGGGCTGCAGTGTTTTTGATTTGCAGTCGTTTGGAGCAAATGAGATGATATGGATCCAATCCACCAATCAGCATTAGAACTGTAGATCCAGTCCACCAATAAGGACCTTCGGGCTTGTCTCTGATTTTGTGCGAAAATCTAATTGTACACAAAATAGGTACATGGTACAAAACTTTACTACCCTTTGGGTTCTTATTTGGGTTCATCGAACGTGTTGTCACCTGGTTAATTACACCCAGGGTAACTGTGGGTATGGAAACCCTTCCATCACACCCAGGGTAACTGTGGTTATGGAAACCCCTCCATCACACCCAGGGTAACTGTGGTTATGGAAACCCCTCCATTACACCCAGGGAGACCCAGGTCAGGGTGCAGGGTGCAGGTCATCACACCCAGGTCAGGGTGCAGGCTGCTGAAAGCTTCCTGGGCAGGTGCCGTACTCTTGCCTGAGGCTGCAGACGTGCAAGTGTGTGAATGTGTACAAGTTGTGATATGCTCTTGCTTTGTGTTCAGGGTGTCCGATTGGTCTACCTTCCTGCATGAAGTTCTGAGGGATTCTGCTCTGCTGAAGCTCTCCTTGCTCATTCCTTACAGATCGGCCAGTTAAGACTTGATCAGAGTAGCTCCTCCCACAACTATTTTTTATGCCTATAAAATGCTTGACTGGGTTCTGGTATCCACTTTGCATAAAACCCTGCATAAGCCTCTGGAGGGTATGTGGTTCATCACTCTGTTTGAAGGTGGTTCAGTCTTCACTCTGTGTGAATGCGGTTCGGTCTGTGTGAATGCTGTTCACTCTGTGTGAATGCGGTTCGGTCTGTGTGAATGCTGTTCACTCTGTGTGAATGCGGTTCGGTCTGTGTGAATGCGGTTCACTCTGTGTGAATGCGGTTCGGTCTGTGTGAATGCGGTTCACTCTGTGTGAATGCGGTTCACTCTGTGTGAATGCGGTTCGGTCTGTGTGAATGCGGTTCGGTCTGTGTGAATGCGGTTCACTCTGTGTGAATGCGGTTCACTCTGTGTGAAGTGACAGCAGCAGGTTGTGCTGCCTCTGAAAAAAACGTCCAAAACCTGGCTGCGCTCCTTTATTTGAACACCACACAGCATAAAACTATTTATGTCAGAAGTATGTAGGTCATGATGTGCCTTTCAGCAGATGGTGGGAGTGTAGAGGAGCTGGCATGGCAGGGTAGGGCAGGCTGGGTGGAGTGTGGCAACCGGTTGGCGTTGCCAGTGAACTGGGTGAGGAAGTTTAGTACATGCCCACACCTGGCCCAACCTGCTGGTGCCTGCCGGGCATTTCACTCGCTGAACAACACTGATGGACATTTAGCATCTGGTCAGACAGACAGAATGTGCGGTAAAGTGTGTGCACACCTGTGTGAGGAAGCTGGATCTCTGGACTCTGTGTTCCTAACTACATTATTGGTGTTAAGGAGCAAACTCAACATTCAGCCTCAGGGTTCAGGAAGCCACTGGACACCATGTACTCTAAAGAGGTTCGATGTTTGTCCCTTCATGTGATTGGCTGAGACTTCCTGTGGTCAAATTCCCTGCTTGCTCCATGCTGCACAATTACAGATATTTTGCGTGATTTAATACGTGTCTCTTTAGCGTTGTATTCCTCCTTGGTGGTGGTTGTGTGCAAACCGTTTGATTCATTCACACAAAACCAAAAGTGTTTCATTCTAAAAAAACAGGCTGCTGTGAGTTTTGTGCACAGCTGATCAACTCGAACTTGACTTCTTTGTTACCAAATAGCTTTTGCCATCTTGTGTGTGTATGTGTGTACCAATGAGGTTAAGTACACCCCTCATTGTTCAGTGAAGTGAGACCGATAAGGTGATAAATCAGAGTACTTAACCACTCACTCACTCACTCACTCATACACACTGTTTCCCCTTGTTTCCACGCTCACTGGAAGCTACTTACCAGCATTCACTTCTTACCATAGCTGAACTGTAGTGAACTATAGTGATGTGTGATTGGCCGTAGCTGAACTCCTGTGAGCGCTGTGATTGGCTGTTCTCAGCCTACTGGACTGGGATCAGCACAGATGCTGGGTGTCGTCACAGAAATGCTGCTCCCTGACCACCCGAGAAGTGACTGAGCTGCTGTTGGCCGCTACAGTCCCTTTCCATCATGCAAACTGCTTTCCAGGACCGATTGCAGTGAGACAAAGGAAAGCCTCTGATTTGCATGACGTAAGCAGACACACCTTTTCTACTGTTTACTGTGGTCCTTTGCACAAAGCGTACCAAATCCAAAGTCATAAAGCAGTCGAATGTACTGCAGAGAGACTGTAAACGGTCAAACGTACTGCAGAGAGACTGTAAACGGTCAAATGTACTGCAGAGAGACTGTAAACGGTTGAATGCACTGCAGAGAGACTGTAAACAGTGAAGCTACTGAGCACACGCACAAGAATAAGGTGTGTTACATTCAGCTCCATGTGAACGTGTCAGACTTTAGCCCCCTAAAAAAAAGACCCTGTTCTATCAGCAACATTTTGGCCAGTTTTTTTTCTAATAAGTCCTTATTAGATATTAATGTTCACCCTAGACTATGTCATTCACCCATTATTCCTCTCTCTCTCTCTGGCCCTGCCCTCAGGGTGGCCACACCCCTTCGTGCTCTGGTCTCCTCACTTGCACCCGTGTCTTAGGGATTGCACCATAGCTTCCTGTCTTTATGGGTGTGATGTGCAAACTAGCAAGAGAAGTATGACGTGCAGAAAGGATTTGGTTGCCTGTAGCCTTGGTTTCGGTGCACCAGAGGACAAATATTTGAACCAGCAGCTCAGGTATTTAAAGGAGTATATCGATGATAAATAACATTTTCCACTTACCCACATTACCCATATTCAGGCATGACATACTCCATATTCAGACATGCTCCAAACTTTGCTTCTTTAGTTCAGACCACAAGCTGCTGAGTGCTAACGTTGCTAGCAAACAACAACCCAAATATCCCCCATAATGCACGTCCTCTCGGTACGCATCCAGGCCTTAATAAAGGGCTCCCAGACTAGTCGATGTGTTTTAGAACACAGGATGACTCACTGTGGACTGTTAAAGGGAATAAGAACGTCACTGCTACTGGCAGCGACCTGGGCACCGTTTGTGGACTTTGTTTCCGAAGGCTGTTATAATTGCTGACTTCTATTGTGGTTTTTTAGTAATATTAGCAGCTTTTGATATTAACAGTCTGATCTAAACAGCTTTGATCTGGCCCTGGCAGTTGAGTGGCAGTTGAGTGGTTAAGGCACTCAGTGTGCAATCAGAACGTTGCCAGTTGAAGCCTCACCACAATTAATGCCTTAAATATAAACTAAAGAAGCATATATTTAACCCAAAAAATGTCTCAGTGGCTTGAAAGCATTTAGAGAAAGTGAAAATCCGGTTGATTTTATTTTTCGCTGACCTGGCCCTTTAAGTGGGAATCTGCATTGTGATTGTGTCCAGTATATGGCAGTTAGATAGGAACCGGTGCAAATGTTGGTACCCAAGTATAGAGTCACTGCTGATGTAGTTCCTGGTCTCTCCTGTCTTCCCAGTCTCAGGAGTTTGTGGGTGTGTGGATGTGGGTGTGTGGGTGTGTGTGGATGTGGGTGTGTGTGTGTGTGTGGATGTGGGTGTGTGTGTGTGTGTGGATGTGGGTGTGTGTGTGTGTGTGTATGTGGGTGTGTGTGTGTGTGTGGATGTGGGTGTGTGTGTGTGTGTGTATGGTGACTCTATTGCCTGTTTTTGACTACGAGCTTTTGGACGAGTGCTGCTAAAGCTCCTCAGCATGAGGTGTCCTGACGCTGACGGCTCCTGGCCAATCCTGTCCTCCTCTGGCTAGGGGTTGTGGGCCATCAATTAGAAGGTTGAAGGTTTTAATCCTGGCTCTGCCAGGCAGCCACTCTTGGTTTCTTGAGCAAAACCCTTAACCCTCTCGGCTCCAGGGCTGGTGTTCGATGTCTTTTCCTGCGTTTTGACCCCAGATCATAAAGCAGGGATATGAAAACAGTTTGTTATACATTACACATGTATATGCATAACGGCAAATAAATGTATTACAACTGGCTTAGATCCTCATCATCTCTCTGTTTGGCCAGAAATGATCAGAATGAGGAGGCTTTAATGCGGAGGCTCCTTCCAGGCTGTTCTAGATGTTGTCTTTTAATTCATTTTTGTTTACTGATGGTGGAGATTGTGAGGGCTCCTGCAGATGCCCGTGGGCTGGAGCGGGAGTGGGCTGGGGTTTGTGTTCTTCCCATCTGAGGTTTTTGAGCACACGGGGTGCCATTGAACACTGTCCCCAGCACACGGTACTTTTGAGCAAGGGTTCCGCTGTTTCATAACCCATGGTGGAAGTTTGTCACCAGTGGTTTTTCCACAGGCAGCGCCGTCCTCGGCCAGAAGTCCTGTTGAGAACGTCACAGTCGTTTTCTCAGCTTCACACCCCTCGCTGGCTTTTTTATTAGACTTGGCTGCCGTTTCCCCGACAGGCTTTGCCATACAACCAGTTGGGAGTCATCATTCTCCACTTTTTTGGACCTAAACATTTGCCAGCTCTCCGTTGGCCTGTTCCCTGAGTGGGAACACTGTGTTCTTTGTGGTCGGTTTATGTTATGGGTTTGAACTGAGGATAAGTTCAGGTGTGGATGAGGAAGCACCAGTCGAGCGGCAGCCGTTGGGAGCTGACCTCGACACGGCGGAATTCTTCTGGTGTGATGTTTGTGAATTCCGAGCTGCATTCCCGGTGCAGGGTAGAACCGGGGCACCCAGGCTGCTGTCCTCGAGGATTGCGGTGGCCGTTGGCTCCCATGCCATCCTGCTCGGATTAAGGGACTGAGTTCCATGATTGGAACCTTCTGGAAAATTCCCACAAAGGAGCCTCAACATAGCCTAGCTGGGGTTCTGGAACAGAATTCTTGCAACTGGCCCGGAATCCTGGAAGCTTGTTTGGTTCCGGAGTGTTTTTCGCAGCGAGGAGGAGGTGACAGCCGGTCTTTGTTTTGACTGGGAGACGTTCAGGCGATGGTAGCAGACAGCGACCCTGGGCTGGCTGGTTTGGCGTGCGGAAGTGGCCGTGCCACTGGTGTGTTTATCTTGACGTAGCAGTTCACACTGTCCACCAAACATTCCTGCTTCTCCCTCACACAGCCAGGACCAGGCGTGCCTGGATCTGACTTTATAACCTGAAGTGTTTTACTGGTCCATTGTTTTGCATCTGCAGTCACTCAACTTAAAGTCAGACGAGAAACCCACAGGAAATGACAGGATGTGTATGTTGGGCTAAAGGCTTCCCCAGGTCCTTGGCTGAGTGTGTGGGAGGAGGTACCCAGGTGTGTGTGTGTGTGTGTGTGTGTGTGTGTGTGTGTGTGTGATGCAGCAGGGATTACTGCTGTCTCTGGTCTGACTGTTCATTCTCCGTTCAACTTCAGAAAACTGCTCTAGAGTAAAGGAGCTAAAGCCAAGGAAATGAAACTGTAAAGGCTGTAATACAGGCCTGTACTACAGTAAAGCTGTACTACAGTAAAGCTGTACTACAGTAAAAGAGCTAAATCTGAGGAAATAACCTGAAATCAAACTTCTCTTCAATCTGTTGAACATGTCATAGAAAAATAAGAGCAGCATCAGTTTAAGCAGCATCAGTTTAATCACACGCCTGCATGCACACACACACACACACACAGACACATGCCTGCACACACACACACACATGCGCACAGACACACGCCTGCATGCACACACACACGCGCACAGACACACGCCTGCATGCACACACACACATGCGCACAGACACACGCCTGGATGCACACACACACACTCGTGCACACACATACACATTCACACACACACACACATGCCTGCATACACACACACTGCATCAACCACACCTTCTCCACCCAGATCAACCATGCCTTCTCCACCCAGATCAACCACATCTTCCCCACGTGTAAAAAAGCAAAACAATGATGGCGTAGCCAGGTTTGACTTTGTGTGAAAGTGTGTTTGGACTGTATGCACACACATGGATACGGGGACTGTATGCACACACATGGATACGGGGACTGTGTGCACACACATGGATACGGGGACTGTATGCACACACATGGATACGGGGACTGTATGCACACACATGGATACGGGGACTGTATGCACACACATGGATACGGGGACTGTATGCACACACATGGATACGGGAACTGTATACACATACATGGATGGGCTTTGGACATTCTGTGTCCACATATGCACACCTGTGTGTTTGTATCTGTGTGTGACCATCCATGTGTATGCATGTGTGAGTGTGTGTGTGTGTGTGTGAGTGTGTGTGTGTGTGTGTGTGTGTGTGTGTGTGTGTGTGTGTGTGTGTGT
>JAOXYF010000021.1:7411116-7423591 GCA_028565775.1 Sternarchorhynchus goeldii
CACACACACTGGGAGTAGCTCACACACACACACACACTGGGAGTAGCGCACACACACACACACACTGGGAGTAGCTCACACACACACACACACTGGGTGTAGCTCACACACACACACACACTGGGAGTAGCTCACACACACACACACACTGGGTGTAGCTCACACACACACACACACTGTAAAAGCAGCAGATTTATTTCTTCTTTTTTTATTTGTTCACCTTTATTTGTTCATCTGAGTTCAACAAATCCTTGGTGAAGTTTTCCTTACAATAACAACCAGAATTAATTCACAAAAATGATATATGTGTCCTCGCTGGCATCCTTGACTGGTTAGATTGGACTCTGGGGTGTGTGTGCATGCGTGCGTGTGCTTTTTAATTTAGCTGGGGGGGTTATTCATAAATTAGATCTCTGACCTCCAGTTTTAGGACATAAAACTCAATAATTATCCCAATAAATAATTATTGGGATATAATTATATTTAATAATTATAATAATTTTAAAATTAATTTTATTTAAATGTAAAATGTATTATGTAAAGTATCTGGCATTTAAGACATTTACAAAACTGGTACTTGCATGAGGAAAAACTGTGGAGCTCTTGTGTTGTGAAAAGAATGTTTACTTCCAGACCTATCGACCTATTATAGGTAGCATAAAGAGAATCATCCCTCTAAACTGTCTTACTAAGGTTACACATCGTTGAGTTTTACTAGCACCAGTAATTCCTAAACCTGCTCCTGGAGATCAACCTCCCTGATTCTAATCTACCACACCTGGGTTGAGGAAGCAGATGCTGCTCTGTTCGCCAGGCTAGGAGATGTTCATGAGCAGAGCAGACCATCCTGGTCGAGACAGGCTGGGAAGCGTTCAGGAGCATACCTCTTCGGTCAGGACAGCAATGGTGCTAGGTCGTAATCTCTGCTTTTGGTTCCCTCGACCTGCTGCAGGTGTTTGAGAAGCTCGAGGACCACATGCTCATCCCTGTTTCCAGCAGGGAGATGGTGAAGGTGGATGGATCCCTCACCTGCAGCTCAGTCCTGGTCAACAAGCAAGCCAAGCTCTGAGGACCTCCACCAAGTGTGCACTACAGTCCGATCCCAATCCCTCCAGGAGCACCCTCCCCTCTCCTCCTGGCCTTGGCTCAAACCGAAGGCAGGATGAGAGGAAGTCAGGTGGCACTGTCTAAATGGTTCTGGAGCACAGGAGGGTCCCAATCCTAAAAAAACACCATTCACTTACTCTAACCACTTCAACTTGATAAACATCCCTAGATGCAGGGCTGCTCAATCATTTCCTAACGATGTGCTAGTTTGTTTCTTTATTGCCAAGTAAGTGGAAGACTGCTTCATCCACTTCAGTGAGAAGCACTCTAGCTGCCCTTTATAAACTAAACTGGGTTCATTTTTCAGAGTGTAGTTTGCTCAAGTAGAAGTGACCAGAGGAAGTGAGTGAAGGTGTGATTGGGCCCCGTCCTCTGCATTCAGTCTGTCCTGCATGTGCACCACATGTGTGTGTGCACAAGTGCACTGTTTGTGTCTGTGTGTGTTCAAGTGAGTCTGTATGTATCTGCATGTGTTCAGGTGAGCTGTGTGTTCGTGTGTGTGTGTGTGTGCGCGTGCGCACACGTGCTTCTGATTAGTGTTTACAGTCCTTTGACACAGCTGTTAAAATATCTCGTCAATGTACAGAGAACATCATGTTCACTGCTTTTGTTTGGTGGTTTTTAACAGCCACGAGAGTATATGGAGAAATAAACAGCCATTCAAAATATAGCCATTCAAATCATCTAGAATTAGTTCCAGAGCCGACAGTGCTGAGTCATGCTGTAGAATCTGTCTGTACTTTTTCCAGGGGCTTGTGTACTTTTTCATTAATCATTAGGAAACTGCTGATTTAAATGTTTCACATCTCTTACGAGTGAATGAATAAATGAATGTTAAGGAGCTGATAAGGGAATAATCATATGATCTGATCCCAGTACAGTTGCTTCTGCTCCCTCTGTAGTCCTGCACTCTCTCAGGATTTAGTTGACACTAACCCCAATCTAACAAACATCTGACTGGCATGCACTGACTTCTTACAGTTTGAGCTGACCTAGACGTGTGTGTGTGTGTGTGTGTGTGTGTTAGGCATCTAGACCGGACAGGTAGTATGTTTTGTAAGGCCATGTGGGAAGCCGTTCTTGTTCTAGATGACTATGGCCTCGTGTTTATCAAGGGTCTCAGAAGCAGAAGGTGATTGGTTCGTTAGGAAACAAGACAAAAACTGATCTGCAGTCAGATCTGCCCATAATGCAGTGGAGCCCCTGAAGTTTTCCTCGTCCATTGAATTCCTCAGCCTTCATGAGGTGTACGTGAGCTGCACTGCAGAGCCACTGCACGACCGTTGCCTTGGAAACCCTGTTGTCAGGGGCTCGCCACATCACTGCTCTCCAAAGCGCAGGTGCCCTTGTGGTGCCCTCGGTCTCATCCCGGTGAGGAGCTCATTACTGATCTGAAAACACTTTCAACCTCATATCCTAAGTCAAAGCTGCATGTTTATGCCGATCTGGGATCTGCACATACAACCTCATTTCCTCCACCGTCGTTCCGCAGTGCCTCAGATCAGGCTGTGGACTCTTGCCTGCAAGCGTCCTTATCCTAGGTCTCTGTTACCACTCACCCATCGCCCTTCGAGTGGATCTGTGCGGGACCCGTCATTAGTGGAACACGCTGTACTGTTAAACAAGCTGAGGGTTAAGTGTGTGCTATATAATAGCTTCCTGCCAGGAAAGATAATTGGATCCATTAGAGAAATGGCAGAAGCGGTGTTGATCCATCTGAATGGCGATTCTCTGATTCGTTTTGATGAATACAGGCTGTGTGTGCTGGATGCGTGTGTTCCTGGGGTGTGGGGCTGGTTTGGCAGTATAGTTTAACGCACCCGACATATAGATGGTCCTGGTCTTGGGGAGCCCGAGAGGACTTTGGTTTGCAGCCTGTGCTCTGAGAGGACTGTGGTTCGCAGCCTGTGCTCTGAGAGGGCTGTGGTTCACAGCCTGTGCTCTGAGAGGACTGTGGTTCACAGCCTGTGCTCTGAGAGGACTGTGGTTTGCAGCCTGTGCTCTGAGAGGACTGTGGTTTGCAGCCTGTGCTCTGAGAGGACTGTGGTTTGCAGCCTGTGCTCTGAGAGGACTGGGGTTCACTCTCAGTCAACTCAGCACTGACCTCTCGCTTGCAGCAGGTGCTTCGGAAAAGACACGCAGTGCCTTGATATTCATACTCTGTGGCTACTCATTCCCTCTCCCTCTCTCTCTCTCTTCTTTCTTCTCTTCTCCCTCCCTCCCTCCCTGATGAGACATGGAAAGAATGTTTCTGGACGAGCATCTTGTCAAGTAATCCACACATTTTGCTCTCACTCTCTGGGGCTTGATTGGGAGTTGTTTATGGCGGTGATGTCACACAGTCAGGCCAGGCAGGCGTCATCGCGTAACTTGGGACACGAGCAGTGCGTTTTACTGCCAGGCGATTGGCAGAGAAAGGAAGCATGATACCATAGCTGCACAAGCTATCGGGAGGGAGAGTCAGAGAAATGATGAATTGCTTTGGTAATACTGTCATTTGTAATGCTGATGCCAGGGAATTGTCACTGCGCTAATTTGGAGAATAGAGCAGAGTGGCATGGTGTATTCTGTACCACACAGATGTGGTGCTTCACAAAAAAATTCTGGATTTTGTCCATCAGGTTTGTGATGGGAGTATTTAGTTGTTTTTCACCCTACGGAGTAAAAAGGAAAATAATGAATCGTTTTATGACAAACTGTTGTGTTTGCAGCACTCTGGCAGCACAAACAGCCTGGAGTGAATCCAGAGGTCTTTGATGCCTGTTGAACCTTTTCTTTTCCCTTTGTTTTCTTCAGTCATGTAGCATTTCATAGTAAAGTGATTGGCCCAAACTCAGGTTAATTCATTTTGGATTTGTACTATCTGAGATTTTGCTTGGCTGCCTGGGTCATAGGTGTATGTTCACGTAAGCGATTTTTCTGTATTTCACATAACTTTTTGAGCAGTTAAAAAATTAAAGAAAACTTTAAAGCACGAGTTTGGTGTTTCATTCTGATTATTTTACATTTTTAATACTGTGAAATAACGCCCATATACCAACGATATGCAGTTTGATGAGGAACGATTGCAATTTTTAAAGCTTTTTTAATGCGTTTCAGGCTGCCGTGTTGCTACGTGATTGTACTGCCACCTAGTGGGACTTAATGTGCACTGCAAATAAATGAAACCGTTTCGTCAATGAAGGTTGGATTTAATGCGCCTTCGTGTCGTCATCAGTCAGCGCCCTGCTTAAAATGGCGTCTGTTTATTGTTGCTGTTAAAGTTGTCGTTTATATAAAACCGTACGATTTTCTTGTACTTTTGATTTATTACAATGAGTGACGATAAAAAGTCAGAGCCGCGAAATTTTTTTATGGGTTATGACGACCTTAGTGATAGCAACAGTGATTCCGACGATGGAGAGCAAAAACTAACCCACAAGACCTGTGGTAAAACTGGCGCTTGTGCAGAAACGGAATCATCTCAAGGCACAAAACGCTCTGCTGGAGGAACCCCGTTACCAAAGCCAGACGACCTGTTCCGATCCGTGACAAAGCCCGCTTTCTTGTACAATCCTCTAAACAAACAGATCGACTGGGAAAGTCGCATAGTTAAAGCGCCCGAAGAGGTAAGTCTCCGTTAAAATAGCGATTTAACGTTAACCGGGTTGTGCAGTTGAATGTAACTGGGAATGGACGTATATTTCAAGTTCCCTTGAAGTAACTGTCAAAATGACCTAAACGTCGAAGTTTGGTGAAGGCAACAACCACATTCGACGGTTCAGAATCAAAGCTGTCAAAGCACCAAGGTACACTGTGCTCGTGACGCACTTGGCTGCGTCAAGAGTCATGATCAGGTAGCCAGAATATGTATTTAGGACAATGTGTAGCCTAGTCACCTCGTTCCCACTCACGAGACGCAGTGGACCTAGAGGACATGGCGTGAAGACGACGTCCTTATGCGCAGCGCAGTCCTCATCCTAATTAGTTTCTTTGAACGTTTTTGTTATATTAATGTTATATTACAGCGAATGTTATCACAAAGCAGCTTTACAAACGCATGGGTCCAGGTCCCAAATGAGCAAGCCTGGGCCGACAGTGGCAATCCCCTAGGTGGGGATTAGGAAGAAACCTTGGGAGGACCAAGACTCAGAAGGGAACCCATCCTCCACTGGGTGGCCCAGCCCAATGGTGCCCAACACCATACTGTATTAAAGTGGATGACAGTATGGTGTTGCTTATTGGTCAGTTTCCTTTATTCAAACTGTAGTAAAGCAAGGGCATCCAGTTCCCATCCACTAACACCCACCGCTTTAAAGAAGCATGATTAACCCTTTCACTAATCACACCAGGAGTGTTGGAGCAGAGAAAACACTAAACAGTGCAGATTGGCCATCAGAATACCTAGCCTGTAGTGCACTGTAACCTGAACTGACTGAAACCCTTGATATCTTCACAAACGGTGACTTGCGTATTCTGACTGGCTGTATTCTGATTGGCTGTCCAATTTAGCCTGCCAAGGAGTTCAAGGCATGGAAGAACAACGCTGTCCCGCCCCCTCAGAGCTATGGGGCGGAGGAGAAGAAAGGTCCACCCCCTGGCATGGACATGGCCATAAAATGGTCAAATGTGTACGAGGACAACGGAGACGACGCTCCCCAGCCTCTCGGGGCACGTGCCCAGTTCCTACCGGAGGAGGAGCTGCCTGAATCCGGTAAAGCCCAGTGCTCACTCTGTCTGTGTCTCCATAATCTCCTTTTTAAAAGTCTTCTGCTCCTTCCCCCTTTTTTTAAATAACTTGTAAAGAAGAAATGGCTTTTAACCTGTTTATAAAAGGCCTTTAGCACTTTTGGCAGAACGTGGTGATGTACTGACTGGGAGCTCCAGCAGGGTGTGGCCATCAGAGCAGTGTGTAAGTTCCAGAATGCCAGAGAGTTCCAGAATGTTTTGGACTCTCCAGCCTAACAGCATCATTTTCCTTGGTGTCGATATAATTTAGCTACTGCTGCTCTCTGAGCAGTTGGCATATTCCAGGAGCTGGTGAGTGGGGGGTGCGTAACCTGGGCGACCTGGTCGCACGACGATCAGGTCAGGCTGGTGAACGTTGCTTTTCTGATCCTCACAGAGGAGGACGAGGACAAGCCCGAGAACAGGGCCAAGTCTGCAAAGAAGCGGCGTGTGGAGACGTTCCAGCAGAAGGAGAAGAGGAAGAGGGACCTGGGCCAGGCCACGTCCGACAAGAACTTTGTGGAGGAAGAGAAGAGAATTCTCCGGCAGACGGCCGAGTGAGGGCCGAGGTCAGAGCCTGGGACTCGAGTTTGGTGCTGAGCCCAACGTGCTGCATGCAAGCTGGGCTCATGGATGGTGGGGGAAAAGAGTGGAGGACCTCATATTAATCTGGACTGCCCTGTCAGTGTTTTTATTTTAACCTGGATGTTGTTTAGAATGTGAGGATATTTGTTTTCTTGCTTGCTTGCTTGTTTGTAGGTTTTTCATGTTACTTTTAAGATATATTTGATGTAAAATATGCCAGCAGTCTCAACAGCTCGATGGGGGTACAGGAGGGATTTGTAAGTTCAAAAGTTTTCCATTTCCTAAAGATCATCAGACATGTTCTAGACATTAAACTGAAGGTGAGTGAGTGTGTCGTACTGTCCTTCATCACTGCAGCTCCGATGTGTTCCGCTGAGGCATCTTCCTCACAGTGTCCTCTTCCTCACTTCTATAGCATGTGTGCTACAGGCATCAGTGAGGTAGCCACTGTGATTCTCTGGTGTTGTTTCCATATGAACCATGCAGTTTGCCCTGTCAGTAGTGAAAGCATAAACAAAGCATTCCTGTAAACACTCCATTCCCTCTTCATTATGCTACCACTGTTCTTTCTCTGAGGGGAAAATTGTCAGACAAAATGACCAACCCTCTGATGAGCAGTTCTGCCTGGTAACTCCTTAAGCCATCCCTGCTCGTTAATGGGAAATTAATTTCCGAGTTATGGAAATTAACCATGTCTGAGTTAGAGTCATGTCTCCTAGCCAACCTTAAAATCTAATCCTCTTAGTTAACATTTTAGAGTGTAACATGTTCATATTTACTGTCAAGGGTTGAATTGCCAGTAGGTGGCACCATTGGCAACACTTCTAACCTGAAGATCTGTCTGCACGTAATAGAGGGGCTGGATTCTGCTGCTCAGGGAACTCCGAAAACACCACGGGCAAAAACAAGACATTTGAGGCACGTCAGACGCTGCAGAGTGTCCACTGTGCTGTACTAGTACCTGCAGGTTGACGCATGCAGTGGAACATAAAACCTAATAACACTGTTGAGTAAACACTACAGAACAAATTTGCAAACTTGTCATGTAACCTTTCAATCACTCTGAATATGTTATTGTTACGTGCGGAATGTAGTTACCTGTTCATTATGAAAGAAAATTGCAAAAACACCTGTTTAAAAATGATAGTGACTGCATAACAGCCTGGTGGATGGCTCCATTAGTACAACAGCAAAATACTTTTCCTCCCCACCCCCCCTCATGCAGTCACTCCCTGTCTGTCTCTCTCTCTCTCTCTCACTCTCGCTCTCTCTGCTGGGAAACGTGTCTCCTCCAGCTGTAGCTTTGTGGTTCAGTTAATGGTGCAGGGATGCAGTAGTTGATTTCTGCAGAAGTGGAAGAAAGAGGGAGACAGGAAGAGACCAACACACACACACAGTTTCCCCTCTTTTCTCATATGAAAACCCGGCTGGATCTGAGGGATTCCTGTGATATCTCTCATCTGTCTTGGACGTCAGATTCTGGTAAATGCCCTGGCGATAAGACTCCAGGCGGCAGGTACGTGTCTGGCCAAGTCTGACAGAAGCAGCAACTTGTCCCCACACTCCTGGATTGGGTCGCGTCCTGCGGTCCCCGCACTCCCGGACCGTGTCGCGCATATCTGCACCGCTAAGCCGTGCGCTTCCTGCCGCAGCTTGACGGGTGTCTCGTCAGGTCAGGACGGCGGGACGCGCCCCTCTGCCGTTCGTTCCCAGCATACTGAAGGATCTCCTCACTGGTCTTCTGTAAGAGAAACGAAGAAAACTGATTTTGCTGGTTACCAGTGTAACGGCGTTTCTCGTGGTTTATGAATAAAGAAGCGTACAGGACGGGTTTCTCCAGCGCACAGTCACACATGAGCAGGAATGAACCAACAGTCCAAGCTGTTGGGAAACCACAGCTATTCCTGAGCCGAGGCCGGCCGGCCTGGGGGGGGTTGTGGGGGGGTTCACATACGGTTGGGCATGTTTGAAAGGAGAGATGATGATCAAGGCTTTGAGTGCATTATGGCATATTTAAAAAAGACCAGGGGCTATAGGCCATGATTGCATAATTATGAGACATAATTTCTTAGTACAATAGGCCATTGTGTGTGTGTGTGTGTACATGTAAGAAATGATACCAAGGATGGTTTAACTTGCATATTCATCATTTGTGGAAACAGGAAACAAAGCCTAGATTCACTAGTCTAGACATCGCACTCTGCACGTGTCATTACTACCCTGTTGTTATGGCGATGAGAATCTTGGAGTTCGAAAGTTTCTGTCTCAGCCCGTCACTTCCCTCCCCGCTGTGTTTGGCACCGAGGGCGAGACGTGGAATCCGATGCACCATTGGACCCTGTGCTGTAATGGGGGTCTTGAACTACATCTGAAGCACACAGGGGTCAAAGCCCTGGCAGAGTCACAGTCCCGGGGCAAGATGCCGTTGGCCACAGGGGAGGAGTGGAGAGGTGCGAGGCAGGAGGAGAGAGTGTGCGCAGGAGCCAGTGAGTCTGACCCTCTTGATGATAACCCACGTCAGGAGTCCAGCAGGAGCGAGATGGTTATCTACCTCTGCTCTAGGCTTCCAGAGGCTTAAGTGCCCCAGGGCCCACATAATGCTAAGACGTGTGTGTGTGTGTGTGTGTGTGAGAGAGAGAGACACAAACACAAGCTGACACACACTGTTTTTTCTTGAAAACTGTCATTTTAAGTGGGTCAGAATTTATATTGCGTGAGGCATTTGTGTGTGTGTGTGTTTTGGTGTTCCATGAGCTGAATATAGCACAACCTTCTAAGAAGTGAAACTGTCCTTTGAGGTCTTTCCTCATCTGTAACTGGGTTACTATCTGCCCCTACTCTCTTCGTGTCCTGCTCTCCTCGTGTCTCGTTTGTAGATTATTCACTATTTCACTCTTTCACTTTCAGCAATGAGTTCACACAGAATGTTCTGGTTCTACACATTAAATTAAACCAACCACCACATCACCATATCTCACACCACTGTTTCATAAACAATGAGGATGAACACAGTGAACAATAGCACAAAACAGCCCAACCTTGCTGGTAGGAACAGCGTGGGCGATGTTGCAGGCCCACAGGGGAGTTGGAGGAGATCTGGGGGTGGAAGACATGGGTTCCCCCCAGGGCCCGTCTGCTGAGGTGTCCCCACTAAACTACACCCTGAGAGAGGGCTGTGTGTCCCGGGCGTAAATTCTCTGTTGCCGTGGACAACTGTCAGCCAATAAAGCAGTGAGAGACAATGCTGAGGGCAACTGAGAGGCCAGTCGAGACATCTGCAGGATCCTGCACACACACACGCACACACACAAACGCACACACACACTTCTGAATATGGGCCAGCAAAGCAGATGTTCTGTTCTTTGGTCACAATGAGTGTGTGTGTGTGTATCAAGAGAGAGAGATAGAGGGGGGTTACTGGCAACAAAGTGGGGATATCAAATCAAATCAAATCAAATCAAATCTTACTTGTTTGGATCAGAAGTTGCGAAAGCAGAGAAGTGCTCTGTACCTGTGAGCTGGAAGATAAGGACTGGCAGCAAGCCGGCGCAGGTCTTCCCCTGCATCCGATAAGATTGTGCTGGCAAAGCCAGCTTCCCGCTGGACATCGTCTAGAGCACGTCTGGAGCACGTCTGGAGCACACAGACGGTCGGGTTGTGCCCAGGACGTCTGAACGCCTTGCGATAAGTGGGTCGATATGTTGCTCTGCAGTTCTTCCTAAGGCAGGTGTTAAAGGCCACTCCCAGTCCAGTGTGAAGCTGTAAATAAGAAGTTCAGAACAAATAATCTTAAGAAGATCAAATGAACACAGATCACTGGAATTCTGCCTCTGTCAGATCCTCTTCTGTCAGAACCTAACTTCTCTCTCTCTCACTCCCTCTCTCACCACCCCCCCCCTCTCTGGGATGTAATCAGTCCCTGCTTGTTTTTCTCTCTCTTCTTTCACCCCTCCTCTCTTCCTCCACCCGCACACCTGCAGGCTGTGACCTGCACTACACAGATGCTCCGACAAGGCAGGCATGCATCATCATTGCTGTGTGTGTGTGTGTGTGTGTGTGTTTGTGCATCATCAGAGCTATGTGTGTGTGTATGTGCTTACATGTACCCAAGCAAGTATAGGAGTTTTGTTTTCCTGTAAATCCTTCTAACCCTTTCAGATGTGCTCGTATCTGTGGGTATCTGATCTCCCTTTAGACAGAGGCCTCTCCAAAGCATCACTTTACTTCCATCTCTGTAGTGACAGGCATCTAATAAAATGCCACATGCTTCTACACTCTATTTCTCATGCACTCTTCTGGTCCTGCACTATTCTATTTGTGCACTGTTTTGCTCATGCACGCTTTAACTCGTGCACTCTTCTACTCATGTAATCCTCCGATCAGCTTGACTGTACCGTGATATCAGCAGTGCAGCAGCGTGGCGAACCTGAAACAAAGAGGATGATCGGTGTGTCATGAGGAGCAGCTGTTCATGATCAGTGTGTAGGGGTAGATGGAACTGGATAGTCTCAAGCAACCAGTGTGTGTACATGAAAAATAACAGTGTGGTTAAGCAAATTCTGAGGGTGTGTGTCTAAGTCCTGCTGGAGGGTTGATTCTGGTGTTGTCGGAGCTCTTATAGGTTGACGTTTCTATAAAGGGTTTTAATGTTGATGAATGGTTGAAATGTTTGGAAATGTTTGTGAGAAGAATAACCATCTGTGAAATGCTTATTCTGTGTGCTGCACCAGCGAGGCGCTGAGATCCCGTGGAAGAGGGTGATGTGTTGAATCAGTTCAGATCTGGACACTGATAGCCTTTGGTCCTTTGGTCAGATACATGAAGACCCGTCTTCTGTGAACTACTTTGACATTTTAGCACGTTAAACAGATGGTTAGTGGTGGAGAAGCTGAGTCAAAGTTTCATTCTGGACTGCCATGTTTCAAACAGTTATATCTGGAGTGTTTTAAATCAGCACTGTTTGAAGTATATATCTGTAACCTGGTGAAAAGCCTGCGTCGTCTCTCCCGCATTGTGTTGTAGTTGATGAGGTCTGGTCAAGGCATGGCAAAGACTGAACAGGTGGAAAATCCTTGGAAGGGTTTCTTAATGTTTATGACAGGTTTATAAGGCAATTCAGAATGACAGTCATGGAGGTGATGTGTGAAAGAGAGAAAACGACAAAGAGAAAGAAAGAAAGAAAGAAAGAAAGAAAGAAAGAAAGAAAGAAATGAACACCATTCGGGTTATTTTTGCTATGCGTGGCTTTTCCTCTCTAAAACTTGCACTGATACGTTTGTAATCAAATACCAAGAAACGAAGCAACAGTTTGTAAACAAATACCTTGAAACGAAGCAACAGTTTGTAAACAAATACTTTGAAACGAAGCAGCAGTTTGAAAACAAATACCTTGAAACGAAGCAGCAGTTTGTAAACAAATACCTTGAGAAGAAGCAGCAGTTTGTAAACAAATACTTTGAAACGAAGCAGCAGTTTGAAAACAAATACCTTGAAACGAAGCAGCAGTTTGTAAACAAATACCTTGAGAAGAAGCAGCCCCACCAAGGAAGCTACTGAGCTTCCCAGGTGAGACAGAATGTCATTAGAACAATATTCCGTTGTTCATTATTACAATAAGTTACTGTAACATACACAGTAAGCATGACCTCACTATAAAAGCAAAACATTTTTAAAAAGTCACAAACTTTGTTTCTAGTTAACTGATCCTGTAAATTAACTTATGGTGCTTATCTTTTACCATTAAAAAACAAAATTCAACTATAACTAAAAGGCCTTATTAACAAGGCTTATCGTTTCAAAAGGTGAGTTGTTACTAATTTTGATGGATGTTCAGGAAAGGTGTTTTCATTTCTTTCAGCACTACAATCTAGTGCTCAGTGTTTGCGAATGAGTTTGCGCAATACGCCTCTAACCTTTCACCCCGCCAGAAAATATTTCAAGCATTTGAACTGCAAGCAGGGAAGGGGTTGAGCGGGGGAAGAGCAGAAACAGGGAGAGAGAGAGAGAGAGAGAGAGAGAGAGAGAGAGAGAGAGAGAGAGAGTGAGTGAGTGAGTGAGTGAGAGAGTGAGTGAGAGA
>JAOXYF010000021.1:7462008-7478954 GCA_028565775.1 Sternarchorhynchus goeldii
GTGTGTATACCCACCAGCACATTTAATGTTTGTTTGTTGGTGTGTATACCCACCAGCACATTTAATGTTTGTTTGTTTGTTGGTGTGTATACCCACCAGCACATTTAATGTTTGTTTGTTGGTGTGTATACCCACCAGCACATTTAATGTTTGTTTGTTGGTGTGTATACCCACCAGAACATTTAATGTTTGTTTGTTTGTTGGCATGTATACCCACCAGCACATTTAATGTTTGTTTGTTTGTTGGCATGTATACCCACCAGCACATTTAATGTTTGTTTGTTTGTTGGCATGTATACCCACCAGCGCATTTAATGTTTGTTTGTTTGTTGGCGTGTATACCCACCAGCGCATTTAATGTTTGTTTGTTTGTTGGCGTGTATACCCACCAGCACATTTAATGTTTGTTTGTTTGTTGGCGTGTATACCCACCAGCACATTTAATGTTTGTTTGTTTGTTGGCATGTATACCCACCAGCGCATTTGCATTAGACATGGGTTTGGCTGCCCCCCCGCTCCGAGCTCCCTGCAGTCTGTCCACATGCGCTGAGATGTCCCACAGCGCCACCTGCAGGCAAGCAGTTTCCAAAGCTTCATTCACCAGAGCGAGGGATGGGGGAAGAAAACAAAACACAGAAAACACACACACACACACACACACCGCACCTGGCCATTCATACAGCCTCCAGCAATAATGTTTGGGTCAGAGGGACAGAATTCGAAGCAGTAGACATCGTCTGGACATTCCAACAGCAACTGCAGAAAAAGAGTGTTGAGAGGGAGAGAGAGAGACAGAAAGAGAGCAAGAGATAGAGAGACAGACAGAGAGATGGAGAGAGAGAGAGAGAGAGAGAGAGAGAGAGAGAGAGAGAGAGAGAGAGAGAGAAAGAAAGAAAGAGAACAAGGCTTTTGATTTCAAAGCTATGCTCTTTCATCTGCTGGACTCTAAGCTATTGGGTTTCAGATCCTGACCAAATATCCTGTCCTAATCCCTCTCCCACCCTGGTGCTGGAATGGTCTGCTGGAACAATGAGACGTTATTCTGCTGAGGTGGTTAGTGCCGGGACCCCGGCGGTTGGGGCCCGGGGCCTGCACCAGGCTCCAGCTCATTAGGCATGAAAGATCAGTGCAGCTGCATCGGTGGGTGGGTGGAGCAGAGGTGTGGGTGGAGCAGAGGTGTGGGTGGAAGTACCTGCGGGTTGATGGGGTCAGAGAAGCTCCAGATGAGAATGAGAGCAGGGTTTAGCAGAAGCCTGGTAGACTTGTTAATCCTCTCCTCAAACGACAGGTTTTCTGTTACCGACACTGCTATCACGCCTGTCTCACAGACACACACAGACACACACACACACACACACACACACACACACACACACACACACACACACACACACATACATATGTATGCAAATTAAGACACAAGTGCACTCACACTACTTAAATACCATTTAAACATCCTATAGCCAAGTTCCTCATTTCATTACATAAATGTGTAGGAGGTTGTGTGTAGACCCTTGAGCTGTGTGTGCCCGTGTGTGTGTGTGTGTGTGTGTGTGTGTGTGTGTGTGTGTGTGTGTGTGTGTGTGTGTGTGTGTAAAATTGTTTTGCCCTCACCACTAACTGTCGGATGCCAGGCGAGGTAGCTGATGGATTTGTGGGAGCTGTAATGAGGGTGTGTGAAGGACTGGTACTCCTTTAGGTGTGTGTCCACTTTCCCTCCAAGCACACTCTCCTCGTCCCCCAGAGCCCCCCAGTCATCCATGAACACATCCATCAACTCGTTCTGTTGAATGACCAGCTCAAACCTACACACACACACACACACACACACACACACACACACACACTTGTGGAGGATCTTTAGCTTTGCTAAGTAAGTGTGAGTGAGTGAGTGATTATGCTACAAACTGAGAATCAGAATCCCTGCCATGAATAAACAAACTGTGAAGGGCCCATCAGAATCCCATCAGAAACAAACTAAAACCCAGAATGACAGGTAGAGTCACCTGGCGCTGACAGAGCTGAGGAAGTCCCTCAGATCGGCGGAGTGCAGGAGATTTTCCTTCTCCTCTTCCTGAAGCTCCCTGGGTTCATACTGCGTGCACATGTTCCTCGGGTACTTCCTGCCACACAGCAGCTCATGTGTTAGCTGGGCAGATCCGTGCTCTGGGGGGCGCTCACGCTGTCGCACTCCTCTGCGCTGTGGTACGTCTGCCGTGGGGGGAGGGGATGGGGGGGGGGGGCTCTGCTGGTTCATGTGGCCTGTGGCCATGCAGGTTTGCCAGTGATTTCTTGCAAATTGCAAAAACTAGCCTTCGTGGTGCTGGAGCTGGATGTCAGTGTGTAAAAACCTTCAGAATTATAATCAGAAATATAATTATAACTATAAAAATGTAGGTGGGGGGTGGTGGGTGCAGATGTGACAGTTTTCACATGCTGTAAGCAGAGGTTTGCGGCAACGTCTGTCTGTTTGAACATGTGTTCAAATACCCAAAAAGGAGTTGCTTTTGATATCTAAGCACATATTTGATTAAAGCCCTATTACTCCTTTTGAATTAAGTAAACGCACTGATTAAATTACATGCCATTTTTAACACTGTAAAAGCATACAGTCGATTAAAAGGATTACAGGGTATGTAGAGGACAGGGAAAGTACCACAGTGTCTGTGAGGACGTGCTCCGGGTGGGGGGCACGGCCTGCACACTGCTATCCTCTTCCATCCTCCGGAGGCTGAAGCTCTGGTCCTGGTAGGAGGGGTACTCCACGTAGCTGTCCCGCAACTCAGAAGAGGAGAAGCAGACTGGAGCACCGAAGTAGCGGCGCACGCGGGAGAACCTGTACCTGAGCTGAGGGGGCAGAAGAAGAGATAAAGATAAAGATCTCCATCTAAGGGAGGAGAAGATCTCTCTATCTAAGGGAGGAGAAAGATCTTTCCATCTAAAGGAGGAGAAAGATCTCTCCATCTAAAGTAGGAGAAATATCTCTTCACTTAAGGGAGGAGAAAGATCTCTCCATCTAAAGGAGGAGAAAGATCTCTCCATCTAAAGGAGGAGAAATATCTCTTCACTTAAGGGAGGAGAAAGATCTCTCCATCTAAGGGAGGAGAAAGATCTCTCCATCTAAAGGAGGAGAAAATTATTCTGCATATACAGATACAATGGTTGCATCTCCTGCATATTTTGCACATTTTTTGTGTGTATTGAGCTGATAGAGTGATTAGAGCAGTATGTGCTGTGGTTTAGGGTATAGAGAGTGTAGACAGGTTTTTGTGTATTGAGTTGATAGCATGATTAGTGTAGTGAGCATGTGCTGTGTCTGGTTTTGTGGATTCGGTGTGGGGTGGTGTTTATCGCACTCTGGGTCTGGTGTCTGTGACGGACTCCTCCTCGACCTCTCTCTCGCTGCCCAGAGACAGCCACGGCTTTGGCTCAGGGGTCTTCTGTACCATCACCTCCGAGAACTCCTCCTCTTCCTCCACCTCTTCCTCCGCGTCTGCCGGGGGCTGAACATAAGGAGCAGTTGGTTTGGGAGAATAAGGCTTTTGAAACATTTTCTGTTGAAAACAGTGGCCAATCTCTTGGCAGCAGCTAACATCTCCTCACCCTGAGGATGTTCTCCTTAGCTTCCACCGTGAGCACCAGGTAGAAGCTCTGTCCATAGACAAAGTCTCGGTCAAACACCAGCAGCATCTCCTCATCTGGGTAGTCCTGAAGAACACCATGCAGTTCTTAAATCCCATCCCTTCTGTTTCACACAGTGGAGAAGTTTCCCAACACATGTCTACTTCTCTCAGTAAGACTGTCTCAAAACCTCAGCAGCTGGAAAACTGTCAAAACAATGTTGTCCACTGCGGAAGGGCCACATTCAGTTCTGTATGTGTATGAAATAACACTGACACTGAGGCGGTAAGGTAGGCCTATTCTGGCTCCGTTTCTGAATGAAGCCTCTGTTTCTGTGTAGTGGGCAGGCATGGCTGGTTCAGGGGGGACTGGAGCGCTCGGACAGGCAGAAAAGCCCTCGTCTCTACAGCCCTCCATACAGGACCCACTCCTACTCCGGATCCCCATCATCGGCTATGTGCTCATCAGAGGATGAGAGCACACGAGTGCTACTGGGGAGGGAGTGATATGGGGGGCGGGGTGTGCACTGATAGAGGCGTGGCCTCACCAGCACAGCTTGTTTGACTGGACTGAAGTCAGACACGGCAGCCCTGTTCTTCATGTCCTGGATGATGTCCTCTTTCCTCAGCAGCTTATGGGGCTCGTCCCCCGTCACGTCTTCATCGGCACGGCAACCGAACAGCTCCTGCGTGGCGTAGGTTAGCACCATGGGGAAGACGTAGTCTGGGTGACCTGTGGCAGGAGGGGTTGGACAGAAAGACAGGAACAGGTACATTTGCTGGAGAAAATGAAAAGCCATCACTGTCATTCACTCCACTGGCATCTGACCACAGTACAGAGCCTTGCCCACCTCTAAATCATGTAGCTCACCTTTCATCACTTCATAACTAGATGTAGGGCATCCCAAGGCATTGTAGGAAATGTAGTCCAAATCTCACATTCAATTGTGATATACACTCCAAAGCCAAGGACCTGAAAGCCCTCAGTCTCTTTCTCTGTCTGTGTCTTTATCTTTTTTTCCCCCTGTCTCTCACTGTCTCCCCCTCCCCACATTGCCAGCTAGGATGGGGGAGAAGCGCACAGGCCTTCTATGATACACAAGGGGCATGGCCAAGCACCAGCATGCCACACCCCCTCCCCGTGGAATGGAGATTTACTGGAACTCCAGTGCCAAACAGACATTGGACATTCTCCTCCACTGGACAGTCTCTTCCACTGGACATTCTCCTCCACTGGACAGACTCTTCCACTACTTCTGATCACTCCAGAGTCTGTGTCTGGAGATTTGGTGCACGCAGCAGCTGCAGGAGCTGACCAGAGACTGACCAGAGACTGACCAAAGACTGATCATAGAAATAGACTGATAGAGAGAAAGAAATAGAAAGAGAAAGAGACATAGACCAAAGACTGATAAAAGACTGAACAGAGACTGCTCAGTCTCTGATAAGATTGTGCTTGATGATAAGAAGCACAAAAAAGATGGTTTTTTTTTTTTAAGGCCTTGAAATAAATACACCAAGTGCACCAACAGTATGTGAGTTGAATAAATCTGCCTTTAAAATGTTTTTCAGTATTTCAGTTGTTGTTGCAGGGCCTATATATACAAACACCTCCACACGTCCCACACTATCATGTTGCGTTCATCAAAGTGCGTGTGACATAACAGCAGGTAAGGGAAGCCCCAGCATTAGGGAGCGTCACAAAAGAAGCCCCAGCATTAGGAAGCGTCACAAAAGAAGCGGATGGAGCAAAGCCGTGTGCTGGGCTGCAGAAAGGAGAGACGCGGTGACACAAAGCTAAGAAAGACGCTGCCAGCACGACCACCAGGGGAGGCGCAACACAATCCTGCAGCTCATATTAAAAAACATACATGGGGAATGTGTGTGTGCTGGTCTGTCCCCTTTTGTAGAAACAGGACTCACGTTTCCCATGACATCACACGTTTTCTCACCCCTGAAAGGAAGCGTGTGATCATTCACCTTCTTACGCTTCTTTGTTTTCATTTATACCTTCACAGTGGTTTATATTGTTCAAACAGTACAGGGTTGGTTTATATTGTTCAAACAGTACTGTTGTTTTGGATGGGGTTCTACGAGGTGGACAACGGGTCATGTTGTCACCGAGGTGGTACAGTCTGTCGCTAGAGAGGCTCTCCAGGTGCAGGTGCTGGACCTGAAGCTGCTCAGAGTTTAGTGTCAAAGATGGGGATTTTCAAAGATAGTGATTAAAATGAGATTATAATCTCAGACAGGTAAAAGCTAATTACTGTGTGTTGTTCTGGAACAATTCTGTTACATCAATCATTCTGTGATATCAGTCATTGTGTTTTGTTTCCATAAGCAGATTAGACAAAACAGAGATTAAAAAAGTCCTTTCCTGTACCTACAGAAATCTCCTCCTCTTGTGAAGGGAACTCATCCTTTTTATCTGAAAAACAGACATTTTTAAATTTGATGTGCAGATCTATAATGCTACAAAACAAACATACATATATACATATACGTATGTGTGTATGTGTGTTTGCACTCTTACCTTTCCCTTTTTTCACAGCGCCCTTAGGGTTTTTTGCACCGCTCATGCCTACTAATACAGGAATTAGATACACTTACATATACTTGTGGAAAAGACTTGATTTAAACTTTAATATAAATTAAAACACTTGAATTAACATAATTTTGTATCGTTGCATGCGAAACTCTTGTGCAAACATGGGTGCCTTCCGCCATCTCGTGGTGTAAAATAGTATTACGCTTATCTTACTACATTTATTTTGGGTATAAGAGGAACGTGCTTAAAATTAAGCAAAATAGTTTAATTATAACGGTAGCCTTGTTGATCAATAGCTAACCTGTAGTTAGCTTGGTTGCTTGGTAATTCTTTATCTGTTTGGTTATCTAACTAACAAGAGGACAATTGTATATTCTACATTTTGTAACAATTTACTCTAAAGTAAAAAAATGCATACCTCTCTGTATTTAATAAGCGATTTAAACACCAGTGTCCTTCACTGAAATCGTTCTAAAGACAAATTAACTTATCAAACTTGCTAACTACCCGTCCTAACTACTACCTAGCTAGGTAAATTAGACAAGTGTCAAATCATATCTAACGTTAACAGCTAGTTCATTTCTTAACTAGCTTGTCACATCCCTTTGTATCAGTAATAACCTTAGGCCATGAGTAGAGTATCTTTAATCGGAAATCCCTTCGATAGTATATCGTGTAAAAACACCGAAGTACCGTTACTTCTCAGTACATCTGTTTCATTTCCATAAATAAATGTGCGTTCGAGTCTTAATTTAGTTTATGCGATACAGCACATACAGTGAAAATCTGGGACACACTTAATAATATATAACACTGACTAACATCACTTACTGGTACATGAAACAGAGTCGATAATAGCTGAACAAAAACTTGAAGTCCAGACAGTTTTCCGGCATCAAATTGGTTGCTATTAGTTACAAGGGCGGGGATTTCGCTGACTGACAAAAATGACCACCACTGACACACTTCGTTTTTTTAGACTCGCCCACTTTGCTCCCAGAGCTAGCACTGTCACCTGTTTGGACCGTGGTTACGTTTTGAAGACAAGCGCTACAGCAAGTCCATCACTCTGCATCGCTTATTTATTTTTTGTGATCACTTCAACGAAATTTTATTTTATTTGAACCACCGCTAACAGCATGTAAAATTAGATGAAGATGGATTTTGGAATTAGACTTTCGAGAGTCGTGTAACCAATGTAGACAACAACCCTTTCGTTATTCTGCGACCTGAAAAGTTCGTGACAGAAAATCGTTGTTGGTCTCAGAGAGGGTTGGCCCTCACTAATCACCAATTTCAATCAATTATTTGCAGGTGAGTCAGACATTTATTGTCATCCGTTCCTGCTTCTAGCATGAAGTGCGCACGGTGAAGGGGAGCTCGTGTGGTATTTGTCCGATGTTAGTTCATAGGATACCTGCATAATTTTCTCGTCCCTCGGTATCACCGAGGGCGAA
Organism: Sternarchorhynchus goeldii; assembly: GCA_028565775.1. Classification (NCBI taxonomy): domain Eukaryota; kingdom Metazoa; phylum Chordata; class Actinopteri; order Gymnotiformes; family Apteronotidae; genus Sternarchorhynchus; species Sternarchorhynchus goeldii. Next base: position 7,469,634 of record JAOXYF010000021.1, read on the forward strand.
GTTCTGGGGTTTCTTCCTGACATGGAGGAGTTTGACTGGGTTGATGACTGTGAGATGCAGTTCGTTATTCAACACTACTCGGGTCGAAGCTCAGGTGAGGAGGGAGGAGTCTTATTTCCGACCCGTCTAATGTTTCTGTTACCCAGTGTTCATGTTTTAAATTGGTCGATCCCCCATTCACTATAATTATCTTTAGTTATGTTTAATGTTCAAGCGAGTTTTCTCCTTCTGGCGCAGACTTTAGCTCGTTCTCGGGTATAAATTCAACTTTTACACGGTTAATTGTCTAGGTGGCATGATCGTTTTCGACGCGTGAGTCATGTGACGTAAAGGTCCTGTTGGATGGAATGCGTGGGTCATATGGCAGAAGTTAAGAATATAAATAAATGTTGTGGGACGTTACGTCAACTACACCGTTTACCATCTGCATCTATAACAACACGGCGCGCGTGAAGGAGTCATTTCAAGATCACGTAGGCGTGTAGAACACGTTGTTAAAGTGGACTGAAGTAACCGACGAGGATGACCTGACCGGATGACCGTCTGTTAGTTACTGAATGCCGCACGTCCATGCGATCATGACCCGGTTTCCCACAACACGTTAAGGTCGTTTTGACAATTGGAGAGTGTTTCCAGGGAGCCTTTCTGTGCTGTGATTATTAGTGCACAAGTGCTGTGACGAAGCACTCTTGTATCTGAGCACAGCAGATGTTTAGGATGCGTTGGGAATCAGATTTCTCACATGCGTACGCAGAATTTCCAGGAAGCAGTTTGAAATCTGGTCGCTTCACTGCATAACTGCCCTTTATTTGTGCACCAGTGCACAGTCGAACTCTAACTCCCATGGTCATAAACCTGGAGGCGCTTCAGAGGAAAATCCTGAGGTCCGAGCAGAAGAGAGGATCGATATTTCATGTTCAACAGGGTGAACTATCTACAATACTCCAAAAAAAAAATGATAAATGAGGCACAGATACTATGCATGATGCCACACATTAATAATATGGAAATGCACTTCACTGTCTTTTTGGCAAACATCATTGGGCCTCAGTGACATTACCCAAGCCTCAATATAACCTGCTGTCGTGTCCATCATGCCAGTGACATGGTGGTCCTGGGCGCCAGCACGTCTGGGCTGGCTAAAGCCCAGCAGGACTGACGTCTGACGTGGAGCTCTGCGTGTGGTGTTGGTTTCCTTGGTTTCTAGTTATGGAAGACTCTGGTGCGGCATACCTGGCCTTCAGCGACTTGGCCAGTGATGGGGGCGGAGGCCTGTGGGCGGAGGCCCTGGCCCGGCGGGAGCAGCAGGAGGTGGAGGCCTTCCGCAGGAGGCTCAAGTATTTCTTCATGAACCCCTGCGAGAAGTACCGTGCCCGCGGACGCAAGCCCTGGAAACTGATGCTCCAGATCATCAAGATCGCCGTCATCACTGCCCAGGTGCGTGCAGATCACCCTGCCAGCTGGACTCAGGGTCTGCAAGTCTGAAAACGAATAGACAAGCAAGTTTAATTTTAAGGTTATGACTATCCTTGGAGACCTTTCCATTTGTCTAAATATTTCTGTATACAAATCAATAACATCACTGATGTTTTTTTGACGTGTACTCGCTCCCTCTCTCTCCCAGCTGGTTTCCTTTGGCCTCAGTAATCAGATGGTGGTGACGTTCAAAGAGGAGAACCTGATGGCGTTCAAGCACCTGTTTCTGAAGGACTACGCCGATCACAGTCCCAGTGGCTATGCCGTGTACACGCAGGCCCAAGTGTACACCCACCTATCCTACATCGTGAAGCAGGTGAGTATCCCTCTCCCCGTTCTCCCTCCTAAACATCCCCTTTTTGGGAAGGTGGATGATTTTCCAGCCACTCTTGAGACCTGTTGGCGTTGGTGATCCCTGCTCGCTGAGGCAAGTTGACGAGAAACGCCTGCCGCTGTGGACTTGTCATAGTTTTGATTCATTAGTTGTCGCATCTTAACGGGATGCTGCGCACCGTCGAGCTGCTTTGCTGCTGTGCGTGTCTGAGCAGAGCACGGACTTCAGTGGGTAGTTTGGGTCTGAAGGATTTTCACTGAAGAACCAACACCACCCTGGTAGTTTAGTGGTTTTTTTTTTTTTTTTTTTTTTTTGTGAAAACCTGCCAATACTCGAGTGCTAAAATGATTTGCACTTTAAACTAACAATGTCCTGGATGCCTTGAGAGATGATGACCTTCTGGTGCCTGGATTTTTAGTACTTGAACCTTTTGGTGCTACTTTTTGGGCCAGTCTTCACTAGTTCCCAGCAGTGGGTGCGGATCTGTTCTGCTGTTTAGTCCAAGCCTGGGAGGTTCAGCTCTCATGTCTTGATGTTGGTTTCTGCAGTTTTTACATCTGCGGAACATAACTGTGGGGAACCACGCCTACGAGAAGGATGGCCGCTTCTACACGCCCCTGCTCGTCTGCCAGCAGTTCTACCACAACGGAAGCATCTCGCCTGCCAACGAGACCTTTGAGATCGACGCCCAGGTGGAGGAAGGTAGTGGAACTGCCAGAGTTAGAACTGCCAAGGGATGTCCCCTCAGAATGAACATGGCATACATTTGAAGTAAATAAATGAATTGCCTTTTCCAAAAAAAAAAAATGGGGGAATGCAGGTATAAATACTGCCACCCTAAATACACACACACCTGCACAAGATACTCTTTTCCTTACTTTTCTTTACCTCATTCACACGGTCCATTCAGAACTTTGGTCTTGACGCACGTTACAGCAGTTTTGTTGTTCTGGTCCGATTACTTCAGGGCCTGGTTTTAGCTGTGGAGCTAGCGGGTGTGGTTCTCTTTGAGCTGTGGAGCTAGCGGGTGTGGTTTTCTTTGAACTGGTGTCTCTCATCCCAGCATGACCACTCTGAGCTGTGCTTCTTACTGTTTGTTTATTCACTCGTTTGATATTTTTGCTCGTTTGCTACCAGAATGTCTAAAGATTTATCCGGTTCAGCCTCTGACCACAGCAGATGATGCAAACTTGTCCAACTTCACACTGCAGTTCAAACGGTAAATGGGGGGAGGAGTGGATGAATTGTGATTTGGTTGATCTTGCTGATGAAGGGAACTGTGGTCAGTTTTAAGCTAACATTTAATTTTCTTTCACCACCCTTCTACAGACTTCACTGATGTGTGTTTTTGTGTGTCAGGTTGCTGGAGGTGAATGTCTATTTCACTTTGAAGGCCATTAACCTTCAGACTGTACAGCACCACGAGCTTCCTGACTGTTATGACTTCAGCATCACCGTATGTCATACGACTCTCAGCTTCCCTCACTACCAAGAGGCTCAAACAAACAGTCCCTCTCTCTCTTTCTCCCTTGCTTGCTCTCACTCTGCCTCTCTCCACCTCTCCTCTCTCTGTCTACTTCCTCTTGTGTTTGTCAGCTTAAGGGTGGAACAAAGACATCTTCGTTGCCAAAAGTTTCCACAACTATAAATACGCTCCTCCTCTCCACCCCCCCCATCCTTGCTCAAGTTCCCTGTCTGGGGGGGGCATCTGTCTGCCCCATAGCAGAGCTAAACACAAACACTCGTCTGTCTACCGCCTTGGTGTGAATGCGTGGTTGTGTGAGTGCAGATCACCTTCGACAACCGAGCACACAGCGGCCGGATCAGTGTGGACCTGGACAACGACGTGGACATTAACGAGTGCAGGGACTGGAAGGTGACGGGCGCCTGTGAGTGTGCTGGTCATGTGACCTTCTCTGAGCCCCAGCCCGGTCAGGTGCCACACCCACTGTGGATGTATGGTCCCCTCCTGTGTGTGTGATTTGAGTTAACATTATGAAACATCACTGAGGATGTGGGGGAATAGTTCTGGTTATGGCAACCACTTTGAATGTTATGGTAGGAGTATGCCACTTTCTGCCTAGTCATTTTCCTAAAATAATGGTTAGTGATCATCGCTTTACTTTCAAACCGACTGAATTTAAAATATAGTTCTGTTATATAATTGGACCTTGTACAGTTACAGCTTTATGTCCAATGTCGGTCACAAACTTAATATAAAGAAACCAAATCTATACACATTTTGATAACGCGTAATAAAGCAGTAATTAACATGCGTCTTGGGTGGCTAATGTGGGGAAAACGCTCAGATGATCAGGGGATGGAGGTCTGGGAAACCCTAGCAGTGATCGGGGGATGAGGGCTCCTTCACTGGGATTGGACAGCCCTGCAATTGGAGCTGGAGGGCGTTGGAGGAACTGGGTGGTGATTCTTTGACCCTGATGACATATGCCTGTTACTTTTTATCATTTTGCTTCCAAAGCTCCCAAGAATATCTACTACACGGTGCTGTTTGATGCCGTCATCATCCTGACGTGCCTGGCATCACTGGTGCTCTGCACGCGGTCAGTGGCCACAGGAGTGCAGCTGCAGTTTGTGAGTGTCTCCCTTGCGTGCTCTCTCTCTTCTGGCAGCTTTAGATGATCCTGAGGGTCAAAGTCTTTTGGAACAACCTTTGTCTACAGTTTTAGCCAAAATCTGATGGAAAGATGCGTTACTTGTGTTTAGACTAACAATTATGCTGTTATTATACTACCGTGGTGCTGGTGAGACAAAACTGGAGCTTAAGCTTCTAATAATGGAAGATATACAGATGATAATGTGCATAAACTTTTGAAAAGTAAGATGTGTATGTGCGATGGTTCCTGGCAGGACTGTGCGGCCTTCTTCCTGAAGCACTATGGGAAGCGCGTGTCCTGGTCTGATCGGATGGAGTTCATCAACGGCTGGTATATGCTTATCGTCGTCAGCGACGTGCTCACCATCACCGGCTCCGTGCTTAAAATCGCCATCCAGCTCAAGGTTTGACCCGCTCACCCTCCTGCCGGTTCGGGTTCTCCAATCTTGGGAGCGAGAGTTTCGCCAAAACGGAATCGAAGAAAGGAAGGAAGTGTTTTAACATGTTGAAGATTGTTAGTCATTTTCATGTTGTGAAATGTTGGTAAGTTGTGGCTCCGCCTTCCCCTAGGCCGTGACGAGTTATGATGTGTGTAGCATTCTGCTGGGTACGGGGACCATGCTGGTGTGGATCGGCGTGCTGCGCTACATGGGCTACTTCAGGAAGTACAATGTGAGCCTGGTTTAGCGCGCTTCCCTTAAACACTTTCCCAGCGTGTGCAATAGGAGTGTATGCAGGATGTTGATGTGGTGCACTGGTTCCAGCAAGATACTGGTGGATCTGGGTACTCAGGTGTGTTTTTTGTGTGTGTGTGTGTGTGTGTCAGATCTTGATCATCACCCTGAGGGCAGCCTTTCCCAACGTCATGCGTTTCTGTTGCTGTGCTGCCATGATCTACCTGGGCTACTGCTTCTGCGGTTGGATCGTCCTGGGGCCCTATCACGAGAAGGCAAGGCTTGGCCCCACCACCTCCAACCACGTCACCTCTGCGACCTCAGCCAAGGCCCAATCGGAAGGCAGATCCACCCAGTGGCTAAACCGATACTCTGCAATGATTAACATTTGTTCCCCAAATAATGGTTTAGGCCTTTTATTTTTATTCTGGTGACCTTTAGAGTGTGTGTGTGTGTCTCAGTTCCGGACTCTGGACACCGTGTCTGAGTGCCTGTTCTCGCTGATCAACGGTGACGACATGTTTGCCACCTTTAAGAACATGCAGCAGAAGAGTTACCTGGTGTGGGCGTTCAGTCGCATCTACCTCTACACCTTTGTCTCGCTCTTTATCTATATGGTGCTCAGCCTCTTCATCACCTTGATCACCGACACCTACGAGACCATCAAGGTAACGTCCATCGCCGGGCCGCTCAGAGTGGAGCCCTCTCGTGTTCAGTCGCACGGCGTGTGTGTGAGAGCTGTGTTGACACACCGGTTCCGTTGCAGCAGCAGCAGGCTGACACTGAACCAACGTCCGAGCTGCATGCCTTCATCTCAGAGTGCCGTGACCCGCCCAACTCCGGCTGCTTCCGCGTGGAAGAACGCTCCTCTCCGTGTCTGTTCTGCTGCGGGCAGAGGTGAGCGCACCATCCTCAAACAACAAAAGACTTTCCATGATGCATCTCTATCTTCTTATTGAAATCTTCAGCTGTCAGCATTGCCATGGTATCGGGCTTTTCCGGGAGGGGGGGATGCGTGCCCTAGTTACATTTTCCCTGTGTGAGATTTGTATTAAGATACGTGATCTATCCATGTCATCTGCTTACTCTTCTGCTCTGAGCAGTCAAGGTTATGGGTAATGGCTGTTTGACTGCAGTATCGTGCTAGAATTCTCCATGAAGTGTTTTTAAATGTGTTTCCTGCAGATATCTGCTGAACTGAGGTGTGTTTTTTGTTTTTTCAGGCCAAATGACCTGCATGAGAGGTGCTGAAATGGGAATCTAACATTCAGAATGTACAAATTACTGTAATTTTATGCAAATGTGTAAGATAATATTTCTATATATGTACAGGACAAGCCAGAGAGAATATGAAGGAATATTCCAAGCCTTTGAAAGTGTTTTGTTTTTCCCCCAAAAAATAAAATTTGTGACAATAGCACTTTAATCTTTTCTAGTTCTTGAAACACTGGCCAGTGCAACTTGAACACATCTGGGTGAACCCAGGGTCATGGGATGTTTTCAGATCATCAGGCACCCTCACCTGAGTGACCTGACCTGGTTTGATGGGTCCCTGGTTTGTCTCCAAGCAGCGCTGTCTCAGGAGGCTACCGCGGCTGTTTTGCAGTGTAGTGGCTCATGTGCGGTGAGAGTGCGATTCCCAGAGGATGAGATGGAGCATCTGGTCCCACTGCCTTCCCACTGGAGGTAGGGACGATAGACGAGGGATTTGCCCGAGGGAGAGATTTCAATCAACCGAACTCGGTCCACCAGTTCTGGCCCAGTTCGTGACACGTGAATAGCTGAGGGAGTGGATGCGAGCTACACTTCACGGAGCGGCGTTTGGCCTGCTCTGGAGCAGATGGTGGCGTTAGGGTTTCTGTTCATATAGAACTTCATATGAGTGATCAGATATCCACATACGCTTGTCCATATAGTGTCTTAATTTTTGCTTTCATCTTATATTTTGCTATCCAGGTTATAAAGTCTAAATTATTTAATGTTAATGATTATGTTTGCGTATTAAAAAGAAAATGACCGTTTTGGTCTGTAATTCCACTACTATGTTTTATGCCCTTGTTTATGATCATATTTAACGTTTTAGAAAATTTACACGCCATAACTGGAAACCTACAAAGGTGAAATTATCTGCCTTATAGTGGCTATAATCATTACTGATGTTGCGAACTACTATAAAATTAATCAACCACGCATTCAGTGTTTACATTAACACACCCTAGGTGAGAACTGACTACCGTATCCTCCCGTTAAGAAGTCAATAACATAACGGTGTTTTAATGTTGAGCAGGCTGATGGTGTACAAGGTAAAAGTCACGACCGGGGAGGGAATTTTTTTGCAGGACGATGGAATACTTTTTCACCACCTTGATCGGTACCGAGGGTGACAATAAGCGCACTCGTCTTAACAAAGGTCCGGCTTTCGCGACGAATCAACCGGTAAGATTATGCCTGGCTAAAATAAGTGAGAATAAACATATAGAGAAAAAGAAATTGGAAGTCAACACACCAGGAGAGACGAGCTCAAGGCACTGAGTGAGAAGATTAAGAAAAGTAATGAAGGGCGAGATCTGCCCTACTGGTACCTGGACCCGGCCGATATCGAGAACAGCAACGCACTCTGACTAGAGCCTCTGACTATGTCCGCTCTGACCTGGCCCGCCCCCTCACCACCAACAGCAGCAGCTGTTGTGCTAACGATGTGCTCCGCCCACTAATGTAAATACTCATTAGTTAAATGTCTAGCTTTCACATAAATAATAAATAAAAAATTGGAAAAATAATTTGAATGATAATTAAGTCAAGTGAAATTTATTCTAGATATTCAGATGTCTCTGAAGGGTTTCTACGATCAAGGTGATTAAACGGCTTGATTACATACATGTCTTGCATAAAAAACTTCACATGTCTTTAACATGTCAAGCTCAAATCCTGGTTTGATTCAGCTCACAGCTAAAACAAAACCACTTTCAGCTTCAGTTCATCTCTCTCAGACTGTTAATAAAATAAATCTTTTAAATGTTCCCTCTAATTAGTTTGCCTGGGATGCCTCTCTAGCAGGTTCTCCCTTCAAGTTCAGTATATACATTAACTGACATGGCTTTTTTGTTAAAATATTGCATTTCTGCAGCTGTAAACCAGTAAATCTTTCCAGTGTTGTGCTTCCAGTCTGGAGTAGCACCATGTTCACAGCAACATGAAGGTTGGAAACTGAAAAGAAAAAGGTAGTAAAACAGCTGAGTGATGAAAGCGGTGTGCTACATTTCAACAGAACCGTTTATTTACTTCCACACAGAATCGTTGAAATAGATTAACTGAAATTCACATTCGTTTGAAAGCTGTGCGTACCGTTAATGACCACAAGAGTGTGCTGTTCTTTGTATGTTATTGGTCCTCATAGAGGGCGCACAGTAATGAATATAGCTTAAAGTGTAGTATGACTCCAAAATATGTGATAGAATTCAATAAAACATCTAAATAAAATATATTATATTACTCGTATTACTTATATGGTAATTTTAATGTCCATGTTAAATTACATTTTGATTAATCTGTTGTTTAAGGCCAGAATACCTGCCATGAGCCTTTATTATTGAAAGGAGAAAAGAGGAGGAAAACTTTGTGGAGGTTTTCTTTTGTCTTCCTACTGTTTTCAACCTGATGTCCCCACCTCCTGATTGCTTAGAAAAAAAACCCCGCCTCACCAGGTTAAACAAGTCAGAAGCTGTGAAGGGAACATATTTTGTGATAACACAGATGGTGACAGGAATGACGGAGCTTACCTGACAACGGTGAGTCCATTGTTTTAGTAGTGGCTCTTGTAAAGCTTCTGTCCCGAGTTATTCTCTGTAAAGATATTTTGGCATAACATAATGTGATCAAAGAGTCCGATTGCAAATGTAGTCCTAGCCTGTTTTAGGTTGCTTTCTGTAATGGCCAGGGTTAATGTAACTACCATCAATTGTACTGTGAGTATCAGCTCTCCATGTAAACTGTATGTATTTATAGTTGAATCATTCTTGGGGAATTAAGAGACAGACAATTGTATATAGTGAATATAATAAAAGAAGGATATTAATTATGTATGCTTGTGGAAACTAGCAGTATTATAGACTGATTAAATACAATATGATAGACTGATTATGTGCAGTATTATAGACTGATTAAATACAATATGATAGACTGATTATGTGCAGTATTATAGACTGATTAAATACAATATG
>JAOXYF010000021.1:7489898-7508417 GCA_028565775.1 Sternarchorhynchus goeldii
CGTGTGCGCGCGTGTGTGTGTGTGTGTGTGTGTGTGTGTGTGTGTGTGTGTGTGTGTGTGTGTGTGTGTGTGTGTGTAGGGCTCTGGAGGGAAACTACGTGTCCCTGGAAAGAGCAGCAGGAAAAGACTAAACCCACAGGTGTCGGTGGACAGCATTGAACACTGGAAGAACCACAACCTTGAACATGCTGATCTACAGGTGTGACAGACTGAATGATTGAGGCCCTTCTGCCTGCTTTGCCTGGCTCATGGGAATAATTAACTAACTAATTAATGAATTAAAGTATAACCATTATGTTTAGAATACCAAATAGGTTTTCCATACTCCAGCTTTATTTGCAACCAGTTATTTATTTGGAACCCACTGTTACTGTTACAAGTTTGAGTCTATCATATGTGCAGTGCTACATCTTTGGTTCACTCATTCTCTCACAGACGGCGAAAGAATCTCTGCAGAAGGAGTCGGTGAACACACCCATCCTGCGGGTGACCTGCCCTCCTGACGCACAGTCTCACGAGCACATCTCCCACTTCCTGGGAACGGGCAGTGGACATTCCGTTCCAAACATATGGGCAGACCACAGAGTGCGACGTGCCATGTTTCCCACCCGCCAAAAGACCATTCAAGTTGACGATGATGAAGACATCTATCAGATGTTCGTGCCCACTGAGAACGATACAAGTGGGCACGATGCAGAAAGCGACCACGACACCTCTGGCGATCGCCCTGGACGACCCTGCAGCTGGCACGTGGAGCAGACCCAGGCAATGCAGTTGCACCTCCCGGCCAGCGGGGGTAGAGTGCTGCGTAGAGCAAGTAGCGTTGGAGAGAATCAAAGTGAGCGGCAAAGCCCTACAAAACGGCCTGCTCACGATGATGATGAAAACATTAACACGGAGTCATCGAGTAACGAAATATCTGGCTCTTCCTCGGCCGAACAGTTAACGATTGATGACATTGAGAATGTTTATGATAATATTAGTTACGATAATATTAGTTACGAGGAACTACAAGCCATGGGACTTATTCGGAAAGAGCAGGAAGTTAACCACGCCTCTTCAGGCGTGGCAGAGATCAAAACAATTGTACCTCCACAAATCTTAGTTTCTCCAGTTGAAACAGAGACTTCATCTGAAAGTAACAGGTCTTCAGGTCAAGAGGGGGCACCATTTGAACATAGTGACCTGCAGACAGCAGAGGAAGAGGAAAATGTTTATGATACCATTGTGTTCCGTGAGCTGCCATTAAGGTCCACTGAACCAGTGCCAGGAAACAGCCAAGCAGTTGAACAGCAAAAAGTGGAGTCAACTGAGAGAAACTTTACCGGCATCCATAACACAAGAACCTTTGTTTCTAATGAGAACCAAAATCTGGATAACAAACAAGTGGCTAAACGTCCTCTTCCTGAGATTCCCATTGTTTCAATAACTGGGATAGATAGTGAGCCAATAATTCCAGATATGCCCCCTCAGCAGTCAGGAGCCAGTTGCATATCGGAGCAAGTGGATGAGATCTGGAATGATCTTGAAAACTACATCAGGGATAATGAGAAGAAACCAGATAGGCTTCCTGCTGCATTCCCTGTGAATGGACCAGAATCCCCACATGAAACACAAGATTGTCAACATAAACCACAAAACTCGCCAGACAAATCGCATAGCTCCCCGACCAAAGTATGCAAGTCTCAGTCGAAAACCCAGGAGTCCCAACAAAAACCTCACAATTCTTCACGCAAAGCACATGAACCTCCCAGCAAAAAGGCTGCTTCTGGAAGCAAGACAATTGACTCTCCTCTAAAACCACCCTCAGAAGGTGTTCGGAAAGTCAACAGAACATCTGCAGCACAAAGTTTTTCTGCCTCCAGACCCATTCCCACCTTCCAAATTCCAGTCCTCAGTGTTCCCAGACTTGTGAGAGAGCCTACGTTTGAGATAGATGAGCCTGAAGAACCTCCATTTCCAGCTACACCATCTGTTCCTACACCATCCGTTCCTACACCATCCGTTCCTACACCATCCGTTCCTACACCATCCGTTCCGACACCTTCCCTTCCGACACCTTCCCTTCCGACACCTTCCCTTCCGACACCATCCGTTCCGACACCATCCGTTCCGACACCATCCCTTCCGACACCATCCCTTCCGACACCATCCCTTCCGACACCTTCCGTTCCGACACCTTCCGTTCCGACACCTTCCCTTCCTACACCTTCCCTTCCTTCACCTTCCCTTCCTTCACCATCCCTTCCTTCACCATCCCTTCCTTCACCATCCCTTCCTTCACCATCCCTTCCCACAACCTCACTTCCTCAAGTCCCCAACCCTGAACCTCAGCCTGGCACAGTCAAGAGTATCCGGAATAAACTAGCCCGGCTTAGCAGCGGTAGCTTCCGGATGGATGATGAAGACCCTCCTCCTCCAAAGGACCCTGAGCTCCAGGCATTGTTTAGTGGCCTGGACACTTCTCTCCTCCCTCTCACATCATCTACTCTGTTACTAACTGAGGACCAGCTGCTCGAGTTGGGGGAGAAGGGTAAGAACAGGGTCTTTCTTATGGCCAGGCAGTACAGCCAGAAGATCAAGAAGGCTAACCAGCTACTAAAAATGAAGAGCATGGACCATGAGCCTAGTTGCACAAGACTTAGAACAATAAACAAAACAAAAGACCTGGCTGCCATTCTGGAAGAGAAGAAACAAGGCGGGGCAGCTATAGGTGAGCTTCTGGCTTCCCAAATCCAGCTATAAGCGTTTATGTTTTTGTTGCTGTGTTTACTGTCTGAGTGGTTCTGTATTTAAGCTGTATTTATGAGGACTGAAACACACTACCTGTGCTTGCTAATCTCTTTCTCTCTCTCTCTCTCTCTCATAACAATCTCTCTCACATTAGGTGCAAGAATAGCGGAGTATTCTCAGTTATACGAGCAGGTGACATTTAAAGAACCTACTACTACTACCCCAATGCTGAAATCCTCACTGAGCATCGCAGGTCCTCACCCATTTTCTTCACGCTCAAGCCCGTTCTTGGCCTCGTCCCCCTCCCTGCCTGAGAGTGCCCTGGAGGCTGAATGGATGAACTGCACATACAGCAACGGCGAACTTGCTGACTTTGTGTCCTGGCCTGCTGAAGTAGGAGAGCGCTCTTCGACCCCTAATCAAAAGCTCACTCCTGCTACCTCTGTCCCAGCCCTGAGGAACCTCCCCCCTCCGCCGTGCAGTCCACCCAATCAGCGCTGGAGTGCCTGTGTGACTCCCCCCAGCAAAGATGACTCTGAGCATATTTACAGCACACTGGGACAGCGGAATGCTAAATCCTCGCCCTACAATCGCTGTCACTCATCATCCTCATTGGCTGAGCAGCAGGAGAAGGAGAACAATGGGGTTATGGGTAATCAGGGAGGTCACCCAGGGGTCAGCAGTGCTGCAGGGCGTGGTCTGGGGCCTCGGCAGCATAGTCTCCCTGACTGTCCCACCCAGGCGACCTCTGACCTCGCTCCATCATGTGACCTCACACTGAGGGACTCGCAACAAGTGTTGGTGCTGAACAGGCAGCCGTCCTTAAACGCACTGAGTGCCACCCAGAACTACCTGGCCAACTTCAAAGACAACGGTGATGACGACGACGATTACGTCGAGATCCGCTCAGAGGAGGAGTGTGATATGCTAGACCCAGTGCCCCCTGTTCCTGGGCAGCTACAGAGCTGGCTTGGGAGCCCTGTGAACCCGCCCACCACCTTACAAACCCATGGCCACAACCACAACTTGGCAGTGTCACTGCAGTCTATGGCAAACCCTGGCTCAGTCCTGCAAGACTACACATGGAGCAGTCCAGATGAAGGCCAACAAGACTACACGTGGAGCAGTCCGGATGAAGGCCAACAAGCTCTTGGTCAGCCAAAAGCTGTCCAGTCAATGCGGGGGAAGTTCCAGTGTCTCAGCTCCAGCAGTGTTGTGTAAGGAGCAGGAACACTGGGACAACTCTGTGCACAAAAAGGAGAAACCACAGCTCAGACAACCACATGGTGAAATGTTGCACACGTGCGCAACAACACAAAACACATTTATGAAATACAGCAAAGCTGACAACAAACGTGTTGTAAATAATGCTTTACAATAATGCTTGATCGTGTTCATACAGTTAGTCACAAATTTCACATCACTGCTTAAGTGGAACTAAGAACTGCACTAAACACATACCATGCAAATAAAACATTTGACTAATTTTTTTTCACATGATGTAGTGCACTACTCAGAGCGTACACAGCAGACCTTTTCACGTGAGATCTCGGTGCACTACTCGGAGCTTACATAGCTGACCTTTTTTCAGTCTCCGCTGTAGTTTCTGTCTTCGCTGTAGTTTCTGGCTTCGCTGTAGTTTCTGGCTTGTTTCAAATAGAAGTTTAGTTCAGAGTAAAACAAAAAAAAATCTGTTACCTATTTAAATGTTTTTAGCACAAACCTCTTCTTGTCTCGAACTCGGTGGGCAGAGGGATATCTCTCAGTCTGAAGAAGCGGAAGCCAAAGACTGTAGCCTGAGTGGAATTTGAAGTATTAAAAGGAATCCGTTTTCAGCTGTTGGCTGTCGTGTTCCCATATCACATCTACGTAGGTGCTCCTAATATCAACCCTCCAGCATGTAGATGCCCTACCACCATTCTGGATCCTGCAGTCGTGCTGGATGCCGCTGCATTTCCATACAAACCTTCAGTGGAGCATTTGAAGGACTTGAATGTGTTTATCCACCTTGATGTATGGTCTGAAGTTAGCATTTAAACATCAGTAAAATGGGATTCATTGATCTGGCATGTAGGCAGTTCCTTTTAAAGTAGCTATCCAATGAAAACTGAGCTAAGATCTGCTGGTGACTGATCCTCGATCAGTTATATCTACATGACATTTTCTTTAGCAGTCAACATCTTTACATACATACACATATATAAATATATATATATATATATATTTTACTATGCTGTACATTAGGAATTGATATAAATTCACCAGATTGTATACAGGCATACAATAGATATATTTTAGATAGTTTGTCGAGGAAGCTTAGCTATGCTTACCATCGGGTGGATCAAGGTTGTTTTCCCCCCTCAGTGTCAACTACAAGCCATGCCTCAGTTTTGAAGAACAGTAGTGACAACCTTATGCACTGCAGTAATCAGCAGCAGAGCTGCATTTATTAAGTTTGTTTCCAGTGTGATGAGTAGGATATTCAAACTGTTACAAGTAAAATGTCATAAAATTATAAATCTTTAAATTTTAGGCTTTTATCATCAAAAACACCATGTTAGCCTGTGGTTTGCTTAAAAATATTATACTGAGATGTATGCTTCATTTCAGCATTTTACATTTTCTGGTGTAATGTTTACTTTTGCAATTGTTCGCATCAAACAATACCACCCACTCACTGATGACAAACACAGCGTCACTGTTTGACGTTTGAAACACTATTGGGGAAAGTACACTGGTTGGTTCGCACAATCCCAGTTAGTTTATTCTTTTAATCACTCTCGTTCTTTAGAACATTTCTCATTTTTATTTATTTACATTTTAGAAATGCCTTGTTTATGATGCTTTCTGTGATGTTCCAAGTCTGATGCAAGAGGTTCTGAAACGTCTGGCTTTTATATACAGCTGTGTTAGATTTCAGAAATTTGATTTCAAGTGTTTTTTGAGGCTCTTTCTGTTTTTCCTGTAAGCACTGTTAAAGGTTTTTACCTGACTGAAATAAAATTCTCAAACATGGCCTATTGTTAATTTCATTGTAAATATACCAAAAGCAATATGAAGTATGTTTAAGTTTCTTTTTTTAAACTTGTTTTTGGTTTGTACCATTTGTTCACATTGCTTAGGCTTCACTGGTGGGGACTGTTATCATTCATTGAAATTCTTTCTTTTGCACTTTTTAGATTTTTATTTTCTAAATTTTTTTTTATTTGTAAACACTCTGTAAAGATGTACATTTTAGGATACGTCATATTTGCTGCCATATGTTTGCTTTCCATGGTCTTAATTTTAAATTAAATGTACTTTTTTCTTTTTTTAAAATGCCTAGTAATAACTGCTCAATGAAACAAATGCAATGGAGCCTATAAATAAATGTTCGGTTAAATCGTTTTTGTGGTGTGTCTGTTTGGTCATTGTTCAACTCTGTGGATTTGCTTTTCCATATATGAAACATTGCATCTTAGTTTGTTTCCACAGTGCTCCTGGTTTGTGGCGTACAGACTACACATGGCAGATTAAAGGTACAGTGTGTTAATCCAATCATTAATCAGACATAGACTGGAACATATACCTTCGTTTAAAGTTTGAGAAGAGTTTCTGGCAACTTATAAAACTGACAATGTTATGCATCATATAAAAAAAAAGGTGTTTGCTGTTGCTGCCTGCCCCACCAAACCACCACGGAGCAGGTGTTATTTGGGTGGAGCATCCACAACACTACAGAGGTTTGGTGGTGGTGTGTTGGTGTGTGTTGTGTTGTACCATTAGAAGATCAGACACAGCAGTATTGCTGGAGTTTTTAAACGCCTCAGTGTTACTGCTTGACATCTAGTCAATAGTATCCTGTGGGCAGTGTCATGTGTACTCTGATGAAGGACTAGATGACCAATGTACATTGTCCAGTGATGTATGAACTGACATCTCTGACTACAGGGAGGACCAATAAGGTAGGAGTGTCTTAATACAGGGGACAGTGAGTGGACATTGCTGTCTGATCTACTTGTATCAGCACAACACACCTTAACACACCAATACCACATCAATGTCACTGCAGTACTTAATGAATAATCCACCACCCAAGTAACACCTGTGGTGGTGGTGGGGCATCCTGACTACTGAAGAACCGGGTGAAAGGGGAATAAGAAAGTATGTAGAAAATATATGGATTACAGTTTGTAATTGCGGATCTGATAAAATGTACAGTGAACGTAAGCCCAAGGAGGTGTTCTTGATGAACTGATCGGTGACTATGGTAACGAATATGTGTAAGACGCAATAAAAATACACATTTGGGTGTGACGCTATAGTAATATTCCTATCCACTAGGGGGTTATAGAGCTAGGAATTTGTGCGCACAAAAAAGTCAGGAAGAGAACTACAGAAAATATTTGGGAATTGTAGTTCATTTCGTCAAACAGAACGTTTTACGAATCAGAGAACACAAAGTCAAGTAAGAGATAAAATGTGTAAATTATTTATTATTATCCTGTATTCTATTAGTGTATGTTCCTCCTAATCCATTTGGATGCGCGGTTCTCATTTTAGCGGATTCATTTATCTCGAACATTCCACATGCGCCTTCCGTTCGGCTTACCCACAATGCAGCACGAATCTCTCTTTCTTCTTTCGGAAAGTAGTGGTCCAAGATGTCGATGCTAGACGGTCCGTTAAATGTTCTCGGACAGAGAACGACCGGCGAGTCCGTCCGGACTCAAAATGGTAAGTATATTTTAATCGGTGTCGTGCACTGTTGTTGACTGCTTTTACCATAAATAAGGCGAAATAAAGAGTAAACTTTTCCGAGCTGGTTTCAAGCTAACTAGCCAGCTAGCTGACGTTCAGGCGCGTGCATTCGTGCTACACGTGCAGACAGGTTACCCCACACAGGATTCTGCTGTAAAAAAGATAATTAATGAAACTACTAGTGAAATGGTTGTTCAGACGTGACTGAATCGCCTTTTGTATTTGTTGTGTGTTTAACTTGGCTTTCTAGCTATATGCTGTTATTGTAAGCTCTTGTGTTTAGTCACAGCTAGTTAGCTAATAAGCTAAGGTTAGCTGTATATGGAGCCGAGATTCTGCCGGGTACGACCGCTCTCCTGCTACATGGATCATTAGCCCGTTTGTTAGTTTGATGGCTACCTTTATCAGATATTGGCGGCATTTAATGAGTTTTAATTAAGTGCGTAGCCAGTCTAGTTGTCACGTTTAACACATTACCTTATTATGAACTTAATGGAAGGGCTGGAGGGATCGCGGTAACGGTCTAGCTTGCTAGGTAAATTAATCAGCTTGCTAGCGTTTAGATTTTTTTTTGCTGAATTGGTTTAAATAAACACAGGTCATGCTGTTGATTTCTAATTTGCACACAAAAATGTAAATATTGACAGACGTCGAGGACGGTCAGTCTTTAGTTTCTCGCAATTTTGTGTATTTCTTTTTTGTTTGTTTTTGTAACCCGGCTTCTCTCCGTCTTTCTCCATCACAGTCATGGCTGCGGCTTCTATCGCTAACATTGTTAAGAGCTCCCTGGGCCCTGTAGGACTCGACAAAATGTTGGTTGACGACATCGGCGTAAGTACAGAACCTTACACTTGTGCCACACATGTCCTGTGGTCCCTTTATGATCTTATCTTCCTGTTATAAGAAGCATTTTTTGTTTGAAGCACTAGAAAACCTAATGCCAGCAAGTCCGGTTCGGTTGTCCCCTGGTGGCCGTTGGCTTGTAGACGCTCGTGCTACAGGCTGTAACTGCCGTTTGTGTCTTCCCACCTGCTCCAGGATGTGACCATTACGAATGACGGCGCCACCATTCTGAAGCTTCTGGAGGTGGAGCATCCTGCCGCCAAGGTTCTGTGTGAGCTGGCAGACCTGCAAGACAAGGAGGTCGGAGATGGAACAACATCTGTGGTGAGGTGCTTGCTTGCTTCTAGCTGCTCGCTCAGGGCAGGGGCTTCTGGGAGAGTTGCGTTACTATAGTTACAGTCATCCGTTTAACACTTGTTTGGTGACGTGTCGTACATTTGGTCTGAGCTGCGTTCTGTCCTGATGTCACATGGCTTCATGCTGCTGGCCATGGACTGTTGTCAAGGGCTTTAACACACCCTCAGGAGAAAGGTTTTAACCCCCTCATGCTGATACATCATTGGCTGGTCTGTTGTTTGGCTACTGGCCATTTTGAAAAGACTTGGATGTGTGTCCTGTTTTAGTACCATCCCCCTGCTCCCAGTCAGGGAGTGTGGCTATGCTAACAGGATAGATGAACTGTGTCAGAGTCTGAAGTGGTCTGCAGCTCTTCTCCTGCTACCTCTATATGAACTGATTGGACATTATATATGAACTGATTAGCACAGGGCCTCCTCAGTCTTCATTGCTATGTGTTAATTCTTCCTGTGGGTATGTGTGACTAGGTGATCATCGCAGCAGAACTTCTGAAGAGTGCAGACGAGCTGGTGAAGCAGAAGATCCACCCCACTTCCATCATCAGTGGATACAGGCTGGCCTGCAAGTAAGAAATGTCCCCTTCTGCTGGGGGATGGCCACATGTGCCCTCCTGCATGTCTGGAACAGGCCTTCATGAAAACTGGACTCTCTCTTTGTTTCTGATTTCAGGGAAGCGGTTCGTTACATCAGTGAGAATCTCACCATTGGCACAGATGATTTGGGCAGGGAATGCTTGGTCAACTCTGCCAAGACCTCCATGTCCTCCAAGATCATCGGAGTGTATCCTCTCTGCTCCTGCATTGAGCTGGTGCACCTCTCGTGCTAGAATGTTCTGTAGTGTTGTGGGTAACGATGTTTCTTCTGTTGGGGAACGAGGTTCAGTCTATGTTCTGTAACATGACATAAATTGTACGTCGCTCTAGATAAAATGGCACCAAGGGATTTGAGCCCACAACGACCCAACAGCATGTGTGTTAGCGGTAATGAGTTGATTTGAGCGTCTGCTTTTTGTGCTGTTGGCTGTGTTGGCATTTCCTTTAGCGCTTTAAATCCTCTCCTTTCTTATGTTTTGTTTGTTGGAGTTGTGCTCATCAGCCAAGGTGCATATGTGCAGGTAGTAAATGATATAGAACAGAACAGCTGGTCTTTGCTGTGTGTCTGATGTTGACCCTTGACCTCTGGCCTGTCAGTGATGCGGACTTCTTTGCGAACATGGTGGTGGATGCAGCCATGGCTGTAAAGTTTGTGGACGGGAAGGGCGTGGCCCGCTACCCCATCAACTCGGTGAACGTGCTCAAAGCTCATGGGCGTAGCCAGAAGGAGAGCTTCCTGGTCAACGGCTATGCCCTCAACTGCACCGTTGGCTCTCAAGGTGGAGGATGAGTTTCATTGTGTTTGCACTGGTGCAGGGGAGGATGGGTGTGTTAGACACTCTAGTCCTGGATAATCAGGCTGAAACACGGTGTCGGTTTCTCTCTCGCACGCATACTAAACTGGGTCAGAACAGGTGAGTGGGATCGGGTTTGTTGGAGAGGGAACCTGAAACACTGTGTTTGACTGCAGCTCTTCAGGAGCAGAGCAGGACCCTTTGGGTTGGGGGGAATCTCCCCAGAGGTTGTAGGTTTGCTTCGTCTCCATGGGGAGCACAGGAGAGGCCAGAGTCGCCTTCTCTTTAGTCCACATTCAGAATGACCCACTCTTGCTAATCTAGCTAATTAAAGGAGTTTTGTCCATATAAGTTCTCACCATGGTTTTCTCAATGTTCTCAGTGAAGACTGAAATGGTAAGCTGTGTGTGTCCGTGTGTCCTACACACTCAGGTATGGTGAAGCGTGTTCAGAATGCTAAAATCGCCTGCCTGGACTTCAGTCTGCAGAAGACTAAGATGAAGCTGGGTGTGCAGGTGGTCATCAACGATCCGGAGAAACTCGACCAAATCAGACAGAGGTAGTACACACGCCCACAGACCTTTGTATTCCCATTTCAATTGCTACCACACTAACAATGGTGTGTGCGTAGTTATACGCGTGGGATAAACTATCGTCAGCCTGAACTGTCTTGCACAGATGCACACGTTTGTGTTACTGATGTGTGTTTGGGCTGTACACAGTAAAACATCTGAACACATTTCATTCGTCTCTGAAGATTCGGCGTCACCATTGATTACCATGTCCACCAGTGACCTTTCAGCTGTAAACATCCTGGTTCAGTACAGAAGTGGTCGACCCCTGCATCCCTGTGAAACGGTGAAGCCTGTTCCATCAGGCCTTTGTTTCCAGCTACAGGGGACGTGACCTGAGCCAGTATCGCTCCACTGATCTGCTGTGCTGTGTGAAGGGTTGCCATAGATTCCTGGAGATCCCCTCCATTAACACCCTGTCCTCCTTTTCCCACATGACTCAGAGAGTCTGACATCACAAAGGAGCGCATCCAGAAAATCCTGGCGTCGGGAGCGAACGTCGTCCTGACGACAGGCGGTATTGATGACATGTGCCTGAAGTATTTTGTGGATGTCGGAGCCATGGCTGTTCGCCGGGTGTTGAAGAAGGACCTTAAGCGCATCGCCAAGGCAACTGGCGGTAAGCCCTGCCCACTTGCAGACGTTTCAGTATACATTATATGCATTTGTTTCTTGTCTGCACACTTTTTATCCTGTTACCATATAGAATATTTACGTACCCACTTGGTGGTGTGTGTTAAAGGAAAATGTAATGAGGCTGAATCTGGTTAATGGCTTCACCTCCTGGTGTTCCACCAGTAGTCGTCTCTCTCTGAGCCATGCGTGTGCTGGAGCCTGCTTGGTTTGGAAGTTAAAGCTCTTCTTCAGATGTGCTCAGTACTAAAAAAAAAAAAAACCCATAATGACTGTTTTTGTCCCTCTGTAGCCACCATCTGCTCGTCTCTGTCAAACCTGGAGGGCGAGGAGACATTTGAGGCGGCCTTGTTGGGTCAGGCTGAGGAGGTTGTGCAGGAGAGAGTGTGTGATGACGAACTCATCCTCATCAAGAAGTAAGAGCATGACTCAGCATTTACACCTCCATGCTTAGTGTGTATGACTTACCCCATTCGTAGTTCTTTAGGTTTTAATGCATTGTCTCTCACTCACTTCCCTCTTTCAGTACGAAAGCACGTACCTCTGCCTCTATAATCCTGCGGGGGGCGAACGACTTCATGTGTGACGAGATGGAACGCTCCCTGCATGATGCCCTGTGTGTGGTGAAGAGGGTTCTGGAGTCCAAGTCCGTGGTCCCAGGAGGGGGCGCTGTAGAGGCAGCGCTCTCCATTTACTTGGAGAACTACGCCACCAGCATGGTGAGTTTATCATGGTTAGGGTTGGGGAGGTGGGTGGGGGTTGAGCTCCCATTGAATTTGCTGCAGTGCCTGTGTGGTGGTGTGTGCAGTTATACGCGTGGGGGAAAGAACACTGGTCATGAACATAAAGTGAGGAGCTACAGAACACCTCAGCTGTGGGCTCCACCTGCTCTGCTTATGACACACACCGTCTCCCTCTTGTTAGTTAATTAAATACACAGGGTTTTAGTTCTGATGAACCCACTGAACAGGGAAACGACTTGATGTTCAAATATGTTGGTTCCACGTTTTAATTCTTGTGTGTACGTAGGGCTCGCGGGAGCAGCTTGCTATAGCCGAGTTTGCTCGCTCTCTGCTGGTCATCCCCAAGACCTTGGCAGTGAACGCAGCGCAGGACTCCACTGACCTAGTGGCCAAGCTGCGAGCCTTTCACAACGAGGCCCAGGTCAACCCCGAGCGCAAGAACCTTAAGTGGTGAGTTACACACACTCACACATGCGTGAGCTGCAGACTCCAACCAGGCTTCAGAGCTCTGTCATAAAGCCCAGTACACCGTCATATACCCCACTACACAGTAGTTATTGTGGGCAAATACAGCTGCAGAATGTGTACTCGCTTAAAAGTATCATCAGGCCTACTGATACCTTGCAAGACTGTGATATGCAAATGAGCATGCCTATGAATAATAATTTTGCAGTCTTCTAATGTTGTACTCGTTTTGAACATTGAAGCCTCCCATTCTGAGTCAGCAGCAGCTTTGGACTGTACTCTGCACTTAGCTGCCTGGTCACCAGGGGGCAGCACCGATCCCTAGCAGATCAGAATGTTTTTGCCAGCTCTCACTTGTTCACATTGCAGGCATGCAGGGGGCAGCACTGGGCAGAGACAGGATTACGTAGTGATGCAAAAGGCAGATCCTTGAGCCAGATTCTGCACCCAATGCAGAAATGTCCTCTCCTGCATTAGTTTTCCATTAGTTTTTTAAACTAAGGTTTCGAACAAGTGTGCCACTGGGCAGAGTGAACAATATATGTGACCGATTTCCCCCCACGTGTCTGTCTGCATTAAGGATCGGGTTGGACCTGGTGAACGGGAAGCCCAGAGACAACAAACAGGCCGGCGTGTACGAGCCCACTCTAGTCAAGACCAAGAGTCTGAAATTCGCCACTGAGGCAGCCATTACCATCCTCCGAATCGATGACCTCATCAAGCTCTTCCCAGAGCAGAAAGAAGGCAGTCCCTCTTACCAAGATGCCGTCCAGTCAGGCTCTCTGGAAGGCTAAAGCCCACCTCCATCTAACTGCTATTGGCTGATTCCGGTGTCGCCCTGCTCAGCCATCTGTATTTATGGATATCGCCGAGGTTCAGTTATAGTGTAGTATATGCACTTTGCTTGTTTGTTTGTTTTTCTGTGGCAACATGGCTGGTTGCTATTGGAATTGTACCCAACAGTTTGTTTTTGGTCACTTGGAAGAAAATAAACAGTTATATATGACTGAAATTGTTTGATTCTGTAATTACTCCATTTTTCGACACGAACACTGAACATGCATATTACTTGCACAAAACACCCTCTGGTGAAAAGTGGACCAGAGAAATTGTAACTTATGTAAAGGCATCAGACACGAGTAACAATAAATAAACACTCCACATTTCATGGTGTTTTGCAGAGATAATTTGTTAATGTACTAATGAGCACCACAGAACAAAGCTCCGTCCAGTTCAGTGTGATTATGCTGTCTCAGTCTGCACAGTAGTTTAATCGCAGTCACAGGCTAATTTAACAATTAAACTTTGGAACCCTCTGTTTACATTCAACAAAAATAAGGTACATGGGATTGTGTGTGTTATTGGGATGTTGGGGCTCTATTGGGGTCTAAAGCTCTGTCTTGCTGCGTTTCTTTTCCAATGTATATCTGATATATACCTCAGTACAGCAGATCTACAAATAACCTGCTTGTCCTTTTTTTGCAACATCAAGATGATTTGAAGCTCTGGGTATCTAGAAGGCTGTGGTGTATAATGCAAATAAGTCATAATGCAATAAGTCATATCAGAAAGCACACTTTCATAAAAAGTGTTTTGTTCTTTTTTTTTTCTTTTATAAAATGCAGCTCACATGAGATGGAGAAACAAATTGCTTTGTAGTCCTGTGAATTAGTTTATCCTTCGTAGAGTGCTTTAAAACATTTGGTACAGAATCATTCTCAACGTTTAAATTTTTCTGTGAAGAAGAATAATTGTAAAATTACTTCTTGTTCCTTTGAGTGCGTCTCTGGAGGTTCTGGTGATCTGCACATTATGAAGCATTATGTGGGGAAATAACTGGAAGTTCAACAAAACCGAATTATTTAAGATCTTGAAATGTACTCAGAGCTGTTGAAAAGTCTGTGATTGGTCTGACCATCTCAACGGGGACTAGGATGGTAACAGTGGTTTTCTAACACATTGTTTCTCCACCCGAGGCCTGTGTTCCAGCACAGCCGAGCCAAGCCCTTACTGACACGGATTATCTGGTAGGAATGAGGTTGGAGCAAAAATCTGGACTATTTGAAGGGTCTCAATGACTGGGATGGGAAACACTGCATGTAAAGGTTCACCCCCTTCTTATACCACTTTCTAGATACATCAGCATAGTGAGAGGGAACTTCTGTTTTCCAGACCGGTTCAGACTGGCTGGCACCGGTTGGCATCTCCGTGGATCCAGTGGCATATCTGGGCGAATTTGGCTGGAGTGATCCGGACTGCCACGTTGTAGTCCGTTAGGGTGCCGTTCACATCCACCCACCTGTGTCCGGTGAAGACGCCAATCACATTCCTCCTCCACCTGGACCTCCGCCCGCCTGGCTCCCGGAGCCTAACGTACACGCCTGCACCACTGGACCCATTCAGGGCATCGCAGTATTGATACATCAGCTCCCCAGATTCCTGGGACACAGAACAGAACCGATACACCACTTTCCATGGGTGGTCGTCGTCGAAGCTGGAGAAGTGGACCCGGCCACCCGGGGTCATCACAGTGGGCGGAGCCATGCCCAGGATCATGGGCTTCACCCCAGGCGACCGCTTCAGCTTCAGTAGGGCGTAGTCATAGTCGGGGGCGACCTGCCCACCCACATCACTCATCCAACCCTTGGGGATGTACATCTGCTGTACTCGTGTCCAGCGCAGTACTGGCCGCTTGGGCTCCACCCCCTCTGGCCCGCCCCGCCTCCCCCTGCTCCTCCTCCTCCCCTTCTGTCTCTCTCTTTTCCTTCCCCTGCCTTCAGGGCCGTCACCACCCTCCACACTTCTTGCCCTGCCCTCCCTGAAGCCCCACCCCCGGGCACGTTTGGAGCGGAGCTTCATCACGCCCACTCGCAGCCGGCCACTCCCACGCACGTAGTCCCGGCCGTCGTGGACGCAGTGGGCGGCGGTCAGCACGTGCTCAGGTGACACCAGGATCCCCGAGCAGCCCGTGGAAAGCTTCACTGAAGCAGCGAATGGGTAGCTGGTGACGAAGCGCTCGTCCGCGATCACGAAACGCCCGTCCGCGCCATACACCTGCCTCTTCCTGCGTTCGAGGCGGCCGTGCCTGCCGTTGGGAGCAGGGGGCACCACACCTTGCAGCGCCACCTCCGTCAGCACCCGTGTCCCGTTCTCATACAGTGTCTCGTAAGAGAGGAACCGCTCCAGTTCAGCCCGCCCTGCTTCCGGAAGGTTCCTTTGGCACTCGATCCCGCACATCGGGCCCGGCTCCACAGGATCCCCGGCGACGAACCCAGGGTTCTGCAGCCGCACAGTACGTCTGTCCATCAGCAGCGGCACCTTCGGTCTAGACCAGCTGTAGATTTCCTCGCTGGTCTCGTCTCGCAGGGCATCCGGTGAATCCGGAGCCAGGAGCACCACACAGCACAGAAGAACAAAACGACTCATCACTCCTCACCCTGAGAGGGAGAGAGAGCCAGAACAGACAGTCAATGGTACAGGTTAAATACTTCCATCAGATATTACAGGATCCACAAGAGCATGACAGTTATTTGAAAGTGATGGTGCTAAAAAACACCCCAGATGGACGTCTCTCTGCCCTGCAACCCCTTAGTCAATTCTGTGATTCTAACTTGTATGCCAGGCTTCCAGTAGCTATTTTACAAAGGCAGATTACTGTCTAGATTACTGTCCTAAAATGTAGTCTAGATTACTGTCCTAAAAACTAGTCAATTTTACTGTCCTATGGCCTAGTCTAGATTACTGTCCTTAGATTTCTGTGCTAAGGTCTAGTCTAGATTACTGTCCTAATGTCTAGTGTGCTATTCATGTCATTTGACTTGTGACATTTTGAAGTTTCGTTTTTTTCCTCTCCACGTAGGCACAGTGGACAGGTTTCGCGAAGGAAGCAAACACAGGCAACAAGAAATTTAAAGTCCTAGTGTAATGTACGGTACAAGTCGGAAGACGGCGCTGTTGACTTGTATTTGCCACAAATGTTTCAGTACGAAACGAACGGTGGCAGGACAGCCCGGCATCAGTGGTTAACTCGGCTCTCTCAAGCGTAAGTGGTATTATTGCTGATTTACATAAAAAGTAATGTTGCGGACTAATACATTATTATGCATAAAATCCGAAAATATTCCTACACGAAATATTTAATAATCATAACAATAACTGTTGTATTGTAATAAATATTGTACATGCTGCAGATGCATAGCCATAAATGAAGAACGATGTTTTTAGTATGTTCTTAATTTATTTTACCGGAGCAGACCAACACATGCAAACAATCGTAACACATACAAACTTTTGTTCATTGCATTGAAATGAAATTATATAATCTAAACGTGATTAAAGTTTATACACGGAACTTCAAACGTAAAAACGTACCTTCGTGCATTCGACACGGGTGGGTAGAACTTCTCTAGAGATTTTAGCTGCGAATAGGATAAAAGAAACAGTAACGTTATCCTAAGGTATTTAGCACAGCGCCGCGCGGTGCGCCTCTCTACGTGTCGCGTGGGTCAAACCAGCAGAGATAATACAGGGGACGTGCGTAAGCGCAGGAGCGCGCGAAGGTCGGTTACTTGCGTCGAGTGTGGAAAAGCATTAAAACAAATATGTTCTTGTGCTTCACGGCGAGTGGACAGAGAACAGAAGGCGTGGGTGATCTGAGAGTAATGAGAACTCTTTTAATTTCTTTGGAAAACACCCAGTTCGATAAAGAACTAAGGGAGCGATTGCATTATGCATGTTAGCCATGGAGGTTATTTTACGATGTTGTCACGATGTGACTCCTTCAATGTTTCTAGCATGTATATATAGCGGAATATCCTCTAGAGCACTCTGAAGCGTCATTGCTCCAAACGCAGATTTGTGTACGCTACTGCGTGTCGTATTTTCCGCGTGCGGAGTGGAGAAGGTCACGCGCCTGTTACCTGAAGCTGCAGATAAAGCCTGGTAACCATTCTGACAGGGACAACAGCAGACCTGGCCAGTCGCCCAGCTAGCGCACTTACAGCTGTGCCTTTTAGTACAAGTGTATGGCATCTCTCTCTCTCTTTCTCTTTCTGTCTGTCTCTGTACATCCCTACATGTTCTAGCTTCCCTCATGTGCTACACACAACATGTAATGTTGGGTACAGATATATGACAAGGACAAACTCTCTCTCTCTCTTTCTCTCTCTCTCTCTCTCTCTCTCTCACACACACACACACACACAAACACACACAGGTTTTAATTTGAATAGCTAAGGGTTTGATTGATATACCTGGAAATGTCCATAGGTGATTGGTGAGGTCAGGTTAAGTCTAGAGCAGGGCCACCTGAGCTCTGTTCTTTTGTAAATGTTCAGTACAGAACTCTAGCACATTTCTGTACGAAACTTCCAGAATAAACTCAGGACTAAGTATAAGCAAAGGACACTACACCACCTGGCTGAGTGATCCTGACAGGGTGATCCTGACAGGGTGGTCCTGACTGGATGATCCTGACTGGCCTCAGCCTCAAACAACTGAGAGGTGGAGTTTTGGCCCTTTCCTCCTTTCGTTTTACTCCGTCTGGTTTTTGTCTTTTAAATTCATGTTTTGAAGAATGGAAGATGAGTTCTTATTGTGCGGCTGCTCCACGGCAGCTGAGATAAGGGCAGAGGTGAAGGGGTTAGATAGTTTTGGAAAGTTCTCCAAGCAGAATATTCCCTTTCTCTCTTGCTGTGTCTCTAGCATTCTTTCTTTCTTGTATAAATAATCCATTTAAAACAGAATTTGTTGTTTATGAAAACAGTCTGTTAGGAGAGGAAAAGAGAGACACTGTAGGGAGTGATTACAGGTGTTTATGTATTTGCGTGTATGTATGTGTGTATATGCGTGTGTGTGTGTATGGTTTTTGTGGAGCTGTTTTCTTCATCCCTCTACAACACACATTATTTTAAAAGTGCCTGCCAGCTTTCTGCCACATGTCTGTGTTGAGGTGGTTTTTGATTGCATCACTGTGTTGAGGTGGTTTTTGATTGCATCACTGTGTTGAGGTGGTTTTTGATTGCATCACTGTGTTGAGGTGGTTTTT
>JAOXYF010000021.1:7525543-7567247 GCA_028565775.1 Sternarchorhynchus goeldii
TTTTTTAATGATCTCATTTTTATTGTGACTAGTGTATAGAAACACCTATTGGATGAATATAAAAAGTAATTTAAAAAGTAGTTGGGCAGAGGTGCAGGCTGCTGTTCTCTTGGAACTAAGTGTGTGCAGTAGAATCCAGACAAGGCCAACGTTCCAGCTAACACTGACAGACCAGATTTGAATTTTATTCCTCTTCTGAATCATGAAGATAGCTTCATCTGTTGTCCTACTTTCAGTCTCCTCACTCTCTGGCATCCACCCACACCAACACAGGCACCCATACCCTCACAGACACCCACACCCACAGAAGGCACCTATACCCACATAGGCATCTACACCCATGCATTCACACACGCCCACACAGAAACTCTCTCCAAGCTGTAGCTATTCCAGATAGTTGGCTTTGAGCTCAAGGTGTACTGTCAGGGGTGATGACAGACAGGTGTAAGACAGACATTCAAGGTTTGCTGTTTGTCAGATCCCAACAAAGAAATGCTTATTGATATGCTCCAGGATGCATTTATTTTTTTAAATAAATAAAATTTGAATGTTAACTTTAATAAACTTTGGGCCTCCAGTTTCCCAGTGTCAGGTTAGACTTTCCAGTGATGATTCTTCATTCTCACTGCAGGTTTAGTTCAATGTTCATGTCTGAGAACATGAAGTGTAGACACAATAGCACTGCATTGGAAGGGTATTTGAGAAACTGCTATACCTGATTTCTATATGGTCTCTGTTGTTGTTTTTTTCCTGTTATTCTTTCATGATAGACTTGAAAGCCTATATATTAATATCCAAGTATTGTTTTTATATTACCCTTTCACAAGAGGTGGACACCTCTGCTTTCACACACCTGCATAGGTTTGACAAAAATGTAAAACACCAATAGTGCTTGTATCTCACTGAGAAAATTGTACTGTCCTGTATTTTGTCAAGTACTTTGATGGTTTTTGTGTGGGACTGTTCACCCAGACAGATACCTGTCACTCACATGCTGCCGTGGAAACCACATTGAATGTTGCTGCTAATCAGGGTCTGATTTCAGACTGTGTTCACAGCAACCTCCTCTCTGCTCTTCTTGCTTCGCTGCTATGATGTTTGGTCCTGTTCCTGCACATAGATGGAGCACAACACACCACACGACACAGCCCACGACCCTGTGCAACCTCTGCCTCCGGTGGGCGTCTGCTGTTCTTCAGACCGAATGCTCAGCACTGTGGCCAAAGAAATGTGAGTGTCTACTTCACACACACATTCTACACCTTCTAGTGGTTCCTGTGACCAGAGGCAGAATTTACAGTCTTCGTCCTTAACTCACATTGTTAAATGTTTAGCTCATAAAGGCGAGACACACAGTGTAATAGATTCATAAGGGCAGATGGCAAACACCAGACAGAAGATCTCAAGACCTGCTGAGATACAGAAGGTCTGTGATATCCAAACCAAACAGCTTGGACATGCAGCAAACTTCTTACCATGAGAAGATAAGAGGAGGGAGAGGGGAAGAAAGACTTATTACCATGAGAATATGGAGGGAGAGAGGAGAAACAAATCCTTCAAGAATTCAGGCTGAGGGGAAACTGTTGACTTTATGACCGATCCATCATCCTGTCTTTGCTCTCTTTGCTCTGGCTCGTTAGCTTGAGCTGTAACACAAAATCCCAAAATGCCGGCGTAGGATCACCACGAAGGTTTGAGGATTCGCGGATTATGGAACAAGTGTGCAGACCCTGGCATCTGCCGGGCTGAGCTCTTCTCCCTGGGTCAGGAGCTCCGAGACTCTCCTCGCTCAGGAAGACTGTGTTCCCCACCCGAGCCTGGACAGCCCCAGCGATGGTTCGAGCTCCAGTCCACCGTCCCCTCCCCTCCCCCAGCGAGGGAATGTTTACCAGGCCTGAGTGATTTAACGTCAGTCTAAGGCCGGCGAGTTTTGCCCTGGTGAGTTCTGAGTGCTTTTTATGGTGATCATAGCAGAAGTCAAAATTCAGATCGTGCCATGAATGCTGTTAAAGACGCAGACAAGCACTACAGCGCACACACACTTCTGACACACTCGCACTGATCTGAGAACAGTACAGCCCGAGTCAGGGTGTGGTCTGTGACAAATCCCAACCTTCAGAGGAATTACCCTCATACCCTGACCATAACCCTGACTCTAAAAGCCAGTCCTGCTGAACTGCCCTGAACTGAACACTCCATGTCTAAGAGCTCTACTACCGTAACACCAGTCAGTAAGCTAGAACCGGGCCAGCTGAGCTGAGTCAGCAGGTCCAGTGCACCCGATTCACCTCACCAGCAACAGATGTGGCCAATCAGTGGAGGTACACAATACAGCTTTCTAATTCAGAGACATGGGTTGAGTGCATAGGTTATTAAGATGTAGCATTTCCATGGAAACGTGCGGAAGCAATTGGGCTTCTTCTGTTTCTAAACGAACCCAGCTGGTCTCTTCATTGCTAACGGTTTATAGAATTGTGGGAATATAACTCTGTCCAGGTGTGTATAATAGAACTGTGGCCAGGTGTGTATTGCTGCACAACATGTCAACTTCTAAGTGTGTGGATCAGTTTCAGATGAACCTGTTTCTTGGCGCAGCCAATAGGCTGTGGCTTTTCTGAAATGGTAGGATTCTGTACAGTAGCTAGAACAAGAACTCGAGTGCAAGAACTGCAGTACATGTGGTGTTCTGCAGGTTCTAACCAACTCCTTTGGGTTTTCTGTGTGTCTGTCCTTTCAGAACAGGTGCTTGTTAACTCATAAACATTCAACCTCTCTTTCTTTTCCCCTGCCTCTCTCTCACTGCACTCAGGCAGTCAGCATCACGTGACCTTCACCATTAACCTGGCCGTGGGTCAGTCTCAAGCTTGTGAAGATGGCTCCCCAGAAGACAGGGTCAGGAGGAGGTGAGGGGTCAGCACCAGCGCCTCCTCAGAGTGATGTGAGGGTGTGGGGGTCAGGTCATATGAGGTGAGATGCTCGACAGAAGAAGGGAAAGGTTCTCCAGCCAGGCAGCCTGAGTGTTCCAGTGGAGTAAATCCACTCTGAGACGCAGCGGCAAGAAGCCAAGGCTGTGGTGTGTGTGTGTGTGTGTGTGTGTGTGTGTGTGGGGAAAGGACATTGGGAGTGTGTGTGGAAGGGACATTTCTTGGTGCGTTTCAATGTTTTGTCTATTCCAACAAAACAGGTTTCCTCAGAGTACGATAAATCTAGTTTAATGCACAAATGTTTGCATGAGATATTCTCAATCTATGTTTTGAAAAGAATTTCTCTGGTTTTGATTGTAAAAACCAAATAAGTTCATCCTGATAGAATAAATGTGTCCAGTTTGTCCAGTATCATCTGCTCAGGTTTTGGTTTCCAGTGCAAGTGGACATTTTTCTGTATTTTAAGGGTGAACAGGAATGTTACAAAGCTCTTGTGTGCGTACACACACACACACACACACACACACACACACACCTTTTAGAATTGAGTGGTGATGCACAAAGATGTTAACACACACCAGTACCAACATGTATACACAACAATGTGTGATTCAGAAACACACACTCTCACTTACACTCACACACACACACACACTTACACTCACACTTACACACACATGCATTTGTATGCCCATACTAACACTGCAGGAAACATGACCACGGCTGGGTTAAACCCTCTCTGCCATGTGTTCATGTGTAATTCTTGTAATCAAAAAAACAGTTTAAAGGAACAAAGCAAAGACAAGCGCACACACACACACACACACACAGTGTTTGGTGAGAGGTTCACGTTTGGGTCTTGTGTGGTTTTTGCTGAGGAACGTGGGCTGGTGTCATGTGTTCAGCTGTGAAACACATGTTGGCCCCAGAGATGAAGCTGATCTACACTGTGCTGGAAATGCAAATGAAGGCAGAGAAGCAGGACTGGGAAGTAGGCCAGGAAGTCCAGAGGCATGTGTGTGTGTGTGTGTATGCATGCATGTGTGTGCGCATGTGCATGTGCGCGTGCATTCGCGTGTGTGCGCGTGTGTGTGTGTGTGTGTGCAGAGCAGTTGAGACTGGCCTCAGCTACAGTATGCGTTGGCATATGCTTGCTTGGAGTAAATGACTAAGAGAGAGCTTTCCTCATCAAATCCACTAAACCACAAATCTAAGCTCATAAATGGAGAAAATCATCAGCATGTACACACACACACGCACACACACACACACACAGAGTAACATCCCTGATTGCAGCACCTAGCGTTCCTTCACTGGATTCACTCCTCACATTCCTCAAATACGTAGCAGGGACAGCGAGTGGATTGGAGGACCGAGTGGAGCAAAACAGGCAATCGGCCTTCGATTAGTTTGGTCTGGCAGTGACGGGGAGCAGCACAGAGCTGGTGAAGTGTTAGTTATGCATCTTGCGCAGTAGAGCAGAGTCTCTCCCACTCACACAGTTCCAAGACCTGCCCTGTGTCTGTCTGTCTGTGATCTACCCGGTACACACTCCCATCACACACACCCGTCGAGCCGCTCTGCTGAGAGGCCCACAGCTGTGGTCTTTTATTCTTAACCAAAGCTTTAATGGACAAAACACTGAAGCACATAATCACAGCAATGGGATGGATGAGGGGGTGGGGACTGGAACCTTGTGTGCTGAAGTAATTGTACAGAAGCTGGTATTTCTGGTCGTAAAGTAACTGTGTGTGTGTGTGTGTGTGTGTGTGTAGTTTTGATTATACAGACTAGAGCTTTGTTATTGGTATTGAATTTGTAGCTGATTGATGATTACTGGAGATGACGCGATGTAGCCGATGATTACTCCACAGATCTTGTAGCACACCCAAACATGGCACCAGCCGCACCCTGCACACTCACGCACTGCATCCTGCTCTATAAAGGATGCGCACCGATTTCTTTTAGACCCACCAGTTTTTTTAGGAACATTAGTTTCCTCTTTGCCAGCTCCTTCCCTCTCTGGTTCCTCAGCAGAGCAGATTAGGCAGCTGATGGATACACTGAAACGTGGCAGTTTGATCTTTATGGCAGTGAAAAGCAGTAATGTCCAACTGTTCATCCATACCACTGTTTACACTGGCGCCTTCCAGAGCGGAAATATTATAAATAAAATGGAACCCTTTCCACCAGCCAATCCTATGGCAGATCAGCCACTGTCATCACCATCGTTCCAGTGAAGGTAGAACATTCTGCACCAACCAATGGCGGAGTGGAAAAAGCCCCAGCTGTGAGGAGGAAGATGTTGAGTATTTGCACAGCAGTTAAGGATACTGTCCATAAAAATGGCTTTTGGAAGCTCAGCTCTACCAGTGAAGTAACGGCTTGCAGGGTCATTAAATGCTCATGCAGTTAAATATGTATTTTTATGGTAGGATCAGGAGTCAACTGCACTGGACGTAACTACGAAATGTGAGTGAGCGTCTTTCTTTAGTATTGCCTCCTTTGCCAAAGCGTTATTCATTTGACAATTATTCCAAAAAGAGTTCTTTGGCATAATTTTGGCAGGAGTAAGAGTAAAAAATACTTTCAATAGATGAACAGTTGGATCCAAACAAGCTTATCTGTGGTTTAGAATATCGTGTGATCATCTCTGCAGTAATGTGGGTGGGTTGACAGAGGCGGACTGACGTGGACTGTGACCCAGGGGTGCAGAAGGTTTGTCAGAGAGCATAGGGTTGTTGGGCAAATTTGTCCTCCAGAGGCTTAGCAGTAACCCCGCCTGGCTCATGGGATTACAGCGTTCTAGAATCCCACCCGAGCTGATTACCAGCTCCCGCCTGTCAGTCATGATGTCACAATATATGAGTCCCTCCCATAACTCCTCCCCCTAGTCACTGAGGGGCTGTAACAAGGAGCAACTGATCTGTTGGTATTTATGAGATTTCCTGTTTGGTTACAGGAGCCAAGTTTAAAACAACTGACGAAACACGACTCGATAAGGCTCCTCTGTCCTGTTTTCAGAAAAAGACTTTCAGAATCATCCACTCCAGGTGATTCTCTTCTTGTCCAAAGTGGTCTCCTAGTCCTGGTTTTGCAAAACTCTTCAATAGACAATTTAGTGTTTATTAGATCAACTTACCTAACCGACTAATCAAATCATTACTGGACTGTTCATTGGCTCATTCAGGTGTGTCAGAACTTCTCCAGGACCAAGAACCATGTGTTCAGGTCCAAAAGTCATGTCTCCAGGAGGATTGAAAGCTGTTTCGTCAAGCAAGCCCCAATACTCCTGATCCAGCTACCAGGTAGTTTCACAAAACTTTCTCTAAACTGTGCTTGGCTATTGTCTTCCAGTAATGAGGAACAGGCCTCTGTCAGCTAGCATGGTAAAAGGATTCCCACGCAAGGTTTGAATCCTGGTGCCTGCGGTCTTTTAAACATGGTAAAAGTATTACTATATTGGCACACCTCATTCTTGACAGCAATGCATCAAAAAACTGCTCACATATTGGTGCTGATTTGAGACCAGTTTTACACATCTATTATAGCAATTCTGACTGCACTTTTGGGGCACTCCTGGCCTTGAGTGTTCAAGCTTGACCCATCCACTTAAGTGGTGATTCTGAAAGATGCATGCTGCTCCACAGCTAGCTTAGCATTAGCATCAGGGTAGATGTATGCTGCAGGTACAACACCAGCTGAGAACTCTCTCAGTAAATGAAAGCTTCTACGCTTAATCATTGGATGGCAGAGCCCTGACTTTCAGTCATAGTGGACTCTGTTCACATCAGTGAACTCTGTTCACATCAGTGTACAGATCGCCCTGAACCAGCTTCAAAGGCTGAACACTGGCAAGACAAACGCTGGGGACTGGCACTGACACCCGGGGGAGAGCACAGTGTTTTCTGGATATTCCCAGAGCCACAGGTCATTAAATGAGCCATTTATGCAGCGCGAGCCAATATCAAGCAAGAGCTGCCAGTTATACCAGATTCTCACAATGTGGGATGAAAATCATTCCAAATCAGGAGGCTAAAAGTGAAGAAGAGAGGGGAGATATTGCAGCTGGTAAAGTTTAGGAAACCATGGAAAGTATAATGGGGGATGCACCTGGTGAAGACTATATACTGATTCTGTAAATGTCCCCTTTACAATCCAAAATATCCTCAGCAATGGAACCATGTCAGAGAGACAAGATTTTTGTGGTTGGGAAAATTATTGAGTAATCATCAGTGTAACAGAGGAGCATCGGCCAAGATGCACAAGCCATATATATAACCATACCAATCACATACAAGGAGAATCAGAATAAACAATGTCTGGCACAGTATCCAGTGTGTGTGTGGAAAGTGAGAAGGAGAGAACCCTCTTTAAAACATTAACAATAAACATTAATGTTGACAAGGCAGTTACAAAACAGTACATGCTCCCAGAATGTTCATGTATCCCCACCAGCATGTGAGGGAAAGTCCTGCCCAAGCCAAGGTGGCTCTTTCTGGGTAAGGAGAAGCTGGGCTTCCATTCCAGACCTGCTTTGGCACCGATTCTTCCAGGCACTGGAGTGTGGTGTGAGGAAGACTGGGGCAGACTGGCACAGAGTCCTTGGTGCTTCAGCATCTCCCCAGCTACCCAGCCTCTGCGCTCGAGCAGTAACCCAGCCGACAGCAGCACTGCAGGGCAGTAAAGCTCCTTATGAGGAGCCATAAATGTGTTTACAAGCTGGCTGTAGTGGAGTTTCACACAGGACAGTTTTTACTGGGTATGGGCTCTGCTCTGAGTGTAACATACTGGTGACGCTGGTGAAGGAGAACTGGTTTAATCCTGAACAACACCTGGTTTAAAACGCACTGGTGATGCTGGCCAGTTTAAACCTGAACACCACCTGGTTAAAACCTGAATAACGGAAATGTAGTGATAACAGGCTCATCCTATTGTCATGCAACAGAAACATAATATGTAAATGAACTTCACTGGAAATTCAGCTGTATTCAAATATGACATATGTGAGCACAGACAGTAGGAGAAAACCAACCAGATGTAAAGGGCAGCATGCAAACATGATGTAATGTCACAAATATGCTAATGCTAATCACCTAGCATAATTTGGTGATCAGACTTTCATTTGACAGGAGTTGCCAATGTTTCCGGTGAGATGAGAAGACATAAGCGTGCCACAGGAGCTAACTGTCACAACACTATACGAGGTTATGCTTCATACAAGGGCTCAAAAATGCTAATGTTATTAACAAAATCACATGACTTCCATAACAAGCCTTCCCTAAGTTGAATTACTTGGTAGCAATGTTACTGTTCGGTGGTAAATCATTTTGTACAGAAAGCCAAGCTTCTATGTGTGAGTGAATGATCCTGGGTTGCTGCTTCTTCACACAAAACATGTGTTTTCTGCTATAAATATGAAAACAACTTTTCTTGCTTACATGAGAATAGCCTGATTAGCTTCTTAGGCTAACATGGCTTGTGATAAAAAAGATTAGTTAACTATCTGAAGGACATAAAGCCTATCTAAAAGAATTATGATTAAACATGGCTCCAGTGAGAGCCAAGAGTCATGAATGGATCAGTTTACACGAATCAGAAAGGTCAACGCACCCCTCAAGATTATGTCGTCTTACTGGTCGGCATGGCGATGTCCTTTCCAAAAGTTTCATTTTCATTAACTGCATAATTTAAGCTCCAGAAATCAGGCACAAGTCTGAAAGAGTCTGAGCAAGTCAGAGTGAGCTTGAGAAAATCGGACTGGGCTGGAGAAAATCAGACCAAGCTGGAGAAAAGAGGTAAAAAGAAATAGAAAGGCCATTTCAGCTAATCAGCTAATTGTTAGCATCATCTTTAGTTGTGATGGACAGCTGTGTGGCATGGATAGGGACAGACTTCCCTCCACATCTGTTTTTGGCGCTAACCATTGTGACCATGTTTCCATGCTTTAAGGTTATATGAGGTCATGAATCTCTCTCTCTCTCTCTCTCTCTCTCTCTCTCTGTCTTCCTGCATTAGATCACTCTACCATGTCCTAATGCTTGCATGTATAGGTTAACGGCACACTGGCTCACACCCACTGAAAGTCCAAACTCCACTGTGTCTCACCACCATAACCTGTATCTGTGTTTCCAAGAGTGCCTCCGTCACACTGTCATAACCTGTAACTGCTGGAGGACCCGCCTCCTCAGATAGAGCCCAGTCTTGCTGAGGCCCCCAGAGCTGCTGTCTGCTGCTACGTCCCTCTGAGTGTGTGTGACGTGACGGAGCAGACCCGACGTCCCTCATTTCCGTCACACGCTCACTCCAGCATCTATGCCACAGCGAACAGAATTACACTCTGAATCTAAAAGCAGAGTTATAGATGAGTCCACTGAGGATGAGGCGCTGAAGATGGTGAACCGGTTCAGCATCTTGGCAGCCTTATACCCACATCTGGTAGTAGTGATGCACAAATCCCTTGCAGGTTTGGAATGGCATCTACTGTCCACCATGTGTCTGGAGGGAAAATAGTATCTTTCATCTTTCCCACTACCACAAGCCTGCTGTGAAAATCGGAGACACAGATCCAGGCGAGGAACGTCTGTGTGGTGCCTGGCTGTCCTCCATGCTTGTGTCTTTGCAATGCCTACAGATCTCATGTGAGTGGGCTTCATCCCCAGTGTGAACATGCGAGAGTGTTACACAGTAAAATCGTGCACCTGTAAAAGTATATTTCACATATCTGGAAAAATGGCAAAATAGTTAAGTGTGGAAATGGTTCATTCTGCTGTTCACTCATGTGATTTACATCTGCCCCCCAGATAGTGGAGCTACTGTGTGTGTGTGTATGTGTGTGTGTGATTCATATGATGCATGTCTCTGCAGGAAGTCAGTGAGGATGAGCTGGAGCAGAACTGACACACATGTCTATGGGTTGCAGGGTATCTCATGAATCTGTGACACATTTACATGACTGGGAGGTTCCCTCATCCAGCTCCACACCTCTCCTCTCATCAGCTGCTGGCTCTCTAACTCTCTAACACACATACATGTACACGCGAACACACACACGCACACGCATAGTGTGTTCTGTAAATGTTTTCCTCCTTGGCTGAAGGCGGCAGAGCTGAAGTGTATTTTGGAGGAGTTTGAGGATGAGGCGGATTTCCAGCTGGAGCTCAGAAGTTCAGAGTGGAAAAGTACAGAAACAAATCTCTCTCCCCCCTCTTTTCTTTGTTTCTTAATCTCTCTGTATCTCTCTTTACATCTTTCTGTCTCTGTCCCTCTCTTGTCTGTATTCTCTTTTTGTTGACTGTCTCTGTCGCGCTTTCTCTTTCAGAATTAAATTCACTTGTTCCTACCCAACGCCAAATTCAGCATACATCATATTCAAACAGATGTGCATGTGTTGATGTTTTTAAAGAGGAAACACTAATTCGCCATCTGTAATAAAAGATGGTTAAACCGACGTAAGGAATAACTAAATTAAATTTCTTATTCATCCGTATGAGCTGACGTTTTACGGATGTGCAGGAGAGCTTTTATGCTACCGTCCAAGAAGCATTTCGAGACGCTGTTAGAAAGAAGTGTTTGTGATCACTCCACGGAGACGCTGTTACAATGAGTTGGGGTTCTCGGGTCTTTAGCCATGGCTTTTACTGATATTTATTTGTTTTTGGACATTGCGAAGCCATGTTACATTTAACAGCGGCGCCACTCGGTGACCACTTCACGCAACTCGCGCCTCGTATGATCCAAATGATGATTAAGGGCTTTTTATCGATTAACTGCTGCTACCGTGTGGTGTTTTGGGGAACCGCATGTTTTGTCATCTCGGTGCGTTTTCCAGGCAACAACTTGTTGCAAATAGGCCCAATCCCAACAACTTTTAGCCGTATACAGCATGTGAATATCATCATACGAAACTTTAAACCAAAACGTAGGCGTGCAATAGCGTGTAGGTTGACTCTCTGCTGGAAGCACACAGTACGTCTTTACCCGAGCTAAGACGAATTGCGACCAGATATTTCTGCTCTACGAGCTGTCGCAGATTCTCTGATATTGTCAAAGCTTTGATATTCTTAACGATTAATCGTGTCAGATCTTCTAGTGTGAATACCGAGTAGAAAGAGCAGAGATGAACGTCGACTTTGTGCCACTTGCGGTTTTTATCTGTTTCTGTACAAATGAGTGCAGAAACCGTCGCCACAGCCAGCTGCTCAGACTCTGTCTTCGCGCAGTTCTCGGGGTGTTTTTGTGAAAGAGCGCGGTATTAGCGGACCAGGTTCTCATTGGCGGGGATCTCCTGAGCTGAAAGTCTTGTAGTGTTCATTTATCACCACAGACGTACTGTGAGAGTTTACAGTCAAATGACACAACTGAATGCCTAGTACTGAACGAGTATATAGTGACTGACAAAGACCGGCCATCGATATTAGTTATCACACCTGCAGTAACTGATTAAAACGATACTTAATTATTCGAATAACTGCCGAATGGATCGCCGCTGATGCACGTCATTACAGCTTCCTTCTTTATGCATTTTATACCTGGCACTGCCATGTCCCATCGTGTCTAATCGTTAAATCGCGGGACGTAATCAATAAGGCTGATCCCACATCGGCAGATGGTCTAGGACCCGCCCCCGCTGCCTTACGGGTCGCTTAGTGCCCGCCTGTGCCGTTGAATACAGCGGAAGTTAACGGTGCATTTCACTAGTGGAGCTATCCGAGGACGCATGCAGCAACGTGGCCGCTACGGTTTGCTTGCGCGCGGTGAGTTTGGGTTTGCCTGGTTTCGCTGCGACTGAACTCTGAAAAGAATGCGTCAGCGTGGAGGATGCGTATGTCCACGAGCCGACTGGGTTAGACTGATTAGACTCAGTATCTGTCCATTCTGTAGTTTGATGCCCTGCCAGTTAAACGTATCTTTTAGGTTTTCAGTTCTACAAAAGAGAGATTCCGGCGCTCCCGCTGTACCGGATGTCGGTGTAGAACAACAGCTACAGCTGCTGTAAGGTAAGGGAGCGGCCCTCTACCCTTCTCCCCCGATCAGATCGCGCCCCTTCACGGTAATTGCAGCAGCTACATTTGTTGTAGCAACTGAGCTTCAGATCACGGGTGATCTCAGTTCAAGAAACAAGATTCCCATTTATTTTAGAGATATGTACAGTAAATTGTTTTCCAGTCTGTCCTGATTGTTTTAATCCATTTGAAGTTCTGTCGTTCGCTTACTTTATTTTTTTCTTTTGGAAGTCATACAAACGCGCGCGCGCTCACACACGTACACACAGAAATGGGTAGATTAACATTCCTTATTTAAACAGCTTGTGTGAAAATGTCATCGCCTAGGGACAGTTACGTTGGTATCTATATAAACTTTTACAAAGTTTCCTTCGTGAAGTGAGCAGTATTTGGCTGAAGCAAATAACCTTTACAGGGAAACTTTGAGTCGTGGCTCTGCAAATATGGGTCGCGCGCGAGGCGTTGTGCTTACTGAAACTCGTGGATCAGATGGAATTAACCCTATAGATAAGCGCTCGAGAAACCTGCTGACACACGAGCTCCTGGGCTTTGATATCGACGGCATCCAGGCAGACGAGCAAACGTATTTAGCCTTGTACTCGTGTCAGTAATTTGGTAAAGTGCTTATTTTAGCGAGGCTCGTTGTCCTTCTGCCCCGTAAGACACTACTGTTGACAGTAACAGAGAAATGACTCCAGCGCACTTCGGACTACGAGTTCTTTTAGGTCTGATTAGACTAAGGCTCTTCCAGTATATTTGATAAGCAAATCCCCGCCTAAATTAGCGCTCAATTAATGTTTGCTTTACATAATTAAGGAAATACGGACAAGAATTAGGGAGATGTAGGGACCTGCGTGGAGCTGGTTTATGTCTGAAACGTGCGGTGGTCGGTAACAGCGGCAGACTAGCTCCTCGTGGACGGAAAGCGATATGCTTCCTAAATAATGCACGAGAGTCATTATAACTGCAGAGGCCACGTAATTATGCAGTAAAGAAGTCGGGATTTTGTTATTAATACCGTTTCATGGGCTGTCTCTCTCATCCACACATTGTTGGTGTGTAGACAGGGAAGAGAGAGAGAGAGAGAGAAAGGGGGAAATGTCCTCTTTCCTCACGTTAAAAAAGCTTTGAAATTCTATTCCCACTTCTTCCAGACTCCCATCACTACACAGTGCATCTGATTAACTGCATACACCCACAAACAGTCCCACTCAGACCCATCAAAGAAAAACACCACCTTCATTATACAATCCCCTACACCCTCTCAAATGTCCTCTCATTACCACACCCTACACCCTCTCAATACCCTCTCATTACAATCCCTTACACCCTCTCAAAAACCTCCCAAAATCAGTACATTGATAATTACCAATGACATATAATTAGTGAATTAGAATGTTATAAACAGACTAAATTTTAGCAGATTATCTGATTAAAATCCCACAAAAGACATACCTTAACAGCATACAGACTTAGCTGATAGAAAAAGGACATCATGACAGACACTAGAATTCCAGAGAATAACAGATAAAAGCTTCAGTAAAAATTCTGGTTAACAGTGTGAATTTCATAGTACTCACAGTAGAACACCAAGGTGCAATGACGAGACA
Organism: Sternarchorhynchus goeldii; assembly: GCA_028565775.1. Taxonomy (NCBI): domain Eukaryota; kingdom Metazoa; phylum Chordata; class Actinopteri; order Gymnotiformes; family Apteronotidae; genus Sternarchorhynchus; species Sternarchorhynchus goeldii. The sequence continues at coordinate 7,539,083 of JAOXYF010000021.1, forward strand.
CATGGAAACGGCACAAACTACAACCTCACATATGGAAACGGCACAAACTACAACCTCACATATGGAAACGGCACAAACTACAACCTCACATATGGAAACAGCACAAACTACAACCTCACATACGGAAACAGCACAAACTACAACCTCACATACGGAAACAGCACAAACTACAACCTCACATATGGAAACAGCACAAACTACAACCTCACATATGGAAACAGCACAAACTACAACCTCACATATGGAAACAGCACAAACACACACATAAATTACAGTCCAAGTCCAAGCCTACTGTAGTCTCACTGCAGTACATCCACACTTACAACTGTAAACCACAGTCTGTCCTGCTACAGTAAACTGCTGTCCTACACATCATTTTATTTAACAGTCCTACACTCATCATTAGTTTCATAATTACAGGGTTAACAGGTGAAGAGCCATGGACACAGTTATTCACCTTATAAACAACTCAGCAGAGTTTTACAGATGGAGCCTTACCATAGCAGGTAACAATACACACACACACACACACACACACACTCTCTATCTTACCATAGCAGGTAACAATACACACACACACACACACTCTCTATCTTACCATAGCAGGTAACAACACACACACACAGTCTCTTACCATAGCAGGTAACAATACACACACACTCTCTCTCTTAACATAGCAGGTAACAACACACACTCTCTCTCTCTCTCTTTCTCTCTCTCTCTCTCTCTCTCTTACCATAGCAAGTAACAACAAATATAACCTCACTCTGTCTCTTACCATAGCAGATAACAACACACATTCTCATTCTCACTCTCTCACTTTCTCTCTCTCTCTCTCTCTCTCTCTCTCTGGCTCTCTCTTTCTCTCTCTCTCTCTCTCTCTCTCTCTCTCTCTATCTCTTACCACAGCAGGTAACAACACACTTCCTCCTCTCTTTCTGACTCTATTTCAGGATAACTTGATTTTCTGATTTTTCTTAAATTTACTTGTATACCTCATTTACTTAACTATACCTGTTTCAAAAACCAAGTTGATTGAAGTGTCTGTGTGTCTAGACAAGCGTGTGGAGCAGTGGTTGTTTATGCAAACACCACTGCCCACTTTGAGTATCAGCGCCCTATACCTCCTCTTTCTGTGGGCGGGGCCTCGTTACATGCAGGGGCGGGAGGCCTTCCAACTCCGTAAGACCCTCATCATCTACAACTTCTGCATGGTGCTTCTCAACCTCTACATCTGCAAAGAGGTGTGGCCAAATCTGCCCGTCCCTCCACCCGTTGCTCCACCACTTCCTCCACCCTGCCCTCCATCACCATGTTAGGACTGTTTCTCAGCACAGAGGAACTAATTTGTGCTTTATTAGCAAGTTAATTTATAACATCTACAACATAAATAAATAACTTACCTGAAACTTACTGAAATGAGTAGAGAGATGCTTTTTTAAATGCCTGTGAAATTATCAAATCATCTTGTTTGCATGGCAGGCATCTCGCCAGATTACATCTAATCTCAACAGATTCCATGTTCAGGACTGTGGAAGTGTAACTGTACTAACCTGCATTATGAGATAGTTGAGTTTCTGGTACTGCTGAATACAAGATTCCCATTTTTATATATTGTGGTTATGAAAAGACTAAAAATTACTTTTTAATATAAACTAACCTGTACTTGGGTGGTTCTGTGTATGTTTCATCATTTCTCGTGTGAGCAGCTAGCAACCATATTTCTCTTGTTTGTAGCCTTCGATAGTGATGAACTGCAAAAAAACCCCACAAACACCTCAGTGGAGCTCAATTAAAAGTACTCGTAAGACAGGGTCTTGTTAATACTGTGTTGCTGAAGTCAAGTGTGCAGGGTGTGTTCCTTCCTGAGCACAGACAGAGAGAGAGAGAGAGACAGAGAGACAGAGACAGACACCCAGGGAGTTGAAGACAGTCTGAAGCACAGAATCATCTTGGTTTTCCTCATTTCTCTCTCTTCCTCTTCCTCTCTTCCTCCAGCTGTTGTTGGCATCCAGAGCAGCCAGGTACAGCTGGCTCTGCCAGTCTGTGAACTACTCCAATGATGTCAACGAACTTCAAGTGAGGGACAAACACACACACACACAGACCTAAGACAAATCCATATTTGCCCGGGACTCATCGTAACCATGGTAACACAAGGTAGCCCTGTGATTCTTGTTTAGTGTGACCCCAACCGGGTCAGATGGGTGTGAACAGGGAGAAGCAGGAGAGGGGCGTGAGCGTGAGGAGAGGGGCGTGGGCGTGAGGAGAGGGGCGTGAGGTGGGCATGGGGGAATGACTTTACAGAGTCCCAATGAGTCCAATTAATCAGAGAGAGGTTATCAGGGGGTGGGGTTAGCGGGTGTGGGTAGCTCATTTTGAGCGGGTGTGGCCTGCTGTTGCAGATAGCATCAGCACTGTGGTGGTACTACATCTCGAAGGGGGTGGAGTTTCTGGACACAGTGTTCTTCATCATGAGGAAGAAGTTTAACCAGGTCAGCTTCCTGCACATCTACCATCACTGCACCATGTTCATCCTGTGGTGGATCGGGGTGAAATGGGTCCCTGGTGGACAGTGTAAGGACGCGCACACACACACACACACACACGCACATGAAAAAAACACACTCAAGTTATCATGGTGTCATTAATATAATGAATGAAGTTATCATGGAGTCATGGGGAATTGAGTCAGTGATGTAGGAAAGGGGGATTTTGGGAATTGTGGTAGAGACTTGAGAGAGCAGAGAGGATGTTGGAGAAGATGAAGATACTGACAGATAGGTTAATGGTGCAGAGGATCACAGGGAGGATGGGGGGGAGGTAGGTCAAGGACAGAGAGGAACACAGGGCAGGGGGTGGTGGTTGAGGGGGCAGAACAAGGAGGCAGAAAAGACCACAGCTTTATCCTGCTGCTTCCCTATTGGATGGGACCAGTCACATGGCATCTGTTCTGTTCTTTATGTTGTTGTTTGTAACCTTCGACCCAGATATGCTTTGCCCCTCACAGCGTTCTTCGGTGCGACCATAAACTCTGGCGTCCACGTTCTGATGTACACGTACTATGGCCTGGCTGCGTTCGGCCCCCACATACAGAAACTCCTGTGGTGGAAGAAACATTTGACCATTCTTCAGATGGTAGGTATGCAGACCACAGGCAGCTCCCACGGAGGAAAAGCTGTACTCCAGATCGAGGAGTCTTAGTTTAACTACTTTAAAGAGTTTTAAAGGTTTTTAGTTGCATTAATAGTTCAGTTATTATGCAGTTTGAAGGAAACATTTTTCCAGTGGTTGGCGAGAATGGAACATCTTGCAGAGGTTTCAGAAAAGCTGCACCACAAATGTTTCTCTCTGCTTAGTAGAGTGTGTGTGTGTGTGTGTGTGTGTGTGTGTGTGTGTGTGTGTGCGCTGAGTGGACTGTGTGAGCGTGTGCTGTGTGTGTATGTGCATGTGTGTGTGCGCAGATCCTGTCAGCACTAGCCATGTTGCAAGCTCTTTGTGTGTTTGTTTGTGTTGTGTGTAGGTACTGTGTAAATGTACTATATTTGTGTGCGTGCGTGCGTGCGTGCGTGTGTGTGTGTGTGTGTGTGTGTGTGTGTGTGTGTGTGCGCAGGTCCAGTTCCACATTACCATTGCCCATGCTGTACACTCTCTGTACATGGGCTGTCCCTTCCCTGCCTGGATGCAGTGGGCTCTTATTGGCTACACCATAACCTTCATCATCCTATTCGCCAACTTCTATTACCAGACGTACCGTGATCATCCTCGGCATCGACCGACGAAGAACACAATCGATGGCATCACCACGGTGACAAATGGAGAAGCCAAAATCTGGGAGAATGTGGATGAGAACAGGAGGAAATGGACGAAAGGACAGAAAAAGAAAGATTAGAGAAGGGGGTGAGAGGAGGAGAGGGGAGGAGGGGAGGAGGAGGGGAGGGGAGGAGGGGAGGAGGTAAGTGAAGAGAAGAAGGAGAAGGAGAGGAGAAGCTTTTGGACACGTCTTGGAGACCATGAGGGTTTGAAGGAAAATAAGTTTTATATTGGCTCTACTCCTACAGTTTGTCTCTTAATGGGTTTGCTCTCGTAAGGTGGACTTGGACAGAAGCCTGATGGATGCCTGTCTGGTTCTGGTTCTGGTGCAGTGGGTATGGGATGCCAGCCAATCAGCAGCCTTTCGCAGTACACAGAACCAGGGCTACAGAACCAAGGCTGGTGTTGGTCTGGAGAGCAAGTGCCACTACTGAGAAAGCCTTGGTTTGGGTGCGAGACCTCCAGAAATGTTCTAGTACACCAAAGTGTTCATCACAGCATCTCTGTTGGGCTTAAGACACACTTTCCTGCTCTCCACTTCTGTAAACGCGTACCATTACACAGACGTGTTCGCCTAGACGCCTCTCACACTCCTGCACACGCAAGATGACGTGTGACATGCAGTGAGATCAAAATCACACACAAATATGCGTGAAAGCATGAACAGTGAAAAACCTGTGTGGTCGTTCAGGGCTCCAACAGGCTTTGAACATGAGCCTCCAAACTCCAACGATGCAGAGTAATTCCAGGATTGTTATGTCTGTATTCAGTCACTGAAGACTTTTCGGTTGGAGTTCAGGGATCATACAGTCTTTACTGAAAACAGAAGTCTGGCTGGCTGGATATCGAAGATAGTTGTTGTTATTGATACAGAGGGACAGTCAAGAAAATGCACACACACACACACTACTGAAATAACAGCATAAAATAACGGCATATTTATATACACATGCTATTTGTGAGTGCTATATCTGTATATGTGTGAGTTTTGAGTTCAGCTTTAAGAACAACTCAAATGAGTGTGAAGGCGATCAGATTCCTGGCACCATTTGAGTTACACAAACTTCTTTTACACTGTTGACGTGCGACAGGAGCTCATTTTGAATTCTTTTTTATAAAGAATGTTAAAGAATGTTCCCAGCATGGATCAAACACACATAGATCACATGGTAAATTACTCACAAACAGTGTGGACCTCGATGGAAACTGTGTATATAATCTATGCATACTATTTTACTCCAACTTGCGCAAAGTATTTTGTAATCTGTCATTTACTGTGGCACGTGTTGGATTACTGGATTATGTAGGACGTCATGAATACGACAAAATGGCTCAGTTGGTTTAGTTAACAGTGTTTCTCTTAAACACCACAACCAGTCATACTGCTGGAAATTATAACCTGTTGCTCAGAGAAGAATAAACATGATATCATTGGTGTGTGTCTCTGGAGCATGTAAGTGATGTGGGGGGGGGGGGGTGGCTCTAAAAGACTGATCTGATCTCAACAGCCCTGCAAATAGGCTTTTCCTGGAAAAGAGATTGAAGCGCAGGTCACACTGACAGGCTGCACAGGGGATCAGGCCAGTGAGGAGAGGATGGAGCAGTGGTAAAGCTTCAGATGTACCAGAGATGCCACGCATAACAGGACATTGAACACAAATGTACCAACACACACCCAGAGATACCACGCATAACAGGACATTGAACACAAATGCATGTACCACAGCATGGATCTCTAACAGTGAATGTAGTCCACTGATAGTCATACTGGAAATGACTAGGTTGATATGAAACACGTACATATTTGTATAAGTTTTTCCATCTGCACACACACACACACACACACACACACATTTCTCATGTTACCTTCCCTTCTGATTGTTCAGTAAGATCAGGTGTGTGTGTGTGTGTGTGTGTGTGTGAGAGAGAGAGAAGCTGATGTAACAATAGACATCATCATATGGTCCCATTTGAAATACCTCAGATAGTAGAAGCAGGTGCCTTCATATTTTCAGCCAATCCTGCTGAAACACTGGAGGTCCAGCACCTCCTCTACATCTCTCTCTCTCTCTCTCTCTCTCTCTCTCTCTCTCTCTCTCTCTCTCCTGTCTCTCACTTCTTTTTCTCCTCTCTCTCTCTGATCAGGGATTCTACAGTAAGAGGATTATGGGTTGTATAGTTTTCCACTTATAACCTCACCTCAGTGTGCCCCCGCTCAGCTGGTCAAACAGCCACGCCCTCCTCCATCCTGTCAGCTGTATGTAGACACCAACACACAGGCAGCTCTCCTCTCTGTGAGTCTGGACCCTGACATTTAGAAAGATGCTTTGTGACGACAAGCACACACACGTTTGACGTGACTCATCTCAGCTTGTGGTTTTATTGATATAGAGCTTCTACCAATTTCCAGATCCGAATCTTCAATTATCCCTTGTAAACCCCTAATTATCCAGGTGCTAACAGTGTTAAGAAAAAGCTCCTTGATGTGGCAGAAGAAACATAAACATGTGAAACTCACATAAACATGTGAACTCACAATTTGAACTCACATAAAGCAGCCCAGATAATGGTAGAGTACCTACCCACTAAGCAGATGTGTACATGCCCAGCTAGAACTGTCAAGGGCATTAGTTCACTCAGATATGATGTATGCATTGCAATGTCTAAAAAAAAACGTTTTTAAAGTATCTAAAATATAAGGAATTGAATAGAAGAAAAAATATTCAATGAACCAGCCACCAGTAATATAGACTTAAGAGAGATTTGAGTTGAACATAAATGTTTAGAAATAAGATAATCAGATACAAGAAAAATCCGACACGCAACTACCAAATTTATTACCACACAAAGCCTCTTCCACGGTCATTTCTATGCTAGGCAATGTCTCAGGGTAGATGTGCCTGCTATTCACATGGATACATAGCGCCCTCATGTGACCCGACAGAGTACTGCAGAATAAAGACATAAAGACAATAAATGTTTATTGGAGTAACATTTAAAAATGTTTAATGCTTTTATGTTTTGTATCAACATGCTTGTATATATTGTTTCACTCTGACTCTGCCTCCTCATGCCAGACCCCGCCTTACAGGCCAGACCCCGCCTCACAGGCCAGACTCCACCTCACAGGCCAGACTCCGCCTCACAGGCTAGACTCCGCCGCAACAGTGAAAGGATATTTGGTAATGGGGATCAGTTACAATGTCTCCTATACAACGTGAACTGATGTTCCTAATGTGTTTAAGGTGTGTGGGCCCTGGCTGGGTACAGCAGACACTAGCCTTCTGCTCAAAGTCATCACACAAATGCTTTTCCTGGAGGAGGACAAATGAAAATGGCTCTTGTGTGTCTTTCTCTGGGAGTGAAGGGTGGCATTGACCACTGCTGTGGAATGTCTGACATCATGGCAGCAGAGAGAAAGGCCAAACATCAGCAACAAACCTGCTGCCCTCCACAGGAAGAACAAGCCAGGAGCAGAACCCACACGGGCCTGGACCAGCCATGAATAACACTACAGTCTCTCTCTCTCCTTCTCTCCCCATCTCTCTCTCTCTTATTCTCGCCCTCCCTCTCTCTCTCCCCTCTCTCCTTCTCTATCTCTCTCTCTCTCCCTCTCCCTCCCTCTCCCTCTCTCTCACTCTCCCTCTCTCCCCCCTCTCTCTTTCTCCCTCTCTCTCTCTCTCTCTCTCTCTCTCTCTCTCTCTTTCTCCCTCTCTCTCTCTCTCTCTCCCTCTCTCCCCCCTCTCTCTTTCTCCCTCTCTCTCTCTCTCTCTCTCTCTCTCTCTCTCTCTCTCTCTTTCTCTCTCTCAATGCCAGTCAGTGCCTGGTACAGAGGGGCTTCACTCCTGTCACTGGAATATCGAGCTTTACAGTTATTAATGAGGTAAGATTTTTTTGAATGATCCAAATAATCCTTTAACCTATATATAATAAAAAACTGTAGTCTTTATAAAGTTATAAGTCTTCATTTGTTACTTTATAAGTCAAATAAAGCATCAATAAATAAATAAAGAAATATGAATTTAATTTCATTTAAACTCATCAAACTTCAAACTGATCACAGGCTCAGAGATGGACATCAGACAGCGAAAATATAATTCATAAAAATGTATTTTACATAATTAAAATATTTAAGTAATTTTTATTACATTTCCATGTACACGCGGACGATGACATCTCTGGAGCGGTTTAGACTGTTCACCACAAAATTTTGTTTTCCAGCTGTTTCTTATTGGAGCATTTTTAACCCCGGGCTGCTAATCTGAGGTACATTACATGATATAATGAACTCCGCCGCAAGGGGCGCTGCGGATTTTTTTCAAGCAGACAATAGTACAGGGAGGGAGCAGCGCCGCAGTCTCTCTCCTGCGCGGCCGAACGGAACCGCTTCAAGATCGGCCCCAAAGTCCAACATCAGTCGGTTCTCGTCTCTTGTCTCGAAGCACGGAAGTAAGGCCAATAAATGGACCACGGGAAAGTGTTCTGACAAGGCTCGGGGAAAACGGGTAGGAAAACTACGAGGCGCGGCAGCTGTTCACCCTCATGGTGCTGAAACCGATGCGTTTCGCTCGTGCGGGGCGGATGCGGTCGGGAAAATCGAGGAGTGGATCAAATATCGTCAGCCAGGCTCGCGGCGTCCGCTGCGGTTACCCTGCCTCTACACAGACTCACCACCGATCGTTCCGAAGAAGCCAGAGAGCTCCTCCGGTAGCGTGAAAGGGAAAGCGAGACGACGGGGCACCGCGGGGAGTGAAATCACTTCGAGCTGCGGCATAAACGGCGGTGGGACGCGCGCAGGCTGCGGACCAGCGTTCTGGGAAAAGGGTTGTTTGCAAAGGGAGTTTATCCAGTATCACAGCACAAAGCGATTAAACAACAATTATAGTATGCACACCAAAACATCCCGTGAGACCAACGCGGGGCCCGCCACCCAGGCCGCGAGCCCAGAGCTCGTGACACAGCAGGATGAGGCCCTGCACAAGGAGATCGAAAGACTGCTGGAGGAAAACGAAGACCTCAAGGTTTGTTTACGAAACACTTGATGTAGCATCGTGTCTTATTTAACCCAAGCACATCTCCCGGCCTAAATACAAACATTCTGTATAGCTCGCTTAATTAATTTCAGGAAAAAATATTGATTTGTTAATATATAATAAAAATTATTTGGTGGAAGTAATGTTCGACATATGTTGGTGTCCTCAGCAACTAGGTAATTCTTTGGTTGGTTTAGTACTACACGAATGGTTTATTACATGAAAAAGGGGTGTTTAAAACGCAATGGCCAATTTCTTTCCGGCTTCCGTAGAACGAGATTGAAGAGATGCGTACGGAAATGGACGAGATGCGCGATACATTTTACGAAGAAGACACCTGTCAGCTACACGAGATGCGACGTGATCTTGAGCGCGCGAACAAAAACTGCCGCATTCTCCAGTATCGGCTGCGAAAAGCCGAACGTAAGCGGCTGCGCTATGCGCAAACTGGCGAAATCGATGAGGATCTGCTGCGGAGTCTCGAGCAGGACTTAAAGGTGAGTATTTCTTTGTTTAGCAGAGGAAAATGACACCTGCATGTTGGCACGTGCGTAGAGTTGTGAGCGTTATTAGGTAGAAAACATCAGTGGTGTGACGCTCATTACAGGTCGCGAAGGACGTTTCAGTCAGGCTTCATCACGAGCTCATGAACGTAGAGGAGAAGCGCACGAAAACGGAAGAGGAGAACGAGAGACTCAGACAGAATCTCATCGAGGTGGAAGTCGCCAAGCAAGCTCTGCAGAACGAGCTAGATAAAGAGGTACACACACACACATGCAAAAGATGCTAGATAAAGAGCCACACACACACATGCAGAATAAGCTAGATAGATGTACACACACACTCACACACACACACCAGCACTCCCTGTCTGTATGTGACACACACACCAACACACTCTCCCTGTCACTTACCCAAACACACACAATGCTCTCTCCCTGTTTCTCACCTACACAAACACACACACTACCACTCTCTCTGTCTTTTTCCTACACACGCAGATATACACATAAACACACATACATATGGTTACACAAAAAACACATCACTCACACATACACATATAAACACACACATACACATGCAACCCCCCTCCACACACAAACACACACTCAACACTCACTTTCTCACATACCCCAATGCCTCCTGCCCACACTTGTGTGTTTGTTTGTGATACTAACACACAAAAGCTCTCTCTCTCTCTCTCTCTCTCTCTCTGACACACACACATACACACACCACCACCACTCTCTGTCTGCATCTCACATACACACACACACACACACATTTTACAACATGATTATATTTCACTGTTCTCTGCATGTAGTCTCACAAGAGAAGAGACAGCAGGGATGAGAGGAAGAGCGAGAGGAAGATGAGTGAGAGGAAGATGCCCAGTGAAGTGAGTACCTACAATCCCCCATAACGACAGTACACTACCTTACAGAGCCTTACAGGTGTGTAGAATATCTCACAGAAAAGTACAGCAGTTATTTGGTGAATTCCCTTAAATAATATGGGTTTTGATTATTTAGGATTATTTCCAGTTCTGGAAAAGCAATACAAAAACATTACTGTTTATATCACTGTGAACACAGTATAGTGAACACAGTATAGTGAACACAGTATAATGATAATATGAGAAAACTTGAGACACATCAGCAGAACTACAGAGTATGACATCTGTAGGCGGGGCCAGCGCAGACTGGGAGGCTGTAGGATGTCAGAGCCAACACAGAGGTCAGCAGGTCAGAGTTGTCTCCAAGCCTAAGACACCAATGCTGGTTTAAAGGCAGCAGAAACAGGTCGTTGGCTGGAACCTCTGTGACTGAGGACAGAAATTTAATATAAACAACAAAGACTGTTGTTGTTTACAGGAGGATCATGATGATCTTAAATACAGACTGTTGTTGTTTACAGGAGGATCATGATGATCTTAAATGTCAATTAGCCTTCATTAAGGAGGAGGCTGCGCTCATGAGGAAGAAGATGGCGAAGATTGACAAGGAGAAGGACCGGCTGGAGCAGGAGCTTCAGAAGTACCGCTCCTTCTATGGAGATCTGGACAGCCCACACCCCAAGGGCGAGGCAGGCGGCCCACCCACTACGAGGGAGTCTGAGCTCAAGCTCCGCCTCCGGCTAGTGGAGGAGGAGGCCAACATCCTGGGCCGCAAAATCGTGGAGCTGGAGGTGGAGAACCGTGGCCTGAGGGCGGAGCTTGATGACATGAGAGGCGAGGACTCATCTGCGGGTGTGGCTGGGGCAGTGGGGGGAGGAAGCAGAGAACAAGGGGCGGAGCTGTCCGAGCTAAGGCAGCAGCTGCAGCTAGTGGAGGACGAGGCGGAGCTTCTGCGGCGGAACCTGGCAGACGTGGAGGAGCAGAACAGGAGAGTGACAGGCGAGCTGAACAAGCTCCGGTTTAAAGAGGGCTCGCGGCACAGCGTGGGCGGGGCAGTGGGTGGGGCAGTGGGCGGGGCAGAGAGCGGGAGGGCGGATGCGCTGCAAGAGGAGCTGAAGGTGGCCCGTCTGCAAATCAACGAGCTGAGCGGGAAGGTAATGCAGCTGCAGTACGAGAACCGTGTGCTGCTGTCCAACATGCAGCGCTACGAACTCGCCTCGCACCTGGGCACTGCGTCGCGGGACAGCGATGCGGAGAGCGACGGCGGGGGCGGGGCGGGGGGAGGAGCTCGCAGGGGCAGCGATGACGAATCCTCTTCCCCACGCTTTCCCCCCCACCGCAAGCGCGAGGGCCCCGTCGGCGGCGAGAGCGACTCGGAGGAAGTCCCGGGCGCCCGCTGCCTGACTCCATCTCGCCCGCTGTACACGCCCGACGCGGGGCGGCTCCTCGCCCGCTCCATGCGGGACCGGCAGCAGATGATTGATATCCGGGCGGAAGCAGAGAGACTGGGACGCACCATCGACCGCCTCATCGCCGACACCAGCGGCATCATCGCAGAGGCGCGCGTGCTCGTTGCCAACGGTGACCTGCTGGGCTGCGTTGACGACGAGGACGAGGGCGGGCGGGTTCGAGAACACGAGCTCCTGTACCGCATCAACGCCCAGATGAAGGCCTTCAGGACAGAGCTGCAGAGCTTCATAGAGCGTCTAGAGCTACCCAGGCAGGACGAGAGAAGCTCCGAAGAGCCGCTGTCTGTGAGTCCTGCCTGAGAGTGTGTGCGTGTGTGTGTGTGGTATGTATGAATGTGGCTTTGCTGTATATATCATTGTCTGAGATAGCAAGAAGCACAGACAGAGAAAGTGAGAGTGAGAAAGATGAAAAAGTGAAAGGTGTGTGTGTGTGAGAGAGAAAGAGAGAGAGACATAGGGTGGAAGACTGAAGGGTGTGTGTGTGTGTGTTGTTGAATCATGTAAAACATGGCAACATTTTCTGCAACTACTATGAGATCTTCCAGTCAGGACTTTGTGGCCAGAGAACTGGGATTTATTGATAAGAACCAGAATTTATTGATAAGAACTGGGATTTATTGATAAGAACCAGAATTTATTGATAAGAACTGGGATTTATTGATATGTTTAAAAATAAAAAATAAAAGAAAACCTCTAATGTTTTTTTTAGAGCTTTAGCATAAAGTACCACTAAAGCCAAAGATGCTAGCATTGCTAAAATAAAATAACAAATAAAAATAAAATAAATCAAATTCAGCAGGGCTTTGTGAGTATTGCACTTAATATATTATGCTAAAAGGTGATCACTTTGGCATCCACACGTTTTCCCTGTGAAGTGTCTCTTTGATCCAGTATGGCTGACGATTGCTCTTTTTCCCCTGACCCTGTCTCTCTCTCTGTCTCTGACGCATGTCTCTTAATCCCGCTGTTTACTTGCCAGATGTTCCAGCCCATCATTTTACTCATCCTCATGCTGGTCTTGTTCTCCTCGCTCTCCTATGCCACCATTTTTAAACTTGTTTTCCTTTTTACCCTTTTCTTCGTCCTGTGAGCTCCGCCCATTTACATTAACATAGCCCCGCCCCTTTTGTTTTAGTTTGTTTGTTGATGTTATGTGCGTTTGCCATGGTCGCAGAATTACAGGAAGCTCACTTTCCAAGCGCAGCCTGCCGTGTCCCTCTCAAGTACACAGGACTACAGTACCCACAATGTATACTTAGCCCTTGGGAACTACACTCCCCAGAATGCTTGCTTATGGCTGCCATTGGAACTCGCATTGCCCAGACCACATGCTACTTTTTTTTTTCTTTTTTTGCCGATGAGGACTACACTTACTGAACAGAACACCTTTGAGGACTACATGCACAGTCCTATGCATGTGTACTGCAGACTAAATTGAACAGAAACTGGATTAAACAGTCATACATATGCTTACCACTGGAAACTACATTACCCAGCGTATGTCTGTCATGGGGGACTCCACCAATCATACGGACTCTTGCTCAAACGCTAACAGTGACTGTTGGAAGACTCCTCACTACATGTCCCTGAGTGCTGAAGTCTGTGCCAACTCCACCCCTCCACAGGTGAGTTAACGAACAAACACCTGGAGGGTTCCAGGTTCCTCTTCCGCTCTGCTGAGTTCAGCTCCACCACGCGCGTCCTGATCCTCCTGATCAGGTCTGGATCAGCTGGACCAGAAGTGTTGGACCAGGGCTGGAGCTCAACTCAGCAAGAGAATAGATGCACAGGCTCATGACCGTAAAACCACAGGCTGCAACCCAAAACAGCCAGGCAAAGCACAAGTATTAACTTCAAATGTTCAGACTATCACGGCTAACACCTTCAAAGCTCAGTGGAAATATGAATGATTTTACTGAACTAATTCAAAGTTCTAGTTGACGCTGGTGTAGATGAGGTCTGATCAGATGGGCCTGACAAAAGGTGTGATTTGATAAGGAGTTGAACCTAACAGTTGATGATGAATGCAGGTGAAAGGAGACTGTTTCTAAAGACGTAGGTGGTGAAGGTGCATCCCTGCATGAGTTTGGACCAAAGCACTGATGATCAAAATCAAGACATCCAGCATATATGCCACCTTCATCCGAGGAATTAGTCGTGTGTCGTCAGACCGCTAATCTGCTGCACAGCACCTTTAATTAATGAACATGCTTAATTAATGAGCATGCTTAATTAATGAACAGACACCTTGGAACCTGAAATAATGTGGTTTTATCCAGTTAATTACCCATCAGCATCCAGATATGCACGGTCTCTCATAGCATCATTACATTCAGCTGCTTCTTGGCTGGACAGGCATTGGGTAACTGGCCTGTTTGATTAATGATTAATGTGTTGGATCTAGCTGCCGTTTTTTAAGGCCACCTGCGCTCAGCCTGCAGCCAGCCTGCTACCTGGACACCTGTGGTGTTCCTCAGCCAGCAGTCCGACGCGGCAGCCTGGAGCAGACACTGCTCTTCCTTGTCGGTGGTCAGCAGGAATCTCGCAGCTCAATGTCCTCCCGCTCAGCATCTCTGTGCAGGAGTGCGTGTTGTCTCAGCAGCTTGAAACAACACACCGAACGATATTAAAAACAAGGGGTGGACGGGCGGCTGTCTGCTGGAAGGTCTTGCTTCCTGCCTCTGCCAGTCGAGCTCCTTGCGTAGGTCACCGATCTCCTTATGTTTACAGCCAGGGGCGACATGTGTGGTCAAGGCTCGCCGCTCAGCAGCAGGTGAAGCTCATTAACAACTACAGCTCTTAGCTCAGGTGTAGAAGTACTGTTGGCTCAGATCGTTGCGTTTGAACCTGACATCGGAGGCCTGGGTTCAGAGTTTCAGCAGCTCTTGATGTTCTCTGAATGACAGCCAGGGGTTAGTTTGTGTTTACTTGTCGGTGAACTATTTGGCAGCATGTCTGTGTGTGTAGTTCATCATGCCTTTAGCATCTGCTTTTATTCAATAGTGGAAAATAATATGTCAGTACTGCCTGGATCTTATTTTTACACGTGTGTTGCTTGGCAGCTAAAAATCAAAATAGCTGCTTCTCACTCAAGATGAGAGAATTGCGGTGCATGTCCAGAGCGCAGCCGCTGCACGAGCCTCGTGACACAAGACAATCCCAGCACGGGACGCTTCCCAGTGACTCCAGCCTGCGAGCTGCCATGCCAGATATCCCAGTGAGTGAAAGGCCGAGCCGCGGGTTTCGTTTTCGTAAAGTAACGCGCTCTGGCTTTTACTGCTTGCTGTGCTTTTCTCGGTCTATCCTACGGGGCCGCCACGAGAGCTGCTTTCCGTCCGTCATCGCGTCAGGTGCCTATTTGGGTCAGGGGTCGATGCCAGAGGAAAGGGGAGGGGTCACGTGACGCACACCTACTTTTGTGTAACGACCGCGTGTCACAATAATTTTAAACTAAAGCAAGTGCCGTACCAGCTCCACTGACAGCACGCACGGTACCCCGCTAATTCTAGTAACAACCATCTCAAAAAAGAAAACACATTCCCCCTTAACCTGGCTTGACTGCTCCGTATAGCGCAGCTGAGCGTATTACAACCAGAGTAATTACACCTACGATTAATGTCACAAGATCAAAATCTGCCAAGTCCCAAAAACAGAGCAGCAACAAGACTGCGCCGCATCGGCAGGCTAATAAAAGCCCTCGGGAACAGCCGTGTATACACTTCCCTTCTGTCTTTGTAATTATAACCTGTAGATTTTGGTGACGACAGTCACTCACACGGAGACGGCAAGTGGCGGAATAAATCTGACATTATGACACTGGATACCAGGCTGGGTGACGCCGCGGTGAAAATAGCAGGAGGCACTATAAAGTCGGGGCCCCCTTTCGGTACAGGACTTGTTTACCCTGAAGATAGGACAGGTCGTTCACCAGGGCGCGGGGTGGGACACGGGACAGCTTTAAAATCCAATCCGCGCGACTTTACGTCACAGCAAGGGGGAACTGGATGAGGACTCGAGCACAACGGAACTTCGTGCCGGTAAAACGAAGGGAGCTGCTGACGACTGAAGTGATACTGAAGGAAACGGCGGTGGTCGTTTGCGCAACTTTTCACGCAAATCATTTCAGACTTTAACGGACTATTTTTGTGCTGTCTTTCCCGGTCATGTAGACGTCACCTCAAAAACCAGCTTCTCGTAGCTTAAACGGTAAGAGCTGTGATGTTATGTAATTAACAAAATTTCAATCCAAAACTAATTATTCTACTACATTATAAAACGAAAAATTTTATTTATGAGAGGCTCGTGTTTTATGAGAAGCGACTTTGAATCATATATTCGGATCGCAAATACGGATGATCGGTTCTTAATTTTTTTTACGAGTTTGTAAATTTGTCATTCAAGCTGGCAGTGTACAAGACGACTAAAAACATAACACCTCTTGTTGTTTTTACTGCGCGCACGCACACGTGAGTTTACCTAGCCTAGTTACAGGTGTATATATATAACTCGGTTCTTACGTCACATAGTGGTACATTCGGGCACTTTCGTGAAGCTCAGAGACACCCGGGTGTCATATTTCTTAATGGTGGGGGAAAAAAATCCCTCTTTAATTCACTGGGGTAGCGCATGCACGCCCATAAATCAGAATCGCGTTGTCGAATAACTCGTGATGGTTACGTGGATCAGATGAGACTATGCAATGCACATCCATCAGGCCAAAGGATTGAGAGCTTCCGTGACTCTTATTTCTCACATCCGGGTGAAGGAAATGTCAAGAAAAGGGTGTCTAATACTCCTGCGATGTTGACTGGGAAAAAACGACCGTCTCCCGGTAACTAGAGCATGCTTAATGAAAACCTTCGCAACCGCGGAACCGCTGACATCCCTGACGGTTAAGAGCATGTTTGAAGGATGGATAGCGCACTTAGAACGGATCATATGCGCGGCCAAAGCTCGAGGCAGGGATACTTTCCAAGGTTGCACCATGGAATTCTTAGCATTCCAGTCCCTAAAGGCTTGGAATAAACATTGGGACTTCAGTCTCCAGATTCTGGGCCTTTGGTTTATATTTCTTGAACACTTTGAATAGTGTGTGTGTGTGTGTGTGTGTGTGTGTGTGTGTGTGTGTGTGTGTGTGTTATGGGAATATGTATCTGTTTTTTGGATTATTGTGGATATTTTAGAATGTTAACAGCATATATCTCTCTCTCTCTCTCTCTCTCTCTCTCTCTGTCTTTCTTTTCTACTTCAGTCTTCCTTTTTTCAGAACCACTGACCATTTGGACACTGACCACCTGGTCCATCTTACCAGACCTTTGTGGACCAAGGCTAGTGAACGTGGAACAACCACACACACACACACACACATACACACACACACACACACACACACACTTATGCTCACACATACACACACATACACACACTCAAAGACGCAAAGAGAGAGTGATGGCGGCGCTCGGTCTTCACTGTGGGGTGGAGCGTGGGGCGTGTGTGTGGGCGGAGCAACGCGCAGACCTGCTCGATACCTTCGACTCTGAGATGCAGGAGTGGGAGGAGCAGCTACAGGATGTGCAGAGGAAGATCGAGGAGGTAAGACAACTAACACCACCCAACGTAGACACGACCCACACCAGCCAGCACTAACACCACCCAACGTAGACACGACCCACACCAGCCAGCACTAACACCACCCAACGTAGACACGACCCACACCATCCAGCACTAACACCACCCAACGTAGACACGACCCACACCAGCCAGCACTAACACAGGTACCACACATGCTCGGTAGCAACCAACCCATCGCTGCTATTGTTGTTGTTGTCATAGTTTATCACTGCGAGATTGCTGATTGGCTGGGGGAGTCTTGACCCCCAGCTGAAAGTGGCAGTGTATGGTTCTCTGTGGTTGGCAGTGTGTGTGTGTTTATGTGAGTAAGAATAGCTTCGACCAAATTCATACACACACAGTTCCATCTCAGTAGTTGGCAGTATGTGCGTGTGTGTTTGTGTATAAGAATAGCCTTCCTCAGTTTCACCCCTGCTCATGTAGCCATGACAGATGTTAACAAGCTTATTAAACTCTTAGTAACCAGACTGACAGACACACACTCTCTCTCTCTCTCTCTCTCTCACACACACACACACACACACACACACAGGATATTCTAATTAATGATGTTGGAAAGGACTCATATTCTCTCTCTCTCACACACACACACACCCACACACACCCCCAAGAAAAAGATGATACTAATGAGCCGACTCATGCTGCCATGCATGCAGTCTTTGGGCCCTGTGTGTTATTGGTGGGAAGGTTGTGTAACATGTTCACACCAGGCTCAGCGTTCCTGAGCTGTGTGTGTGTGTGTGTGTGTGTCCAGTCAGTCTCCCCCTGCACCTCGCTGATGTGCTCCTGCTCTCTCTCTCTCTCTCTCTCTCTCTCTCTCTCTCTCTCTCTCTCTGCTCCTGCTACAGCTGTATAAGGAGGTGAAAGCTCGTCGAGGTGCTGGTGAGAACCATGCGGCCTCTGGCACAGGCCACGCCCCCCTGGACTTCAGCCTGCTTCCTGTGGAGACCTCCAGCGATTACCATGCCCAGACCAGTTGCTGTGGCAATGGCGGCGAGGCTCGTTCGGTTCATCTTTGCGGCGAAGAAAGAGGAGACCTACTAGCGCGGCATGCTGATGTTCTTAATTACCATGGCAACTATGTTAATGGCGCATGCAGTTCTGAAGCTAGTTGCCACCACAACGGCGTCCTCTGCCCAAAGAAACACCAGGAGAACAGGAGCCATGACATCACCTTGGACATTCTGAATGGGTACCTGGACCAAGGAGGCTTCCAGCACAGCCTCAGGAACCCTACAGCTCCACATGTGGTGGGTGGATTCTGAAGCTTCTCCATTAGCATCCACCTCAGATGCACAGGAGAGTTTGGTGAATGACCCACGGCAACTGTCTTTCTCTCTCTTTGTCTCTCAGGGATCCACTGTGATGCACAACATCCACTGTAATCAGGATGGTACTAAACTGGGTCCTGGCAGGTAAGTTATGGTCTGTCCCTCACTGGTACCTCCTCTCAGACTGTATAAGTGTATACATATAGTCACATTCTTAAGTGTGACATTTTTACTGCTAGTTGATAGTCAACCAGTTCTCTATTGTGATGGGCTGGGCTTCCTTCTGATGCAGGACGGCTGATGTGTTTGCGGCTGAGCTTGAGGAAGTGGAAAACAGGAATAACAGAGGCTTTGGTCTGGATGGAGCACCACGTCATGTCAGCTGGAAAGAGCCCGTTTCTTCCAAAGAAACCTCCGCTGAGAAATCCGCCAGTAAGCTGGCCCTCAGACAGAGAGAGGCTCCCCCACCGATCCTCAACCCCAATCGCTCCACCCACTTCCCTGAGTTGCTGCAGCAACCAGACAGGAAATGCTCGCTGATTGACAGGAAGTGCGGTAGCCCATCAGTGTTGCGTAAATTTGGAGCCATGCTGCAAGAGAACGAGGGGAAGACTCTGATCGAGGATGGCACGGTAACCACGGTGATCTCTGCCGACCCCTCCAAGACCCCCAACACGCCGGTCTGCCAGCGCAAGTTTGCCAGCGGCTGGCCGTCCACGCAGGTGCCCACGCAGAGGTGCCCTCAGGACCCCGACGTGCCAATGGCAGGAGGCAACAGAGCTGGGGGTGGTAGACGGCCCCTCCCAGTCGCCCCTGCGAGAGCGGGTGTCCAGGCTTGGGTGGGGGCCTCCCAGGGGCTGGACCTCTTGGTGGAGTGCAGAGTGGTGGACAGGCTCCTGGCTGGGGCTCAGTACCAGAGGAAAGTGCAGGACAATCGCTGCCTGGGACAGGACACCAACGGCCTGCGGGACAGCATGAAGTGGGAGGAACAACAGAGTCCAGCATGGTACAGTGTACAGCAGGTGATTGGAGATGCATACACACACAAACACACACATGTACACATGCACACGCACAGGCGCGCACATACAAGACACACGCACAGGCGCGCACATACAAGACACATGCACACACATTTCTGTATCATACACACACATGTGATCTCTTTCATAATTATTCCTGAATAATAGCAAATACATTTGAAATATATTACAGTAATGTTTTTATGACCAAATAAAGGCATATTTCATAGCATATACAGCAAGTTACATGAGTTAAATCATTTATGCACAAAACAATAAAACACGTAGACAAAATGTTCTCACTCAATCTCTCACACTCACTCATTCACTCTCTCTGTCTCTTGGCTGTTCTAGATCAGCCGTGAACCATCTCCCAGTCCAGGCAGAAGAAGTTTCTCCCGTCCTGCTCGACCAGCCAATCAACGCCCTCCATCCCGATGGGCTAGCCACACCCCCACAGCTAAGATTGCCACACCCTCTGGTCCTATGCTCCGCCCACCTAGCCCTGCCTGTAAAGTCGAGCAGTCATTCAGCTTGTACACAGAAACCATCATCATGTGACCAGGGACGGAACTCTGGGGGGTCCTCTGGAATGGACTGAATGATGTGCTTTCAACTTTGACCTTTCTGGATCATCTTTCGGGCCTCCTTTGTTTTGTGAAGTGTGCAGGGTTGGACAGTCAGACGAGGGCTCACAAGCCACAGCCTTCCTGTAAAACGTTTAAAACCGCATCTGTGTAAATCCTGGGCTGTGTACAGAGTGTCCGTGTAAATCCTGTTTGTGTACATACGAACTGCTCCGAGTGCCGTGTTTGAACTGGGAAACTGATGTCCCAATGTGGCCTGATACACTCCTGTGCCTGAACACCTTTCCGTTCTCCTTTTGGCATCTCCAATTTTTTTCTTTCTTTCCATCATTCTCATCTCATGTTTTTTTTTGTTTTGTTTTTTTTTTAAATCATGTTTCTTTTCGCTGTGATAGTTTCCCTTTTTTCCATGCTCTGTGTTATTCGCTTGTCTGTGCTGAGCGCGTTGTGCTGTGGTTTTCGGTGTCGTTCTGAAGTGTCTGGGCTCAGCGTCCATGTTTGGCTGCCTTAGCTGGGAGTTTCAGGGCTCCTGTCTTCAATAGCAGGACTAGTGTTTAACTCCAGAAACGCAAGCTCATGCTTCAAAGTGTCTGGTTTATCTCGAGCTCTTTATCATCACCCTGTCACTGATGGACAGACAAACATAAACCTGCTGCTTCCTGTGTGTGTAAAACACACCAGCTGTGCACGACGTCCCTCACACAGATCCAGAAGCAGCTGTGGAAAGCGCTCCCAAGCCCGAAGCTTCGGGGTCCAGAGTAAAGTCTTAAATGCTCTACTGGATGCCTATGAAAAGAGCCTCTTTTGATGGTGAGTGGTGTAAGAGAGGTAGCCAATAAGGTGTGTAGCTTTGGAGGAAATTCAGTAGGCGGAGCCTTTTGTATTCTTGTCCTGCACCATTGTGGGAGGGTCCTCTAGGCTGGGGCGGAGCCAGGACCTAGCAGGTGCTGTGGCGCAGTGTGAAGGCTGGCAGTGTGGGTTGCGTCTCTGTACAGCACAACACGGAAAAATTATGATCTGGTTTAATCCTGTTTTGACTGGATAATAAGAATGAAATGGTGTCTGTCACTGTCACTTACTGTAATGTGATTTGTTCTTCTTTTCCCTTTTAATAAACGCTTTCAAGTGTTTGACAGGTTTTGACCAATAAACATCCAGAAGGTTTCCTCTCGTTACTTTCACCAGTTTAACTCGTATGGCATTTCTTCCATCAGAAATTGTTTTATTTTTACCTGAAACATCCTTTTCCTGAAATGTCTGAGCTCGGTCATAACCCGAGTTTCTTGAAGCTCAGCTGTGACTCATGTGGACATCATTGCTCCTGCTGCATTCCGGAGTCTCTCCTGTTCTCAGCGGCATTCTGCAGGATGACCAGGTATGACTGCTCTGCCCGCCTTGCTCCAGCGGGGTGTCTGGTCAAAGCTCATGGGTTCCTGCTGAGTAATAACACCCTCGCCTTCCCAGCATGCCTCTCTCCTGGTCTATCCAGCCTGCTCTGTTATGTCACATTCAGGCCTAAAATAGTAAGCGTCATGTTGTTTCGGTGCCAGAAATCTTAGCCCCTGACAGCAAAGGACAGGATATATTTAACAAAGATTGGAAACATTCCCATGTAGTACATGGAGTTTCTTTAGAACGTGGCTCTTTTCAGAGAGTAATCCTTCATCAGGTGCTACGACCACTCAGTCTCGCTGAAACTGTAGGATGTGAATTAGTTGATATTACAACTTTTGTATGTTAAAAGGATATTTTTATTTCCCGAGTCTTTTTCCAGAGTAGTTCCAGTTCTCTTTTCTAGTGCTTTATTGCATCTTTGCTGCCTCAACGATGGCGAACAGTGACTTCATTAATGTTGCTATAAGTGTCCATTGCTGTTAATGAATCAACATGCTGGAAATAAACAGCCATTCATTAATCCAGATGCTTCAGAGGACGTGTGTGTGTGTGTATACGCAAGCGTTAATGCTTCAGAGGAGATCGGCACAGTGGTTGTTTTGGTTCTCCAAGGTAAATATTACACCTGACAGAAGATTCAGAGATATAGAAGCACAATCTTGTGTGCAGTTTGCAGGTGGATATAACGGCAGTTGTTGCTCACCAGGTATTGATCTCCCTTCATTATGTCTCTGGTGTTTGAAAGAGGAAAACGGCAGGGATGGTTTATAATGTCCAAGTAGTCGTTTTTTTAAAGTTCCAAAAAAATGAGGGTTTTTTTTTTTTTTAAAGCCATCGTGGAAAGTCTAAAAAGTTGGCCGCTAAGGTATTTATGTGGAGCCCTACCTGGCCTTTGACCCGAGGTCCACCTGCATCAGAGGGAAAGTCACTACCAGGGAACCACAGTGACTGACAAAGTTTTTTTTTGGAAACTTGGCTTTCAAATTGACATCAGCACATCACAAGAGGCAGGAGTGAGTCCATGATGAACTGAGTTTTGAGAGTCTAGATGATGACTTGGGTTGTTTAATCATCATATAGAGTCTCAAAATGGATGTTGTGAGAGTTACTGTGGAGCCTTTCCTGGGTTTTGATCCAGACACTACCTGCATGTAAGGTAAAGCCAACACTGCTAAAGCCACAGAATCTCACTGCACTCACAGCCTTTTTTTAACTTCCCACTTGCATAGTTCACAAACTGGAGCTGGTTCTGGGGGATGATGACAGATGCATTTGGTTATTTTAATAAGGTCTGGTGGGCAGGTTTTCCACCAGCCACTGTGGCTTGCTGGTAAGGTCTGTGCCTCTGCTACAGGAGGTGTTGGGTTTGAATCCCAGGCAGGGCTCTAGAAAAATTCTTCTGTATTGCTGCTTTGAGACTTTGCTTAAAAAAATGCTAAAGTCTTCCAACTCAGTTCACCTCTGCTTTTTGTACCATGCTGATGTGAAATTGAAAGTCACATTTACAAAAAAAAGTGCTCCTTTCTCCAGTCACTGTGGCTCACTGGTAAGGGCTGTACTTCCATTACAGGAGTCTCCTGGATTGTCTCCTGGATCAAATCCCAGATAGCTCCTCAGGGTGTCAGGCAGACCTTTTCAAACTCTTCACTGACTAGTTGACAGTTATATTTTTGAGACGAGTATTTTTGGGGAGAAGTTGACACTACTGTCTAAAAAAAACTATTCTAGTTGATTTTTAGCTTATTTCGAGACACTTTTTGTGACTAGTATTGCTCTAGATTCAAGTACTATGAGTTCACACTAGAATCTAGTATGAAACATGACAACTGTCTAGACACTTAAAAGTCAGAGACTCATGTGATTAGCAACTAGTCAAAAAAGAGAACTCATCTCAAAAGTCTGTCTCAAAAAAAAAGAACTCAAAAGTCTCAAAGAACTCTCATCTCAAGTCTCGAAAAAAAGACTCATCTCAAAACCAAAAAACAAACAAACAAACAAACAAACAAAACCCAAAAACCCATCTCAAAAAGAACTCGTCTCAAAAACAACTCTCGCCTCAAACTGAAAAGAACTCAAAAAAGACTCGTCTCAAACTGAACTCAAGTCTCAAAAAAAAGGAAACCCATCTCAAAAACAACTCTCGTCTCACTAACTAGCCTCAAAAAAACAAAAAACAACAACAACAAAAAAAACCACTAACTAGTCTCAAACTGACAGCAAAACATCTTCATGACCCTCTGTTTCTGATGCATAACCCCCACTGTACACTTCTCAAGAAGCCCCAGGGGGGGCGGGGCATATATATATATTTCCCCCCTGGGTTCTCATTCACAGTGCCAGGCCACCTGCAACACCCTGGGGAGCTGTCTGGGATTCAACCCAGGAACCTCCTGTATTAGAGGTACAGCCCTTACCAGTGAGCCACAGTGACTGGCAAAAGAAGCACTTATTTTGTAAATGTGGCTTTCAATTTCACATCAGCAGGGTACAAAAGGCAGAGGTGATATGAGTTTGAAGACTTTAGCGTTTTTTTTGTTCGTTTTTTTAAGCAAAGTCTCAAAACAGCAATGCATAAGAAATTTTCTAGAGCCCTGCCTGGGATTCAAACCTAACACCTCCTGTATCACAGGGACAGACCTTACCAGCAAGCCACAGTGGTTGGTGGAAAACATGCCCACCAGACCTGATTAAAATAACCAAATGCATCTGTCATCATCCCCCAGAACCAGCTCCAGTTTGTGAACTATGCAAGTGGGAAGTTAAAAAAAGGCTGTGAGTGCAGTGAGATTCTGTGGCTTTAGCAGTGTTGGCTTTACCTTACATGCAGACGGTGAGAGATGGCTTTTGAGAGATGGCTCAAAACCCAGGAAGGGCTCCACAGTAACTCTCACAACATCCATTTTGAGACTCTATATGATGGTTAAACAACCCAAGTCATCATCTAGACTCTCAAAACTCACTCCTGCCTCTTGTGGTGTGCTGATGTCAATTTGAAAGCCTGTACCTGCATGTAAGGTAAAGCCCACACTGCTAAAACCACAGAATCTCACAGCCTTTTTTTTTTTTTGAACTTTCGAATTAAAAAAGTGAAGCTACTTGGACATTATAAACCATCCCTACTGTTTTCTTCTTTCATTGCCCTTAAAATCAGTCAGCTTGCGTGGCACCTCTGGGTTGTGGCTCCTTGGCTGTAGCTCCAGCTGTAGTTTAAATTCACCACAAAGATGGTCAGCCCTCTCCTGAGGCTTCTCCTCTAGCTGCCATTCCAAGGAAGAAACTAATGTGATTAGCATGGCGGCTGTGACTGGTGGTGTCAGTCAGCTACAAGCCCAGCATGACAGAAAAAGATAACATTCCTAAACTCTATCAGTTCTACTTAATTGTATTACTCTCACATGCATTTATCATAACCCTCCCTGTGTCTCACACCTCACAAGCAACAAGTCCAACCATCAGCCAGGGGGCTGTGAATCATTTATATTACACACAGTCATTACCATGTTCTAGGCTATGCTGACACATTACAGTGATGTTCTCCTTCATGATGAGGCCTGTTCAGAAATGACACTCCAAAGCGGTGTTGTACGGTCTGACACAATGTTAGTTTCTGCCATACAAAGCTTTTTAGGCCCCGATTTGTCCTCCACCAACATTTTTGATGCCATACCCCCAAACTAAATTCCCCGGTCGCCACTTGGGCGTGTTGAGTTTTCACCAGGCTGTGGGTAAAAATCTATGAACCAGAATACGGCTCACAATAGTGTCACACAACCCTCCTACACCTATAGCGTCCAGCCAGGGGGAATGTGGAGGGTGGAGAATGTTATCTATAAATAAGATGGAACTAAGAGAATTCCTCTGGAACTTAGACATTATACCATAGATAAACTTCTCACACCCTCTTGAATGGACAAATGGTAATGACTCCAGTTTAAATGGGTCATACAGTGGAGAGGTGACCCAACTCTATGTGCTGAATTCTTCCTGTCTTTCATGTTGAATGGAACAGTGGTGATCGCAAGTCAGAGCTCCTCATCCTGTCTGCTCTGCTCTGATCTTCTTCCCTCTCCTCTCCACCAGACATACTGTCCTTGGCCATGTCATCACCCCTCCATTTAACTCACAGCTAATCCTCTCTGAATGTGATGATGCACCATGACGCCTGCTCCCTCTGTCTATTCACAACCCCCTATCTCTCTCTGAAATGGAGTGGGCACAGAGAGCTGCACAGAGTGTCTGTGATGACACAGGTCAGTCCCTGTGATGATACAGGTCAGTGTCTGTGATAGTCCCTGTGATGATACAGGTCAGTGTCTGTGATAGTCCCTGTGACGATACAGGTCAGTGCCTGTGACAGTCCCTGTGATGATACAGGTCAGTGCCTGTGACAGTCCCTGTGATGATACAGGTCAGTGCCTGTGACAGTCCCTGTGATGATACAGGTCAGTGTCTGTGAAAGGTGACACTCTAACATTAGACCTGCTGTGCAAAAAACCCACAATACACCAGAAAGCACTTTAGCATTAGAAGCCATTCTTTACTACAAGTATGGCGATATTTTCCCCATTTGTTGATAAAACATGAACATACATAAACCATCAAGCATCAGCACCTCCAGAACAAAACCTCTGTGATACACTGCACCACTCTTTCAAAGTAAACACCCACAATCCCACAGCACGCGTCATTTTAATTCCAGAACCTTCACCTGAACTAGTTAATGGAGGCTTGTTGAGCAAACACCACCGGTGATAGAACAGTGGGTACAGGAAACCCACCAACCATACTTGCATGCATGGTTGAGATAACAAAGAAGAAATATTTCACCACAAACATTTTTGACAAATGTATGATTTACATTTCTGAAAGTTTTACCATGTTTCGCTAAACTTCTTGACTGGGAGCAAACAAAATAAAGAGAAGTGTCCTCTCATTATCTCCCTCACACATGCATGTCCACGGGAACCGCAGGCGAATCACTGCACAAAGACAGGGAAGCAATTCATAACAAGATCCTGTTACCCTCCCTCTGTCCTGGTTAAGCATGTATGATTAATTACCCATTCCTCCCAGGAAAGGACAGCCTGGATTGGGGGCTTGACGCCAATTGATATAAGGAGAGGGAAAGAAAACCAAAGGGCACGAGTTGCTGCTTAAATAACCAACTTGAAAAAGCAAAACCTCCATCAGAACGGAATGTTGTGTTGCTTGAGAAGAAGATGCTGGAGTGAGTTTATTAGGATCAAGACAGAAATGTTCAGTACCTCATTATATCTAAAGCTCTCAGCTTACATAGATCCCAAATGTTATTCCTCTTTATTATCATCCTCAGATAATGTTCATGTCACTACTAACCTTTCAGGTACATTGGTGAGTCCCTACTAACTTTTCAGGTGCATCGATGCGTTAGCCTGGGAAAGCTCCCTCAGCCTGTGTGTGTGCTGGAATAAATGTGATGATGTGCACACAGCTTGCAGTAGTCTGTGGCACTTCTCCAAACCCAAACGGTGAGCTCATCATCTATTCCCAGGGTGCCAGCATCAGACAGCGCCAGGCTGTCGGGTTTATGCTTAACACTTTTTGGGACTGCCTCTGTTACCCATGAACCACAGCTCTGAGTTCCAACATTGATTCATTCATTCACGTATTGGCATGTGATCTGGGATCAGCTTAGTCCACAGACTCTTGGACTGAACACTGATTTCGGATCAGGACATTCGTTTCTGACATATGATCCTCTGATGAGATTTTTTTTAAACCACTGTAACATTTTGAAATTCTGTTCTCTTGAGTATTTTAGTTTTATAATGAGAAAAGTATGCTCTTATATCAATGAGAGAAAAAAGGTTACAGACATCAGAGTTCTCAAGCTTCCTGTGCCAGTCAGCGCGGGTTTGCAGGTAAATAAAGATTGTTAGGCATGCAGACTGTTGCCTGACAGGGTCAGAGGCTGAACACACCCTGCTTTGAGCAGACAAGTCCTCAGCATGCCTCTGTGCTTGGCTGGGATAGCCAGGGGCTTAAATTCTGCTTATCCTGATATAGATCATTGCCAGTGAAGTAAGGTAACCCAGGGGGATAGTGAGGCAACCCAGAGTATAGTGAGGTAACACAGAGTATAGTGAGGTATAGGTGCTTTGCAGTCTGACCTCCTGCTGTTGACCGGAGCTCTTGCAGATCTAGACAGGGTCTGACAGTTGCCATGGTGACTTCCATTAAAGGCCCTATGAGGGAGACAAGCCTGTATATGACACTGTAGCACCAGACCAAAATCCCCAAACACATACACAGCATGTTGCAGGGGGAGGTGCTCGTGCGTTTATAGCACTGCTTCAGCAGGACGTGACTCCTTCAACAGGTCAGACGTTCCCTCTCTAAGGGCACCTCAGGAGAACTGATAACAAATAGATGAAATCCAGAACATAGACGTGATCAGATCAACCCACTCAGCTGAAGGCCAACTGTCAGCGGAACACTTGGATACTGAGGCAACTAAAATGGTGTGTGTGTGTGTGTGTGTGTATTTGTTCAAGTGCATGCCTCTG